>JAZKJV010000301.1:0-216074 GCA_037367405.1 Ottelia alismoides | reverse complement strand
GTCCGGGTTGGGCCGGATCGAGTCCAATGCTCCACCCTAATCGTAGATTTTTGGAACTCCATTAGACCATATTGCGGCAGTTACCAAGAGGATAGTTCCCCTGCATTTTTATTTCTTTAGGTCATCAGGTGTGCAAGGAATGGATGTATTATTCAGGGCCAAGTGTTTTACCCAGAAAATGTGTGGGTCATTATAGAGATCTCACTCAAACTTAACTGCAATATTGTGTTTTACCCCTTTTCTTTTTCAAAAATATTTACTTTAATATTTGGAAAGATAGGCTATGACACCGAGAAGACGACTACCCTTCACTTTCCATATATTCACAGTGAAAAACATAACAAAAATTACAAATACCAAAATGTCTTTAGACTTTTCACTTGCTCAATTACGTTTTCTATATACATACGTTCATCTTGGAATACCGATCCATTCTGGGCTAGCCACAGAGACCACAAGATAGCTACCATCCAAATCTTGGTAGGGTCATTCCCATGTCATAAGGCATCCAGTGAAACCCAAAAGTCGGTCCAGTTGGAAGTATAGACCCCATTGAACATTGCTGATGCCCACACCTCCTTTGCAATCGAACAACTAAAAAATAAGTGCTCATCATTCTCCTCTTCGATCGAACAATGCTCACAAATGCCATAGCAACATGGAAAGAAACGCACTCTTCTTATCATCGGACGGTTCCTTCTAAGAAACCAAATGAAAATCCGGATCCGTAACGGAACCTTCCACCTCTAAATGTTAATGAAGTGATGAAATTTTGAGGAGCACCTAGCTTTGGGAGTGCTCCCACTGTTCATTCAAAAAATGTTGAAGAACTGATTTGTAGCAATTACGGGATCACAAGCCTTCAAGGAGTAGAAGAACAAATATACCTTCTGCACCGTAAGTGCTAGGACCAAATGATTTGCAAAATCAACCATTCCCTCGCTAGTTGGTAGAATCGCCAAGAGCGGACAAAACTCCTCAGTATGCTGATATGATAGGGCGGATTGAAAAAAGAGGTAGCTAGCTACCACCCTCCCATCAATCTCTCACTTAAATACCCGCATCAGTTACCTGGGCAAAAGTCCTAGAAAACATCTAAATAAAGCTCCATACCCCCTCCGATCATCGGGCCCAAAAATGTAAACCACAATCGTCACCACCAACGTGCCTCATCACATGTGGAAGAATGGAGCAAATCCCCTTCCAGAAATTAGAAGGCAGAGGTACCTCAACACTTTGAGAGGAGGTGTCAAGAGACACCCCATAAATAGAACGAAGAGTCCTGCATAACAAATTCGAACCTCCTCCTGAGATTCTGGTCACTCACTTTGACAACAACGCTTTATTCATCACCTCCAGGCTTTGTATACCCTAGCCTCCACCCTTCATCTTCCATCTTTAGCGACAAAGTCTTCCATCCCACCAATGGTATCCCTTTAGACTCCCCAGAAGAAGCGCAAAAAAATGCCTCAAAATCGCCTCCAGCCTCTCCCTCACACCAACATGTAGCAAACATGTAGACAGAAAAACATCAGGATAGCAGAGAGCCGCCTTCAACAGAACCAATCAGCCACCTTTTGAGAGACATGTTGCAACTAACTCACCGGCTTCTTCTCCATCCTCTCAATAATTGGTAACCATTCAATTGCTGAAGTTTGCCTCCCACAAGAGGCAACCCAAGGTAGAGTATATGCATGGACCCCTCTGCATCTGCAAGGCAGTCTTACAAATCACCACCTCCTTCTCAACCTTCCCAAGAGGAACAAAAGCAGACTTTTCAAAGTCAATCTTCAAGCCCAAGACAATGCCCAACAACTCGAGTACAACGATCATCTCCTTTGCAGCTGTAGCCTCTCCATCGATAAAGAAAATAGTATCATTGGTGTACTAGGGCACATGGATAGAAATCCTGCCCGTACTGAAACCAGCCAAGAAATCTCCCGCCTTCGCCTTTATCACCATCTTGGGCAAAGTATCTGCTGCCACCACCACAAAGAACAATGGTGCCAACTTGCATTCCTACCAAACCCCTCGCTACGGCTAAAAGAAACCACCTTCTTGTTCGCTGTTCACCAACACGACAGTTTAGGTCGTCGTCACACATCTCATCTTGTCAATTTATTCACTTGGAAAGCCTCTACAGTGCATAATGTCCAGATGAAAGCTAGTCGACATTGTCATAAGCCTTCGAGTGATCAACCTTTCATATGAATCCCATGGTCCTCTTCCTCCGCCACTCTACAATCACCTCAGAATCCAACACGACCTCATCCATTATATGCCTCTGAGGAATGAAAGTCAACTGTGCCAGATCAATGATAGGACCCAAAACCTCTCGCAATCTGTTGGCAAGCACCTTAGCAACAATCAGATAAAACAACATTTGACAATGCTAGGGTACGCAGATCCTCAACCTGCCGCATCACATCCTTCTTGGGAAGAAGGAAGAGTAAGGAATGTTTCAACCGCTTAAGCCCGTCATTCAACCTGTGAAGCTGTTCAACCGCATCTAGCACCTCCTTGCCAACCAACTCCTAAAATTCAATGAAGAAGACAACCCAAAAGTTGTTGGTTATGGGGACCTATCGGAGTTAAGATCGAAAACTGCCTGCTTGACCTTGGATAGGAGAAAAGGACACAACAACTCCTCTGACTACAAGTCGGACAATCGTGGGATATCACTTCCCGATCATCTAGCGCCACTAATGGGCACCCACACACTGCATTCTTCCTTGTTCAACTCAACTATATGGAATAGGTTGCACCCCCAACGAATGCTCGTCGCCACATGATAAAATCTGGTGTGCACACCCCCTCCTTCAACCACCTCTGCCTCGAGCTCTATCTCTACTCAATCTCTTGCTTGTTGTCCTCCTCTAAAAGTATGTGATTATGCTCGTGCCTCACCACCATCTCCTCCTCCAGAAGCTCTCTAGAGTCTTCTACCTGATCAAGGCGCACAACCTCTGCTTGCGCCATGTCCATCCGCTGCCCTCAGACTAACCGAGACTCCCTCCTAAATTGAATAAGCACGCCACAGAGCTCGGAGCTTCTCTGCCATCTTCTTCGATGCCGCCACTGATACCTCTTATTCCAATGAGCATCTCACGAAAACCCTCCTCTGGCATCCAAGAGTGCGTGAAATGAAAGATATTGCTCGTCCGTTGGGTATTCCCCCAAATCCCAATTGATTGGCGTTTGATTCGTGACTTTCGCAAGCCACCACGAAACCTAAGGAGAAACTTTCCCTATGATCTGTGATGCAAACGGGTATTCGCATTGACAGCGAAAATAAATTTTGATGGTGGATTTTTGGTGGAAGAAGATGGAGGGGTTGAGAAGAGAACTCGTTTGGAACACGAGGGGATGGAGAGGAGAAACGTGTAGACCACGTGGTGGGGGGGAGAGAAGGGAGAGGAGACAGAGAATAAATCTTAATTTTATAACTCACTGAACTGACTAAAACAATGGACCATCATCCCTTTATATTGAAGGGATGAGATTACAAAAATAGAATTTTAACTAATTATCCTAAATTGACTATAACCGACTAACCGACTAATTTGAAATTCAAATCTCTAATTAATTGAGATCACAGGCGATCCCGTTTATTTAATTAAAAATACGACGACTCAAATAAACCTAAATAAAATTAACATATAAAATTAAATAAATATGCAGCTCTATATTTCTGTTCCGCGCTGCATCAACTCTCCTCCGCGTTTAAGAATTCGTCTCCCGACGAATTGTAGGATCTGCAGGCTTGGAGGTTAATAATTTTGAATCCGCGTTCTCGGTCGTCCCCTGGAAGAATTGGTGTAGAGCGAATGGTGGAATCCATACATGCGTGATGCGGGCGTTGGCGACGTGGGCTTCGTGGTGGAAGAGCAGGTGTGGCGCATAGGCGGGCGTCCATCCGGATTTCCTCCTGTTGCCATGGTGCTCGAAGAACTGATGGGGCATCTTCATGACGATCAACTCGGCCCGTGGAGAGTCCATAGCGAAGCAATAGCACAAGGAGAGTAGAGGAGGAGATATGTCCAATGAATGAAGCCATGGGGCATTTAAATAGGTGAAACCCATGGTCCTAGTCCTAATAGGATAAGGAGATCTTCCAGATTTCCACTTTTCAGCACTTCTTTTAAAATATTTCCGCTCCAGGGGGTTGAAGTGCAAATTTCGCACCCCTTCACTTAAAAAAAATCCCAAGCATGTTTCATTCTCCATATAACCCTTTTGATGAGAGCCTTTGGGAAAGGGGGTATTTCTGCAAATTTTTCCAAATTAGCTTCTTATCCCAAGTTTCACGGGATTGGAGCCCTGTAGATGTCGGGCCTCCTGTTAGGGTTCGGCCTCTCATTCCCTGGCAGTGGCGGCGGTGGACGCTAGGTGGCCGCAAGGCCTGATGGCGCCTGCAGGAGGGCCGGCGCGATCGAGGGCGGGGCGCGGAATATATGCTGGGGCGGCACATGGCGATAGGGGGAAAGACGGTGATAGAGGTTACTGGCGGCGGGTGGGGAGCTGGGAGGAAAGGGAAGGTAGGGGTGCAGGCACGCGCGGGTTGGAAGGTGGAAACGGGCGACGGGAGGAGAAGGGAAAAGGGTGGCGGGGGAGGATGGGTACTGGGGATTGGGGAGAAGGGGCGGCGGCACGGTTTGGGGTCGGGTGATGGCTCGCGAGGCGCGAGGGGGAGGTTGGGAGGGGGTTTTGGGAGTGAAGAGGTTGCGGTGGGAGGGGGACCTGGGTTTGCGGGAGGGGACCCGGGGGTTGGGGAAAATGTCGCAGGGGGTCCTGGGATGGTGGGCGAGGTTGTCGGGGCAGGGGCCGGGGGCGTTGGCGAGGGCGTATGGGGTGGCGGTGACGGGGCTGGGGTCGCAGGTGCAGGGGGTGCATCAGTGGTAAGGAGGGAAAAGGGCGGTGGTGGTGGGGCAGGGGGGCTCGCCGGGAAGGGCACGGAGGCTGACGATGGGCTCGCAAAGGTGACGGGGTGGGCAGTGGGTTGCGACGTTGGTGGGGCTGTGACTGGGCTCGTGGGTGTCGTAACAAGGTGTACGGGTGCAGCGGGTGGGACGTAGATGGATTCCGGAGGGTTTTGTGAATATGAAAATACCTGGACAGCAAGTATTTCGTCACTTTTTTCTGCTGAAGTGGCCTGGACAACGATCGAATCCTCGTCGACGGCGAGTTTTTCTTCATCACAAGTCTGGATAACGGCTTCGGTAGTGGACAACTTTGGTTTGGCGGCACATAGGATCTTGAAATTAGCCATCAATTTCTCGACATTTGGCCTCGAATTCTTGACATTTGGACCGAAAATCACGTAGTGCGTCCATCTCCTTGTTGTAAGCTTCTTCGGCTCATCGTTCCGTTCCGACGAATGATGGTGTTTCGTCGCATGTCGGCGCGAATGTCTGGACGGATCGTCATCGTGAGGACGATCTGTAGGCCATGCTCTGATACCAATTGATGCAAACGGATATTCGCGTTGACGGTGAAAATAATTTTTGATGGTGGATTTTTGGTGGAAGAAGATGGAGGGGTTGAGAAGAGAACTCGTCGGGAACACGAGGGGATGGAGAGGAGAAACGTGTAGACTACGTGGGAGAAAGAAAGAGACGAGAGAGGGAGATAGAGATAAAATCTCAAATTTTAATAACACTGAACTGCCTCAACAACTAGGCTATCATCCGTTTATATAGGAGGATGAGATTATAAAAAAAGAAATTTAACTAATTATCCTAAATTGACTCTAACCGACTAATTTGAAATTCAAATCTCTAACTAATTGGGATCACATGCAATCCTGTTTATTTAATTAAAAAATACGACGACTCAAATAAACGTAAATAAAATTAACATATAAAATTAAATAAATATGCAGCTCTATATTTCTGTTCCGCGCTGCATCAATCTGTATCATCCGCTGCACCAAGGGTTCGATCCAGCTGAGATCTAGAAGAGGAGCTCCTCCATGCGTACTTCAAATTTGTTGAGGCTGTTAGGTTTTGGTTATGTGTATATGGTTGAATTGACCGCATAATCAAATCTGCATGTAATATGGTTAGGTTGCCCCTGTAAGCAACTCAGGTTAGTGGAAGCTCCGTGTGGGTCAGGTTGAAAGCCCGAGTTAGGATACTTTGGTCTTGATTTTTACCCAGGAGAGTTTCCATGTTAAGGACCTTTCCACTTGTGGTTGTTTGCTTATCTTGTGATTGAAAGTGCTAGGTAACGCTGTGGTTTTTTGAGTTTATTATTTGTAGTGATGCAGGTCATATTGTCCAATCTACTTGCACTCATCAACCGATGTTCAAAAATCAATATGGATATGGTGATGTTACTTTAATACAAACATGGCAATGATGAATAAGTGGACGGGGGCTAAATTTCAATGGTAATAACCCAAAAGGGTTTCAAGAAAACCGAAGGCTGCCAGCTGGAATGTGGTAAGATGGGAATGATAGATTGGTATTGAGGATCGAAAAGGTGCACGTCCTATTTGAAGATGTAAATTATTTAGCTAGCAAGTCCGGGGATGACATGGATTAGGATAAGCCCTAGTCTTTGGCCTCGACCCCAATTAACACATTGCCATGGTCCGTGGTGTATATTTATGGGAGAATGTGGTAATGTGGTAGGGTGGTGTATATTTATGGGAGAAAGCTTCGAGATTTATGGGATGTAGGAAGGTGTAAATATAGAGGCTTTCTAGGGTTGTGTAAATATGAAACATGCATATGATAGTGTAATTGCAATGATCCACGTGACACACCTAAATAGTTTGGTTTTGTCCAACTCTTTATTTTAATAAATGTATGGTTTAACATTAGGCATGCTCATTTCCATTTCCTAAGTTTTTCTTCTATGGTTTCTTTTGGATGATCTAAATTTTTCCGAAAAATTATTTTCTGTTTCAACCAGTCTTCGTTTGTTATACAGTTTGTAAAAATGCATAGAAATTCTTTGGATTTGTGTGTTCTCTTTAACTGCTAACTTAGGAATTCTATTGGTTAATATGGTTTATGTGCTTAAGCGATGGGAGAACAGTAGGTGCCTGCCTTGACCGCAATGGACTTCGTCCTGCTCGGTATTGGAGGACAGTGGATGACATGGTCTATGTTGCATCTGAGGTAACCAGTTATTTTATTATAGTGAACAACTCTTCTGGTATTTACCATCTTCACACAACTTACTTTCTCTTCTTGAATAATGCTTTCCTGTGGATTTAGATTTTTCTTTAAAATTTGCATGTTGGAATCGGATCATTGATGTATACCAAATTCCATAACTTGTTTGTTGCCAAGAATCAAATATTGTTTTTACTTCACATCTTCGTGCTTCAAATGGAATAATGATTGTGTAAATCATGATAGTTTGTAGGGTAGCAGCTATTGTATCATACATGCTCTACATATCCAAATGAGAATATTCAAAGCATATGTTACTGTAGGTATTGTCTAACTATAACATGTGTCAAGGCTTGGTTGCCCTGTAGATGCCCTCAATGATATGGGAGACATATTTCCAAGTGGCAGGTGACAAGGGCATGCGATTTTGGACTTTGCTCTAACTGAAGCCATTGCATTGTTTGCTCACATTGGAAAAAATGTCATGGCATTTATTTTGGAAAAATATCATGTCATTATTATGTAGTTGATGAAATTCAGCGAAAGGGGGAATACTGATGAGGGCCTGAACTTCACTATCATTGTCAATATATTTTTAGATGACAAGTAGACACAAAGCCAACCTCCATAGGAAATTGAGGGAACGTATTAATATTATCGACCTTTATTGTATGGCTACATACGTCTTTATCTACATATATAAAATATAATTACATGTAGAAACGAGAAATAAGTTTAGATGGCACCTCACATTGGGTAGTCATTCTTTGGTTTTTTTCAAAAATTAATATGTAAAAACATAACTATACATGCTGGTATGCATCATATTTTCGTTGGGGCTATTGCACAGTGATATATTGGCAGATTAGACCTGTTCCAGTAAAGGCTAAATTTTTAAGGTTGGTAAAAATTAAGATCATTCTTCATGCTTAATTTTCAGTAATGCCGTCAGACACACATGTGATTGCATAACCATTGAGGGTTTCTGTTATTCGGAATAAATGATAGCTATTATCTCCAAAGCTAATCCCGTTTTAACGAGTAATTTTAAAACATGTTACTTCACATCCTGTTCTTTGTATTTGGCTACTTTTCTAATGATTTTTTCTGTAAAAAGAATGAACCAAGATTTCCGGTTCACTTAGTATCGCACCATTTTGTGGAACATGGCCTCAAGTGACTACAGACCACATTCATATGCTCATATATTCTGCCATTTCTATGCATCTCTCTGGGAAAGGACCTATTTGAACCATCTTCTTTTGGTGGAAGAGAAATTCCCCAGCCACACCTGGGTTCTTTTTCTGTCATTCTATTTCACTGATGCAGAGTAGTGAAATTTAAGAGAGATGCAACTTCTACTTGTTATGCCCTTGACGTTTTCCTTTTATAGGTTGGTGTTCTTCCAGTGGACGAATCAAAGGTCACAATGAAAGGTCGTCTCGGACCTGGAATGATGATTACAGCTGATCTGCAAAGTGGGCAGGTTTGAGTTGGAGCCAATGCACTTTTTGGAAACTTTTTACCTTCTCCATTCTCAAATCTGGCCAACCAGGACCTTTTCTTTGGGCCTTAATTTATTGAAAGTACCATTATCGTTCTTATCTTAGCTATATAAATATCTTGTCACATTTTTTGCTTCTATATTTGCAGGTGTATGAAAATACGGAAGTTAAGAAAAGCGTGGCAGCCCAGCATCCATATGGGAAATGGTTAGCTGACAATATGCGGGCTCTAAAGCCTATGAATTTTTTATCAACCACCACCTGGGAGAGTGAAACAACTTTGCGATATCAACAGTAAGGTTCTTTTTACCTAGTTCCTTCCCCATGATTTTGCATATGTAACAAAATCTAGATTTTCAAATGGCATCCAAACGAGAGCATAGTTAAGTTGCAGGCTTACTAGTGTTAAAGAGAAATAATCTCAACAATTAACATTGCGAAAATGTTTGGGATGTGATTGTTACATTATGACATTTTCTTGATGCCAGCATATCCAATCTGCGGGCCACAAAAGCGAAGTTGTAGCCTTTAGGTAATCTTTGCTGGTGTTTGTGGTCCATTTTTGGGGAAGTCAACTTTTACCAAACACATACTTCCAAGTTCTCGCCCCTTCTACATTGTTGCCTTCGAGCAAAATTCATTTTGGCTTTACTAGAAACTATTGTTTGAGCAACACTTCTCACTGCTAAATGCTGACTTTTAATCATTGTACTAGATCATATTAATACACCTGTTGATCACCATATATCCAGTTTAGTCTGGCTTCTTTTTCGTTGCAAATCCAGTGCCATCATTCTAGTATCCTTACGCATCTACAAGTTTGGCCTTGGTTATAGATGCTTACAATCATTAGTTCAACAAATGTGATTGGATCATCTCTTAAAAATTATTGTATAATGATTTTAGTCTTTTTTACAGTTTTTGCTCACTTTTTTGACAACTGCCACATGATTAAGAATTTGCTTTAGATGAATTTCGGAGATGGATAACTCTTTGATTGTAAAGTAGATTGTGCGGATTTGGGGTGATGGTACATATATGCTTACTAGACATCTTCGTTTTATATATGGGATCTCTTCGAGCCTTTCATGACATGATGCTGTCACCATGCCTTCCACTTTTTTCTAAGAAATCATGGGGTGCATATCTTGAGAGATATTCACCCTACACGTTGAGCAGGAAAGGAAGGCATCATATATCTTGGATATTTTTGGGGATATTTATGGTCTTAGGATAAACCATAGTGAGTTGGTTGTTGTCCCTTTCGACCATCAGGAGGAGGATGTGATGGAGATTTTATGCGCCTTGTGCACTCAGGTTGAATCATCACTTATCTCGTATCTCTCCCTTCCACTTTTTGGAGGCAAATTACTGAATTGTGATTGGCTTCACCTGGTTGAAATGTTGGAAAAGAAATTAGCGTCGTGGAAGGCTTCGGCCCTCTTGAGAGGGGGATGGTTGGTGTTGATCAAGCATGTGTTGAGTGCCATCCCGCTATTCTATTGCTCCACGAGATTAGTATCAATTGGGGTGAGAGTGAGGCTTTAGTCGCTCATGCAAAGATAATTTGGGCGGATGAAAATGAAGGGAAAGAAGGTATGCATTTCATTAGTTAGGACACAATTTCAAGATCGAGGAAAGAATGTGACCTTGGCATTAATAGGCTCAGACATATGAATAATGCTATAATTTTCTAAATGGATGATGCGAATATGGGGAGGGACTGATAATCTTATTTGCCGTCTAGTGCATAACATTTATGACATCGGGCCAAAGCTCATTGCTATGAGAGGCAGCCCGCGGTTTCCTTCCTCCTTGTTGTAATGTATTGTCAAGGTACTTCCAAATATCAAGTCTCTGTCGCGACAAGGTTTTAAATACTGACATCGATATGGTGTTGATACGATATTTCGACAATATATTGACGACATATATTCGAAATATCACCCATTTTGACACAATTGTGAAGATGGAATTGAAAAACATGAGGATATCACTATTTCACCGACAATGTAGCCACCATGTCGATACCATGGCCTCAAATTTCTTCGAAATTCCATCGATTTCTTTAAAATTTATTTTACCAAAATTGAAAAACTACCTTATTTCATTTTTCGGGATTTTAATGAAATATCAACGAAATGTCAACAAAATTTCATCGAAATTGCACGTCGTTTCGGCAAAACAAAAAATAAGGGAATCTACTATTCGCTTTCGCCGAAATTTGCATATATTAATGAATATTCACTTATTTATTCGTTGATGTATTAAATTGTTAGAGTGTTTTATTTTATTTGAAGAAATTTCTTTAGTTAGTTTTTAAATTTCAGATTTAAATGCAAACCAATTCAGTTAAATTCAAGTTTTTACTGAAGGGCTTTATTCTTTTTGGTTCTTTATTTATTTTGATTTATATGTTTTGATTAATAGTTATTATATATGTTACCTCTTTCTTTTTGAAGATATGATTATCATGGCTTTTGCTTCCACTTTAGTATGTAAAACTGAGTCTAGGCAACACGTTGCTCTACATATTGACACGTGATATTATAACGATAACACTACTTCAAAACTTATATGTTCACTTCTAATTTACATATAAGTGTGCATTTCTGTTTTCTTTATTGATTTATGAATGTTGAAAATCTTAAGATTTCCGACTATTTTGTTAGACGAAAGGGAGTCTTTGTTATGATGAATAAGAAAACCCTAGGCTCTCTTATATAGGGAGAAGCCTTAAGGGTAAATTACATGGATGTCCAAATAGAAGAATGAAATAGAAACACAATACGTAAACAAATAATAATAATAGAAACTCTCTCTACACTCCCCCTCAAGGTGGAGCATAGATATCGATCATGCTCAGCTTGGATGAACATCTCTGGAAAGGTCCTCTGAGCAATGGCTTGGTGAATACATCGGCCGTCTGATCTCCTGAGCTAACATGGGCCGTGGATATCAATCCTCTCTGGATCAGATCCCTAGTGTAATGACAGTCAACTTCAATGTGTTTGGTCCTCTCATGAAAAGCTGGATTGTTGGCAATGAACAAAGCTGCCTGATTGTCACACTGAAGCGTCATAGGTAGAGATACAGCTACATGTAGATCTTCTAATACAGAGCGAACCCACATCATTTCCGTGCTGGCTTGGGCCATTGCCCTGTATTCGGACTCGGCACTGGATCTTGCCACCACCGTTTGTTTCTTGCTTTTCCAAGAAACCAGAGAGCCTCCAACAAAGACTGCAAACCCTGAGGTTGATTTTCTATCCTTAGGGCATCCTGCATAATCTGCGTCTGCACACACTGAGATGGATAAGTCTGCACCCTTTCTGAATAGTAGCCCTAATCCAGGAGTAGACTTCAGATACCTCAGTATTATGTGTATAGCATCCATGTGAACCTGTCTGGGCTGCTCCATAAACTGACTCACCCGGCTAACTGCAAATGCAATGTCTGGACGGGTTATAGTAATGTAGAGGAGTTTTCCCACCATCTCTCTATATCTCCTCTTATCCACTTCGTCAGTATCATCATCATATAACTTCATGCTGGGGTCCATGGGGATGCTTGATGGTTTGCACCCATCCATACCAGTCTCAACCAGGAAGTCAGTAATGTACTTCCGTTGTGTCATCACCAAACCATGCGCATTCCTAGCAAATTCCAACCCTAGAAAATATCTTAGGGTTCCGAGATCCTTTGTAACAAACTGACGACCTAGGAATGTCTTCGCCCTTGCTATGCCCTGAACATTATCCCCTGTAACAAGAATATCATCCACATAGACCATTATGACAACCGTACCTGCCGAGGTCTTCTGGACAAACAACGAATGGTCAACATTGGACCTCTTGAATCCCTGCTGCTCAATTATGTTGGACAATTTCTGGAACCATGCTCGTGGACTCTGTTTAAGTCCATATATAGCCTTGTGAAGTCTACATACCATATGCGTCTCCCCCTCAGCAGTAAACCCGGGTGGCTGCTGCATGTAGACTTCCTCCTGTAAGTCTCCGTACAAAAATGCATTCTTGACATCCAACTGATAAATGCTCCAGTCACGGACCACTGCAACAGACAGGAGGATACGCAGAGTAGAGTGTCTCGCCACTGGAGAGAATGTATCCATGTAATCAACGCCATATGTCTGTGTAAATCCCCGGGCTACTAGACGTGCTTTGTATCTATCCAATGTGCCATCTGCATGGTATTTGACTGTGAAGACCCATTTGCAACTGACAACTGAGGCATCAGGAGGTGCAGGGACCAAAGACCATGTGCCACGGGACTGCAAGGCCCCCATTTCTTCTTCCATCGCCAGTCTCCAGCATTCACTCTTCAAGGCTTCCTGGTATGTCCGTGGTATGTCCACAGAAGATAAGGCAGTAGCAAACCTCTGGAAATCACCTGTGAGTCGGTGGAAGGAAACCTGTGAAGCAAAGGGATAGGATGCACACTGTCGTCTCTGTTTCCGAATAGCAATCGGAACATCCAGATCATCACCTTGGCCCACCTGTAAAGAGTCATCCTGCATGTGTTCTGATCCTGACCCGTCAGTAGAAACATCATCTGAACATACCTGAGGCTCAGTGATTGGCTGATCTGCTGTCTGAGCGGGACCTGACCGACGCGTATAGTGGATAGGAAATGGTGATATAATTTTCCGAGGAATGGGTGGTGGTGGAGGTGGAGGTGGTGGTGGAGGTGGAGGTGGTGGTGCTGGCAAAGGGACTGACACAGGAGACGAGTCAGGAGTAAGACAGGTAGGTGGTGGTGGAACCAAAATATCATCAGCGGTGGTGGATGGTATCATTCTGTCCCCGGCTGGCGAGAAGAACATGACCGACTCGAAGAAGGTGACATCCGCACTAACGAAGTACCTGTTGGTAGTAGGATCATAACACCGGTATCCCTTCTGGGTCCTGGAATACCCAACAAAGACGCACTTGACTGCTCTTGGAGAGAGCTTGTCAAGTCCAGGAGACAGGCGATGAACAAACGCCACAGCACCAAAGACACGAGGTGGCAGTGAGAAGAGCTCTTTATCAGGAAAGATAAGAGAGATGGGTATCTTCTCTCCAAGGACAGAGGAGGGCATTCGATTGACCAGATAGCATGCAGTAAGAACAGCATCCCCCCAGAAGGAAATAGGAGCACAACTTTGAATCAATAAGGTACGAGTGATGTCCAAGAGATGGCGATGCTTTCTTTCCGCCACACCATTTTGTTGGGATGTATATGCACAGGTGGTTTGATGAATAATTCCCTTTGATGATAGAAATTGAGAAAGAGAACGTGTACAAAATTCCAGCGCATTATCCGTCCGAACATATTTGACTGAAGAAGAAAAAACATTCTGCACTTCATTAATCAATTTTTTAATAACATCTCCTGCTTCAGACTTATTCTTCAGTAGAAAAACCCAAGAGACACGAGAAAAATCATCTACGACCACAAGGTAGAACCTGTGTCCCTGGTGATCGGGAACACGACTCGGACCCCATATATCTATATGTAACAACTCGAAAGGGGAGCTACTGCTCCGACTCTGACGACCTGGAAAGCTCGACCTGTGATGCTTTCCTAACTGACAGGTTTCACAACGAAACGACGAACTTGGCGAGATCTGAGGCCGAAGATGGCGCATTTTCTGGAGTGGAAGGTGACCAAAACGAAGGTGCCAAATGTAAGGTGAGACTGGACCAGCAGAGTGAGCGGAGATGCCAGCATAAGATTCCCGGACCAACCGATATAGACCGTTCTGCTCAGAGCCACAGCCAATCACCTTGCCCGTGAGTATGTCCTGAAAAATGAGAGAAGACGGGTCAAATATAGCTCGACAATTCAAATCCTTTGTAATCTGACTAATAGACAACAAATTCAGTGAGAATTCAGGAGCATGTAAGACATTCTGTAGCTGCATAGCGGAGGTTAAGAAAACCTCCCCCTGACCAACAAGGGGCGAATAGGAACCATCTGCTATCTGCACTGAGCGACCTGGAGGAATAGCCCTGTAGGCCTGTAATCTACCTTTATCTCGACACAGATGATGTGTAGCTCCTGAATCTATAACCCAGTCAGATATATCATGTGAAGGAATGATCGCTGAAGATCTACCTGAGGAACTGGCAGCGGCGGAAGAACTGGCTGAGGCTGTGGCAGCAATATCAGATGAGCCACCAGATGAATCACCAGAAGACTGTGGCATAATATCACGGAGACGGGCCACGAGTTCGTCAAATCTATGATCTGCAGTAGACGGTAATGGAGGCTGTGAATGCTCTGCAACCCGTGCCGATGCTGGGAACCCATGCTTTGAGTAGCATGTCTCCTCTGAGTGTCCAGGTCTGTGACAATATGAGCACGTCTGACTAGGTCGACCGCCTCTTCCCTGAGAGCCACGGCCACGTCCACGGCCACGCCAAGAGGATGGTCCACCTCTCCCACGCGAAGCTGCCATCGCAGATGGGGGTGGAGTAGAAGAGCTGGAGGAAACTGGGATACGACTGAGCCTCCTGTATACATCCTCCACGGGAGGAATGACTGCATCTGCTAAGATCTGTGACCGTGCTGCGTCATACTCAGGGTCTAGGGCAGCAAGTAAAACACCCACCATGGTGGCGTTCCGGAATGTCTTCTGCTGCTCTGGAGTAGCAGTCAGAGGGATGGTACTGTAGAGCTTCTCAAACATCCCTCTCAGGGATGTGTATAGAGAGTGGAGCGGTCTGCCGGCCTGCTTCATCGTAAAGATGTCATGCTGAAGCTGCAACATCTTTGTCTCATTTCGCACCTGCGAATATGTAGCAGCAAGAATGTCCCACATCGCCTTAGCAGTGGGCTGATGGAGGACATCATTAGCTATCTCCATCGTCAGCGTACCCGATAACCAAACCTTTGCATAAGCATCATCGGCCTCCCATGAGGCGTAGATCCCTGTCTTCTCCGCAGGCTCATCCTCGGTAAGAATGTGTTTCTTACCATTTGATTTCATGAGGCTCATGAATTGCATGGCCCATAACTCATAGTTAGACCCGTCCATCTTCACTATCGGCGCCGGACCTTTGAATGCGCCGGTGGAGGGCAAATCGACTTTCGATTCTGACATACTGCTGCCGGAAGAAGACAAAGGGAGAATAGACAATGTGATGAATGTCTACACCCACTGCATCGGATTTGAGTGCGTGTGTAGACCTTTACGCACTCAAATCCATAAAGCCGAGGAAGAAAGGTCTAGGGCACGCTTCCAAGGAAGCAAAATAGCCCTTGAACGGCCTCGAGAACGACGCCTAAGTGCTGATGAAGTCCACGGAACCCCTACGGCGGCTGATGGAGTTGCCGCTGGGGCTCTAGGTGCGGCAGGGGGTGCCGCTAGATGGCCTGGCTGGCGCTGGGGGGGTCCCGGCGGTGCCGCAGGAGGGCTGGGGAGGCCGCAGGAGCGGCTAGCGGCGCCGCAGGAGCGGCTGGGAGGGCTGGCGGCGCCGCAGCAGCGGCTGGGAGGGGCTGGCGGTGCCGCAGGGGCGGCTGGCGGCGCCGCTCGGGAGGAGAGAAGATGTGGGCGGCGGGTGGGGGGTTAGGGAAAGAGCCCTAGGGTGGCTCTGATACCATGTTAGACGAAAGGGAGTCTTTGTTATGATGAATAAGAAAACCCTAGGCTCTCTTATATAGGGAGAAGCCTTAAGGGTAAATTACATGGATGTCCAAATAGAAGAATGAAATAGAAACACAATACGTAAACAAATAATAATAATAGAAACTCTCTCTACATATTTCAATGAAGTTTCACCAAAATTCTCCGAAATTTCTCTTTCTAAACTTGGCGAAATGAACAAAATTTAATGCCTTGGTTAATACTGATATATTGTGACAAGGTTGCAAAAGTTGATAGTCGGTACTCCGTCGATTGGGTCACTGACTAAGGATTAATCGGCAGTCGGGTGACTAATCAGATTTAGTCAGATTTTAATCGGCTTTGAATTTTATGTATATAACTCATTTTTATACATTTATTTACATAAATTTTATACATTTTTATGCTACCATAATAAAATTAAAGAAGTAATTGAATTTAACTAAAACATTAAGCATATTATAATAAGTTTGCTTATAAAAAAGCAAAACATTAAAAAAACTTGGTATCTCCAAGCAAAAATTGGTCGATTAGCGTACCTAGTCGGAATTAGTCGGTACTCGGTTGGCTACCCCACTGACTGGACTAGTCGGACCTACTAGTCGGGTGTCTTTTACAACACTGTATTGTGATGTTTCGATCCATGCGGCTCCGACCATCGGTGGGTAATGGCACGGAGGTCTGATTTTGGCTTGATGATTTATCTAATATGGGGGCATTCTGGCAGATAGATGTCCATAACTTTTTGCTTTAACGAATGGCCAACATGACATTGTTAGGCAGGTTTGGAGCGGAGAGACTTGGGTACCTACCTTTGTGGGCAACCTGTCAGACCAGAGGACTCATGCATATAGGGAGTTGGTTACATTACTAGAGAGTCCGAGTACCCCATCGCGTGGTTTGGACTGTTGGGCATGGCGAGGTAGTAGATTCTCCGTGAGAAAGGCATATTGAGCTCTTACGTGCAACGCGGGTAGGATCAAGCAAACTACATCATTGGACTTCTAATCAATACATGGGATTAAGGTGCTACCCCGTCTTAAAGTCTATTTTGGATGGTGAGACTTGGGCGGTTAATGTGAACCCCTCAGGATCCGGGTACCCGTTTACGACAAAATTCGTAATATTTCATTCACATTGATCGCAGAGTTGTAGAAAAGCAGGGAAAATTTTTCGTGCAAATTTGACATTCATTTCCATCACACATGACCACAAGTACAAGAGACAATGGCACCAAAATTTTCTTTTCATTAATATTCATATCAAGTTACAACATGTACAAGGATCTTCCATTACAACATATATCCCAAAGTGTGATACAAAAGAGATAGCATTTACAACATATCTGAACAAAACTGACACAAAAAAAAAATCCATACCGTCGGGTATAAACTCTATCTCCTGGAACCATGTATAGCTACTGCACAGCAGGCTGTTTGCCTGCCAAACACAATAGGAAAGAAGAGGCGTCAGCCATTGCTGGTACCTCCTAAAAACTTATAAAATAACTAGACATTTAGTATGTGCAAAAGCAGGCAAGTAGAATTGTGGTATCAGTAAAATCTACATCTACTTGCGTAAGTAAAAAGGGGTTTGTTTGTAATGCGTTTCTAATGATTTCCCAGAACCCGGCATTTCCCATATGTAACATATTTATATAGCAGTTGCGTAATCATGAGTGTATGAGTGTGACTGCATATATCATTTTCTTCAGAGATCATGTTGGTGAGTGAAAAATGGAAAAGTTGAGATTGTAGAGATCTATTTATTTAAACTCTTGGGTAGAGAGAATGGTCTTTTGATCACAACTTCTCAAATTCTTAACTTCAATGTTTCAGATATAGCTCCAGATGTTGTAGATGTAGATATTGATGATGTAGATATAGAATCGCCAAGTCTGTTTGGCGAAGTAACTCAAGCGGTGAAGAAGCCTGCAAATGGCTCTTCCGTCTCGCCCTCTAATTGGAAGCGCGGTCCAATAGAGGGATAGGTCTATTCTCCAACTACGCCACTGAGACGGGTGAGAGAGACTCCCTAGAAAAGTCGCTCTAGAAAACTGCCCGACTAGTACGGGCGGACGAGCTCGTACGTAAAAACTGAAAACCAAGGATCCCCCGCCTGGGTATCCTAAAACAGGGTCAGCGGAACTGGTCTAAAGTCAGGATCCCAACGAGGACGTAAAAACACTGCGAGCTCGCGAAAAAAAACCGTGCAAGGACTGGGATCCTAAACCCGCGCATTAAGCGGCCGCTGCCCTAACTGGGCTTCCTATTCACCCGCCCAGTTGAGGGTCACCGCGCCCTCGCACAGTCAGGTGTAGAAGTCACCATGACCGGCGCAATTCATTATCCAGTATCTCTGATTCACAATATTTCAGTTTGCTTGACTACTCATCTCTCTCTTAATCCTTTCTGTGGTTGACCAAACAGATCCATGTCTTTTTATCAATAGTGATCTTTTATTAGTAGATGATTATTTCATGAAGATAATTAGTCATCATGATCACCGATCATTATAAACTGATTCATCATAACTGGATCACTTAGTTATCCCTAATATACATATATGTTTATACCCAGATTTAGAAGATGTAATATACAGGTAGTGAAATTATGGCTTTTCCTTTATATCAGATCCTCGCTTGATTTCTCGATCTATGTTGTGGATATCTCTATAGATCTAGGCACTGTGTCAGTAAATCTTAATAATAGTGCTCTATAATTAGTTGTTTATACTTAAAGGATTATCAGACCTTGTGATCGCAGCTTATCATTGTTCAATAGTTATTCTTTTAAGAGTAGGTAATCCTACTAGATATTAATACCTTAATCTTTTGATAATGCTAACCTTTCTTAGTCAATCATTTTTATGAGTTTTGTCACAATTTAAAGTCCATCCTTGTAATTTATAAATAGATTGTTAAAAGTTGCAAACCTTATGTCAAATACTAAGATTTGTCAAGGGGAACCTACACTTAAAATCCCTAACAACCTCAAACACTTATTAAAAAGCAATAAGTGCAATGTCTCCTTGAATGAATTTCGACACTACAATCTCTCAGAAAGCACAACTCCAGATAAATCGACCAACTGTTCCATCATCATATAACTTAATAAATTGGAGAAGAACTTTAGTTATTCACGTACTCCTTAATTAAAATTCCTTTGATACCGGATTAAAATTTTAAGGTAAGTGGATATGTAATCATAAAGACCTGGTTTCTATTAGTATCTTATAATAGTTATTAAAACGTAACTTCTACCCATGAGAAACTAGATCCTATGACCACACTTTATTCACTAATAGTATAACTTAGTAGAAATATTACTAGACAAAATGCATCATCTTTTAATGGCATTACTACACGTCACAGATGCAAAGAAAACTTTTAGCAATAACAAGCTAATAGGTATCTTTATAAAAGCAAATATATTATTCATGGCAAGTTATGAGGCCATATCACTACCATTCCACAACACAGGTTCATAGGTTAATATACAATGGCCTAAAATATTTTTGATATCTAATTAAGATTCTGTAATATCTCCCTCCAGTACTTAATTACAAAGTCAGTGAAGTCATAACCCCTTTTTTAAAAAAAATATATGTGTTAATAATTAGTGATTTAATTTATCATTTTTTTGTTTATTCTTTAAGCATATGGATCCAGGTAACTACAAAATCCCCTTTAACAATTTCGGAAGATATTTCAAGAAATGTTCTCATGAAAAAAAAATGTGTAACAAATCAAAGAAATTTTATTACCCCATGATATGGATCACATCTTTTTATAGAATTATATGCACTGTTCGAATTTGTAGAAATAATATCTATCCGGTTTATGCAAGTTAAATCCCTAATTATTTACTATAACTTATTTACATGGCTTTCCTGTTGTGATAAAAATGGTTTTACTACGTAAAGCTTTGTTAAATTTTATAAAATTTCTCAAAAGAAAAATGGAACATCCAAAGTCATGAACACCAGAACTCCTGATTTCCAGCAAAGCAGAAAATTCATAAATATCCAAGAAAAGATGGATCATTAGAGTCGTGATACTAACCCAACTTCACAACTCACAATCAAGAAAAGAATCATAATATGTAGAAATAGCATGCAAAACAACAAGAGGATAGGCGTGGGGATTTGTACACATGTTTGGCAGCAAATAGGAGGGAAGGGATGGTACCTATGTTCTTCAGAACTTTGAGATCCAATGCATGTACATGCAGCTCCAGAAATGGCTTTTCTAGGTGTTGAAACTGTGGCTGGAATCCTAACAGTACAGCCGCAGTATGGCTGCAATTTCTGCCAAGAAGGTGGAAAATTGGAGAAGGAAACCTTCATCGGCTGGGGACTTTGGAGAGAAAGATGGAAAAAAAATGAACTGGAATTAGGATTGTACCTATTTGGCTTCTTTAATTTGGAGAAAGGTCTCCAATCATGCAGTGACTATGGTGCTTTGTAGTTGGGAGTACCGTATATCCAGGGAAGAAGAAGAAGAAGCCTCCAATGATTATGGTGCAACAACTCTCAGCATTCATGGAACAAGAGAAAAGGCTTGGGTTCCTCCCGTCGTTGGAGAAATTTAGAGCAAGAGATAAGAGGAGAGGACATTAGGATTGTATTTATAAGGGGTGAGGTCTTATTAGTCTAACAGGTGGAGGTGGAAATGTTTCCACGTTTTGGAAGAAAACAGTGCCAACTGTTGTCTTCAAAATGTTTTTTTTTTAAACAGAACCGAGTCTGCTACTGTTGTACTGTAGCAGAAAAATGATTTTTATTTATTTATATATTTATTCGGTATACTTAAATTCAACCGTACGCGCACTCTGGGTATCGGGATTTGACGCGCAATATCTCATTTTGAACCGTCTCGGAACGACGATCGATTTGAGTATAATATTGATATACTTCCGATCGGGTTGAATACCCGAAATTTTCGGATACGGTTTTTTTGTTTAAGGTTAAATTTTACGATTTTAAAATATCAAACGGCCTCCGATTGACGAACGGTCGATTCCGTTGGTCTTGTTTCGTCGAATCGGATCTAATAACGGTCTCGATTCGTTTCGCGGTTTCCGAATTTGCGTCGCGGCTTTTCGCGGCGCGCGATACGGTGTGACTGATTTTCGGTCGATTTTGCCCGAACGACTTTTGATTCATGATCAATTGATCGTTTTAGGTTGTTTAGTATTGACCGACAACGCTTTTGGGTTCATTAGACCCAAAATCGGACGACTTCGGGTTTGATTGGAAACCGGATGCTACAGTTAACGACTAATTAACATAGGAAGATACCTTGTCAAATTGGAGATAGTTTACGCTCGCTGTGTGAGGTAGATGATTTGAGTCATACCTTTGTTAGTTGTCCAAAATTGAGGACGATTTGCAAGATTTTTGCTGTATCTTAGCGCAATATCACAGACATTGTTAGAAATCGAGAATGCGGAAGCATAAATATCAAAGAAAAAGAATAAACATGAAGAACACCGGGATTTTACGTGGAACCCTACTTTGTGAGGAGCAGGATGAAACCACGGGAGAACGCCTCAAAGGGCTTGTGTTTTCTTTTCACTTTTCTCGTCTTGATACAATGGGTGTGGGGCTTCTTATATAGCCCTCACTGACTCTCCAAGTTCCACGGATAATCAATGTGCGACTAAACATAAGAGGGTGTGGTAATTGGACCATGGAGGGATCCAATTACCCACCACTGCATGACACATATACTCCAACACTCTCCTCAAGCTGGAGCATGCAATGCTCAGCTTGGACAAATAGAAAGAATCTTAAACTCACAATACAAGGTACTACAAACAATATCAACTCAACGCATACTCTACCGTCACTTGCTGTCGAGGATGTTGCTTCTCATGTCGTGCTTGTGAGGAGGAACAAAAAAGGTTGGAGTGTGAGTTGAATTGGTTCTCCTCGTCGGAGAACATGTGCTCTATACCGCATCTGTCAGAGTCACTGAAACTGGAATGAGTCTCCACTTGGAGAACTTTGGCCGACAATTGATCCATCTCTTTGAAGGGTCGAACTGGAAAAAGCTGTGGAAACATCCTCATCGGAGTCTACAGTCATTGGAGAATGGAGTCTGAACGTCTCATCGTCGGAGAACTGGGTTTCTCCTATACTGGCTCAAAGAATGGGATCTCTATTATGGAGTCCCTATGAAACCACATGAAAACCCTAGCCCATAATGGCATAGAGAATGAGATCTTTACTCTGGAGTCCCTATGGATCACATGAAAACTCTGAGACCAAAAACAAAGATGACTACACAAATAATGATCGCATACATGTGCGCATCAAACTATAGACTATGAAATAATACGAATATAATGTTTGAATATGAACTGTAGAGTTTGAATTCAGGCCTGGCGTCTGGTCTGGAGAATCTGAATATGAGCCATCATATGAGCCATTAAACTCTACATAATACTCCATTTTTCTCCCATACTGGTCGAAAACCAATGACATCGACCAAGTTTTTTTTTATTTTATTTATAGGATTCTAACCCTGGTCCTTTAAAGTGGGAGCCACTGCTTCTACCACCAGACCATTAGAGGGGTTCTGACATTGACCAAGTTAGGAGAAGACATTTTTTTGTTTTTTTGAAAAGGAAGAGGGTGACGTCCTAAGCTGGGACCCACCACAGAAAGAATATATAACTTCAGCTATAAGTTACAAAGTATAACATACTCCATGATGTATATAACGCCCTGCTGTGTTCGATTACATTCTCAATATAAAATGCACGTCTCTCAAAAAATGATGCCATTCCTGTCGCACCGAATCGCCCACATAAGTGCAAAAGGGTAAGCATTGTCCTCGTGACTATACCCACAAACGAATCTAATGTCTCTCCAGAATTCAGAATAGTCCAAACCACCAAGCCACGGAATGCTGGCCCTGCACCACACCTGAGCCGAAGAATGACATACAAAGAACAAATGATCCATATCTTCTACCACCGATCCACATCTACGCAAACATCAACGTTGCACAAATAACACTCTAATCCATATCTCAGAAATATGAAAAAGTTTGCTGGATTACTCGTTAATTTGTGCGACGATAGATTTTAGATAGAGGATTTCAGAAACCTTAGAAGGATGAAGTCCCAGAGAATTAGGTTTTCATGAAACCCATGAAAAATCGATCAAAACTTGCACCGCCACCGTCGAATTTAAGGTTTAGAAACCCTTGAATTTCTAGAACTTGGTGACAATCTTCAAAAACTTTGAAACAAGCACGGAAGAATGAATAATTTATCGAACCTCTAATAAATCAGAAAGATAAGTCCTCAAGAATCTGACCCGCTCTGATACCATGTTAGAAATCGAGAACGCAAAAGTGTAAATATCTGAGAAAAAGAATAAACATGAAGAACACTAGGATTTTATGTGGAACCCTACTCCGTAAGGTGCGGGATGAAACCACGGGGGAACGCCTCAAAGGGCTTGTGTTTTCTATTCACTTTTCTCATCTTGATACAATGGGTGTGAGGCTTCTCATATAGCCCCCACTGACTCTCCAAGTCCCACGGATAATCGATGTGAGACTAAACATAAGAGGGTGTGGTAACTGACCATGGAGGGATCCAATTACCCACCAATACGTGACACATATACTCCAACACTCCCCCTCAAGCTGAGGCATGAAATGCTCAGCTTGGACAAATAGAAAGAAATCTCAAACTCACAATACAAGGCACTACAGACAATATCAACTCAACGCATACTCTATTGTCGGTTGATGTCGAGGACGTTGCTTCTCATGCATGCCACAATCACTGCTCCAAGATGTGCATCTTGTTATCAACTCTGTGCTTCTGAAATTGAGTGTGTAGTTATGACGTCAACGACTGCTAGTAATGGTATAAAGAAACGTGGTGTTCGTGTTTCCCTTCTTTAACCACTTTTATCTCGATCTCCGCCTCGATTCCACATCAGATTTTTATCCTCTTCAACTATGCTTTTTTACATGGAAATCCTAGTTGTCACGTCTTCTTCAATGAGATCCTTGTCATGTTTGACTGCATCTAAGCGAACTACTTGTGCCGGTGCATTGTTTCTTTGCTTCTTACTTCGCTTGTGGATGTCTGAGCTACAAAAGTTTTTTTGTACAAACTATTAGTGGCCGAGCTTGCCACAAAGGCCTGAGTGCAAAAGTCGGCAATATGTTGGAGGAAAACGTCTCCTGGGATCCACGCCTGCTCAAATCGAAAGATGGATCTCAAACCCTCCCATTCACCAGAGTTTCACTTAAGCGGAGTTGATTAGTTCTCGGCCTTGGCAGATCAGCCACAGATGCCGAAAGGGACTTGTCCAACAACCTCATGAAATACAAGACCTTGAAAAGGAGTTTCTCCTAGTGTACCATCCATTCGCTGCATCCAAAACCTTCAGAGCTATCCTAGGTCCCTGATCAGGTTAGCTCACACATATTCTTATGAATATTCTTAATCTCTTACAATTTATTCACTAGGGGCGGACACCTTTGCATGTTTCTCCTTTTTGCTTCAAAAAATGTGTACCAATGCAACATGAGCAAGCTGTACCGGTATAAGGTGGCCTTGTACCGGTACACCAATGCATTTGGACCTATGGAATCGAATTATGGATTTCTTTTTTGAAGGTTTTGTACATTATACCTTACTCTACGTTATTACTAACTGATCCGAGAAAGAACAATAAAAGCACTTGCTCTTCTTGTCCTAATGTAGTCCATGTGATAGCATGTATTTTTACTTAAAGCCATTTTTCAGCATTCTGTCTTGATCGACTTTTTTGATCAGTGTCTGTCTTGATCACGGTGTCTG
The DNA here is from genome assembly GCA_037367405.1 of Ottelia alismoides. Lineage (NCBI taxonomy): Eukaryota > Viridiplantae > Streptophyta > Magnoliopsida > Alismatales > Hydrocharitaceae > Ottelia > Ottelia alismoides. The sequence goes on along the minus strand of JAZKJV010000301.1, from coordinate 190,981 downwards.
ATCATTGATGGAGCAGTAATGTATATTTGATATGCAACTAATGATAGTATCACAGATAACTAATGATAGTATCACAGCTAAAACAATTATATCAATTACTTTTGTTATTATTAAAACACAGTCTGGCCATGATGTTTTATGGTTTTTATCGTTATTTTATTTATTTCTCATTATTTGAATACTTAGTTTCTATTATTACTTTAAAGAATCTTTTTTTTAAAAGCGGATGTTGTTGCTACAATGAATCAAACAAACTGTAACGGGTTCTTTTATTACAATTGTTTCAGATCTACATACAATATTAAGATTGGTAGCATGTTTGGGACCTATAGATGGATATAATTTTATTCCTGCTGGAGGTCTCCCAAAATCTAGAAGGTCAAATTTGAGTAAATGGAATAATTTAGCTGGGTTTGTATTTGGGATTTTTTCCTTGGACCGATCTCCAACGTTTCATGTACTAGAGGAGCCAGCCTGCTAAACTGCCATCTACAAGACCGATCTCCAAAGTTTCTTGGGTTACCCGAAGGATGGCTATTAGATGTTCGTGGTCATCCAAAAATATATTTCATTTTCTAGGAATCTCCATTTCATGAATTCCAGTAGTAAGAGACTGCCGAACTTACATCAACAACATATGTTCTAAAAATTCACTGCATCCATTATGCCCATATAATCATTACCATACTGCCATCTTGGGCGTACATTTATCAAGTCTCAAATTCACTGCATCCATTTCGCTGGATGGGCGTACATTTATCAAGTCTCAAACATCATTACCAAACTCAAATACTTGCAAAATGTGCATTTTCCTGTATATTATAATTAAGGGAAGGATGGTGCATACATTGTTATTATTGCTTTCAAGTCTGGCGTGTGGGGTACATTGTTTGCAAATAGAGTAGGGATATACCTTTAGCTGAAAACTAAAGTAGGGATATACCTTTAGCTGAAGACTATCTCTTGGTTTGATAGATTGAAGAATTTCTTCTTTCCTAATTTATGTTAATTGTAACAGGGCACACGGATACTCCAGCGAGGATGTACAGATGGTTATTGAAACTATGGCTTCTCAAGGAAAGGAACCCACATTTTGCATGGGTGATGATATACCTTTAGCTGTACTATCAAGGAAGCCACATATGGTTTATGACTACTTCAAACAGAGGTTTGCCCAGGTAATAGCTGTTGACATCATTATACATGTTTCACGTATGGCCTTCGACTGTCTTATTTTATTCATTTCTATTGGTGTTATTTTGTCAAATTCTAAATAAATTTTATTCAAAAGCTGCCTGATTTTTTTTGTTGAATTACTTGGCAATAAATTTTCACGAGATTCATCATCTTGTGCATCTTATGCTGCACAGTTTGATATTTATTACCCTTGGTTAGCTAAGCTGTACTGATGCCTTGCTGGATTTAAAAAAAGGGTTTTTGTTTGACCTGAAAAATTAAAATAACGTTTCATGTTTCTTCTGAAAACAGGACCATCTTCTGATTGTATTTATTAGGTAGGTCATAGTGACAAGTTCCTTGTCATTGTTAGAATTTTATTAATAACGTTGTAACAATTCATTTGATTGGACATGTTCCCAAATGGATAGACATATTAGGGTCTACTTAAATATGGAGAGTAATTTACAAAATCGAACGTATGATAACATCTGGTAATGTGGATAAGAATGCATATGTACGAGGTTTTAGCTTTCACATCCATGCCCCAAACGGACAATTGTGTGCACTGGTCAAAGCATGAAAATTCATTTGGTTTGTTCTGTTTCGCTAGAGAATCCCTTGTAACTTTGAGGTGTACATGGTTGGTTCTGACCAATATTGCTAGAGAAGAAAATCACATCACACAAGGCATGTATAAACGTGGAAAACCTATTGAAAGGGAAAAACTACATGGCACACACAAAAGCTAATCTACATTACTTGAGATTAGGGCTCTCTTCACAAGAATAATCCGAAAATAAGGGATGAGTACAATATATAGAGGTGGGTTAACTGTAAACGGTCCTTCATCCTAAGATCTATTTGGTCATTCATAATTTAGAACTCAACTAACTCTCCACCATCAAGTTTTGCATGAGAATACCCAGAGGATTGAAATACTAATAAAATGGTTGAATAGTAGTTGCCACGGATAATGACCAATAACAGATATATGCTAATATTTCCAATCATACGTAGTCAACCACAGAAAACAACAATCCCAAAATGCGCAAGTAATTAACTGTGGAAAGTCCTCCATGTGAAAACCACGACCTAAGCATCTTGATCTAGGTATCTCGGTCGACCTTATTTGTTTTTTAGTCAAAAGAGGAGAAAACATGCGAAGATGTCCACCCCACATATATTGGAAAAATACAAATGTTTTTTTTAGGCTCAAAAAGGGGGACGCACTCGTTGGTGCTCACCCCAAAATATATTATATTAACAAAAAGAGAGGAACAAGAAATACTTACAGGGGGGGTGATGGGGTAAGATAGTGCAGAGGGGGTTCATAACTAAGGACGAAAAACTCGGCAAACAATTGCCGCATCATAATTACAGACACCAATCAGAGATATGTGTATTCGCCAAAATGCTAACATTCTCCTTGTAGAATCGCATGCCCGAGAATATAGCGTCATTCCTGGCCCGCCAAATGGACCACAGACGCGCGATAGGCCCCAAGATGTTGCGTCGTGCCCTCGATCTGTTCGACCACAGGATCTCGCAGAAAGCTTCAATGCTGTCCGCACGAGCCCAATCCACATCGTCCCAGATTCCCGCAACCAAAGTACAACGAAAGAATAGATGATCGGGAGATTCGTCATCAATACGGCAGAGATGGCAGATGGCGTTAGTCTGGGGAAAAAAATTGGCGCACCGATCCCTGGTCATCAAGCGCCGCTGACGAAAAAGCCATAAGAAGATGGCGATACGCTCCGGCAAGCGCAACCCCCAAAAGAAAGCACAATCACGCACCATGGTGGAAGGTGAAGTAGTCGGAGTAGAGAGCAAGGCCCTGTAAGCCTTACGCGTGCAAAAGGCCCCATCCTTCCAATGCCAATGGTCCCGCTGATCGGAGGGGGCAGCCGCAGAGAAGAGAGCCTCCATCAATGAGGCGAATTCCGCCACCCGCTGATCCGATAAAATTCCAGAAAACCGAGGGGACCAAGACCCGTCAGACCAGCAATCCGCGACCGAAGCCAGCTTATCCGAGGATAGCGCAAACAATCTCGGGAAACGCGCATTAAGAGGGCCACCCGGAAGCCAGTCGTCCAGCCAAAACTTAAAGGATTCCCCCGACCCAAGAACCGGGGAGAAGAGCGTAGAATTCCTCCGCAAAGTAGCCGAGATGCCGCGCCAGAACGGTGAGGAGTGGAGATGCAATGTCCCCCGCCGCAGGTCGAACCAATCGCTGCCCAAAAGCGCACGAAGCACGTTGCAAAGAAAGGAATCGTCCTTGCCCCAGATTTTGCTCACCCATTTGAGAAGTAAAGCATCGTTAACCAGGTCTAATCGTCGAACGCCAAGCCCACCACAGCGCTTAGGCAAGGTAACCACATCCCAAGCGACGAGATGCATCCCCCTGCCGCTCCCGCTAGAACGACCCCAAAGGAAGCGCCGCATGCATCTCTCCAGCCGAAGACGGATCCCTGCAGGCATTCTCCTCACGGATAGGAAATATACCGGAATAGAAGACAAGACAGATTTAAGTAGTACCAAGCGACCTCCCCGAGAAAGCAAGGCGGCCCTCCAGCCCGCAAGACGCGCCTCCAACCGCTCCGAAATAGCCCGCCAATCCGCCGAGCAGGCCCTCCCCACCGAAAGAGGCACACCAAGATATGTAAATGGAAGCTCCCCAGGCGAAGTATCCAGCAAACGGCCACATTCCTCCGCCTCCGAAGGCGACATGCCAAAAGTAACGACGTTTGATTTGGAAGCATTAATCGTCATCCCAGATAGCTCACCAAAAATAGCTAGAGTATTGGCCATACCCGCCACCTCGTCCGGACCGCCCTCAATAAAACAAATCGTATCGTCCGCAAACTGGAGCAAAGGCACGCAAACATCCCCCCTGCGGAAGTCGTTAGAAAGGCCCGCCCCAATGACGCGGTCCACCATACGCGCCAAGACATCAGAGGCCAGGACGAAGAGGAGGGGCGCCAGGGGGCAGCCCTGACGCACCCCCCTACGAGGCTGAAACGAGCCACCAACCGTCCGCCCATTAATTAAAACAGAGAGGGAGACCGTAGAGACGCATCTCCGCATCCAAGCAATCCACAAATTAGGGAAGCCCCTTCTACGCAAGGCCGACCAAAGGAACCGCCAATCAATTGAATCATATGCCTTGGCGAAATCAATTTTCCAAAGCACCCCCTTCCTTTTTTCTTTCTTCCAAACCGCCACCATCTCAGAGGCGACAACGATGCAGTCCGCAATATGTCTTCCCTTAATGAATGCCCCTTGGATGGGGGAGATAAGTCCATCCAAAATCCGAGCGAGACGCATGGCCAATGCTTTGGCCACAATAAGATAAATACCGTTGGAAACTGAAATTGGTCGGAAATCATCCAAGCATAGCGTCGGGTTCTTCTTAGGAATGAGCACAATATTCGCCCTGTTGATGCGGTCAAAGCCGCGGTTACCAGCACAAAAGTCAGAGACGACGTCAAGAACATCCGCCGCGACAGTGTCCCAAAAGTCACGATAAAAGGCCACGGAGAACCCGTCCGGCCCCGGCGAGGAATCGAGATTTAACGCCCATACAACAGCTTTAATCTCCTCTAAAGAAAACAGACGGATAAGGTTCTCGGAATCCGAGGCCGAGAGAGAGGGAGCATCCAACCCAAGCCAACGCCACCGCCGCGGAGGGAGAGAGGAAGAGATACGTCTGAAGTGATCAATGATGGCACTCCCCATCTCCCGATCCCCGGAGACCACCTCGTCACTGATAGAAATGGACCGAATCATATTACAACGCCTCCGATTGCTAGCGACCCTGTGAAAGAACGCCGTGTTCGCATCGCCATCTTTAATCCATTTTTCTCGTGAGCGCTGGCGCCACTCCAAGGTTCTTTTGTTGTCCTCCTCCCTCACCCGAGCGATAGCAGAAGAACGATCCCGAAGCTCGTCGGTAGAGAGATCACGCGCGTTTTCCGTGGTATCTAAATGCTTGATGATTCCTTCGTCCTGGGCACGCGCCGCCCGCCGCGCCTGTCTGGTAGAAAATTTGAATTCAGCGAGGACCCTCCGAAGGGAAGAAAGCTTCTGGATAAGTCTAGAAGCAGCAGAGCCATAGACTGGGACCTGAGTCCAATGATTCTGGACTAAGGATCGAAAATTGGGTTCCAAGAGCCAACATTTTTCATATCGGAACGGGCCCCGAGGGTTTATGCTGTCACCAGAGTCCCAAATAATGGGAGAATGATCCGAGAAAGACCGGGGGCGGGATGAAACCGAGCATAGGGGGAAGGAGTCCATAGACAAACCATTGACCAAGAATCGGTCAATCCGCGACCGAGAAGAGTTATTACGCCAAGTGTAGGAAATATCGCTTGGGACCAAATCGGAGAGAGCCAAGTCATCAATCACGTCCATAAAATCATGTGAGTCAGGGTCGCGGCCGCCCCTCCCGCGAGGCCGATCAGACGAATGCACGGTGACGTTGAAGTCGCCCCCCATAATCCATGGTAATCCCGAGAATAAGTTTGCCGCCTCCCGCAAATCCTCCCATAATTCGCGGCGTAAAATATGGCATGTCGGAGCGTAAATACATGAAAACACCATCATAGCAGAGGAATCGAGCCGTTGTAAAGCCACTGAAATCATATGACGACCGGCAAGCATGGAGGTAAATGAGAATACACGAGATCGCCAGGTTACAAGGAATCCCCCCGCGGAACCAACCGCATTAACCGCACAGAAATCATCGAGCGGACCAACACCAAAAGAACGCCACGTATAAGCATCAAGGGCCGCCATTTTAGTTTCTTTGATAAAGGCAACGTCACAACACCATTCAGAGAGACGTAAGCCCAGGGATCGACGTTTGTCCAAGTCCCCGAGGCCGCGGACATTCCATGAAAGGACCTTCATTAAAAGCACCTGAAATATGCCCCCCGAAAAAAAAACGCCGACCGAGGGATCCACCAATCAGAAAGCGTCGGAGTTCGCCCCCGGGTCAGCAGCTTCTGAGTGACCATCGCTACCTCCAATGCCACGAACACCCGCGGCCTCAGCCACGGCGTCCCTCAGAGAAGAGCAAGAATGAACCACCCTAGGCCCAAGGATTGGACGAGCTCGCCTGCTGTACGTAGATCCGAATCGTCTTATAGGAGGGCCCAAACGATCGTCTGAAAGTTGGATTCCAGGGAGAGTCGGAGAAGGGGATGAGACCTCATGCAAGATAGGGGAGGGCCGCACGGGAGTCGCGAGAGAAGCATCGCGGTCCGAGACAAAAGTTGGAGAAGCATCCAGGCGGAGGGCCTCAATTTGAATCACCAATGAATCTGGCAAGGAGGTCCGAGTACGCTGATAAATGGGCCGCGGCCAAGATCCGAAAGGTTGAAGATCATCGACCCGCAAGTTGAGAAGATCCGCCGAGCGATCCGCATAAGCAACCCGTAATCCAGGCACCGATCCGAACCGAGGGAAGATAGCAGCCGAATCGACCTCGGGAATCCCCGCGAAAGGAATATCAGAAGATACGGGCGATAGATGCGGGGCCCCAAAAGGCGTCTCGAAGGAATCCAAGACGTCAAGCGTGCATGGCGACTCTTCGGTAGAAGCCACGGAATGCTCCACGTGGCACGATGGAACCGAAGCGTCGCACGCCACGTGGTGCGGCTGAAACGAAGCTTCCACCTCCCGAACCAAACCGACGTCGACCGCCGGCTCCGACAGGATCGGAGCCTCGGCAACCGCCGGTGAAGCAAAAACCGCCGGAGAAGGGGGAATAACGGAGAGCTCCGGCTTGAAGCGCCAACGACCGATCTTGAGAGACCTGAAGAAAGTCCGACCAGGCGCGTCTTTGAGAAAACCCTCGCTGCATTCGAAGAGGACGAAGATACTCTTCCAATCGGCCTCCGGAGCGAGGCCATCATCAATGATAGACAGAATAGTTCCCCAGCGGCGAAAAGCTTTGTTGAGTGCAGGGAGAGTTCTAGACAAGAAAGGGACGCCTGTAATAGAAGCCATGCAAACCTCGGAGGTTGAAGAAGCACCAAAAAAATACAAATGTTATCTCACATGAGCCAAGATTCAAGGAGATTCTTGACATGGAAGATTACATTTTCAGAATAGAATCGAAAAATACAAGGAAATAACTCCATTGTGAGAAAGCAAAGAGCCCACACAATTGCAAGGGGCCAAAGCAACTCCAAGGGGGAGTATAGGTATGTGGTGGAGGACCGATAGTAGGAGGTGTAGGCATGTATATATCATCATCAGAGTCAGATGGAGCAAGTTTGTCAGGTGTAGGAGAAAAATACATGATAGACTCAAAGAAAGTGACGTCAACACTAACAAAGTATTTCAACCATACCGGATCAAAGCAGCGATACCCCTTTTGGGTACGAGAGTAGCCGACAAACACACACTTGACAGCTCGAGGAGAGAGCTTGTCATGACCTGGAGAGACATCATGAACAAAGGCAACATAACACACGAGGTATAAGGGAGAAAAGATCCTTCTCGGGAAACACAATCGAGAAAGGAATCTTCTCTCCCAACACAAACAAGGGCATACGATTCACCAAATAGCAAGCATTAAGGACAACACCACCTCAGTAAGCTTGAGGAGCACGACTCTGTATCAACAAGGTTCTGGTCACATCAAGTAAGTGACGGTGTTTGCGCTCGGTAACACCATTTTGCTGTGAAGTATAAGCACATGAGGTCTGGTGAACAATGCCATGAGATCTAAGAAACTCAGAAATCTGTAAGGTCCATAATTCCAAGGCATTATCAGAACGGAGATATTTGACATTGGCAGAAAAAATATTCTTTGTTTTACTAATAAAATACTTGATCACAGCTCAGACTTATTCTTTAATAAAATACACAGGAAAGTCTAGAATCTAAAACTTGTGTGGGAGGAGAGATCAATTCGATGGATATACACAACAACCCAAATGTCGGGTCTTCGTTGCCTCTAGTATACATAGAACATGCAGTGCTGTCCCCCCTGTACGAAAGTGGATCTTCTGATCTCGATAAGTATCCGATCTCGTGCAACCACGGAAAAGTTTTCAGCTTGAGTGGGACCTTAAGGGTTTAGATTGGACTGCAATTACATCCCAGGATGCTCAGATCAAAGACTATGCTGGATGAAAGCATCGGGTAGGCCTTCACTGAGAAACACCCATCATGCCAAACCTAATGGTCACAACCCTTAGATGGGCCTGAGCAATCAGTAATCGCCTCAGGTGTTCGTAGGAAATCATCGCATGCATGCCTCCATGCAGTGACATATGCCCATAGGAAGGATCCTAGTGGAGATGAAAATATTGGGGATGGCTGCTAGGACTGCCTTCAATAGAACAAGTCTCCCTCCACGAGAAAGACATGAGACGCTCCATCCGGCTACCTTTTGTTGAAGTCTCTTAATTACTGGAATCCAGTCAGACTGCGTCAGTCTACCGCAAGTGAGGGGATGTACAAGGTAAGCAAGGGGCTAAGATCTACGTGGGTTGCCAATAACCCTATCATACTCATCAATCTCTGCATCAGAAAAGCCAAAGGGCACAAAGATAGTCTTTACTCTATTCGAGAGCTCACCAAACACATCCAATATGATGCTCGTAGCTCTAACCTCCACACGTCCTTTTGCTGAAGTCTCTCAATTACATGGTGCTCATAACTCTGACCTTCACACATGCCCCCTTCAAGAAAGAAAATGGTATCTTTTGTGTACTCCAAAAAAGTAATATAGATTTCTCCCCTCGTAAAACTCGAGGCTCTTCCCCTCTGATCACATGTGTAGTCATAGTGGCAAGCACATTCGTAACAAGGACAAAGAGCAACAATATCAGAGGGCGTCCCTGACAGGCCCCTCTCTACGGTTGGAAAAATCCTCCCTCCGGGTGGCCATTTATCAGGACCGAGAAGAATGAAGTAGTGACACATATCTTCATCCCAGGGTTTCATAGTTGGGGAAAGACATGCTTCTCTAGATATGACCAAAGGAACGACTAGTCAACGACTCAAAGCAATTCACTCCAATTCTTTTCCAATCCCCGACCATCTCTGACGCCATCACGATACTATCCATCATCAAATGCTTAGGGATGGAAGCCGACCGCACTGAGGCAATCATGTCTGTTAGAAAATCGGAAGCGGAAGCGTAAAATGGAATAAGATAAATAACACAAAGAAAGAACAGCGGGATTTTACGTGGAACCCTACTCCGTGAGGAGCGGGATGAAACCACGGGAGAAGCCCTCAAAGGGGCGGATATTCTATTGAACTTTCTCCTCTGTTACAGGAGGCCTGGGGCTCCTTATATAGCTTCCACAGGGCCTCAAGTCCCACCACTAGACGGTATGGGACTAAACTCAGTGGTGGGGTAAATAGATCTTGGAGGGATCCATTTACCCACCTATTACATAAGTGACTCATGCTCCAAATGCTCTAACACTCCCCCTCAAGCTGGAGCATGAAATGCTCAGCTTGGACAAACAGAAAGAAACTCAACTCACAATACATGACACTACAGACAATATCAACCCAACGCGCACAATTGCTGCAGTCGAGGACGTTGCTTCTCATGGCGTGCATGTGAGGAGGACGAACGGGGCTGGAGTGTCTATCTGGCTCAGAGAATGGTACTCTACTGTGGAGTCCCTATGATATTACATGAAAACCCTTGCCCTTAATGGCATAGGGAATAGTCCTCTGCTATGGAGTCCCTATAGCTCACATGAAAGCTCTGGCCGACCAACAAGAATGACAAATGATTGGCATGAGTCGTCGTCGAGTCTGAACCTGAGAATTGTAGAGTCTGAATATCTGATCGGTCTGGAAAATCTGATATATGAATTTTAGATCAAGACCTGTGACTCTACATATATATACTCCCCCTTTCTCCCATACTGGTCGGAATGACATTGTTGACCACGTTGGGAGAAGATAAGATAATACATAAATATGGGGAAAAAATGAATATTCTCAAAAAAAATTTCTTTTGCGGCTTTTCTTCATTTTTTTTGTAATAAGCCGTTCATTTTTTTGAACAATTTTTTTATGTAAGCCGTTCCAACTTTTTTTTTCCGGCTTTTGCAACATTTTTTTTTCTTTCTTTTTTTTAATTTTGCGTACGGTTTTTTTTATACGCGCCTCTTTCACACATTTTTTCTCTTTTTTTTTTCAAAATAAATGTGGCCCAAAGAAACCTTAGCCCATTTGGTCTTTACAAAATACAACTTCTTTTCCCTTTTTTTTAAACGCACTCGGCTCAAAGGCCCCCCTTTAATTTTTTTTCTGAACTGCAATCGGGCCCCATTTTCCTTTCTTTTTTTTAATAATAGGCCGGCCCGACTCCTTATTTAGGGTTCCCGTTGGAACCCTTTCTCAAAGATCACCGCCCCTATCGGGGACTTCTTCGCCGCCGCCCCTGGGAGAGACGCGCCAGATGCGGGGCGCAGAGGGCTGGCTGCGCGTCGCGCCTTGGCTGGAGATGGGAGATGCACTTGCGAAGGGGACGCGGTGCTGCCTGGAGCAAAGGGATGTGCCTGGGGATGCGCCACCGAGATGGGAGCGCACGCGCGGTGGGCTTCTGGAAGCCTGGGCTCGCGCGCCTGGGGGCGCCGCCGCCGCTTGTAGAAGAGTCGATGGGTTCCGCCAGGGCGAGGAGGCTCTGCTTTGATCATCGCGAGGCACTGACGGGAGATCGGATGGAGAAGGGGGTCCCGCGCCTGAAAGGGAACATCTACTTGGAGGGAGGTTGCGCGAGGACGCGCATGAGGCATACCGCCGCCCTTTGCGGTTGTGCCTGGAGGTTGAAGGCGTGATGTTGGGCGGCGCCTTGCAGCATGGAGGGTGCGTTCGGTGCGCGATTTCTGTAGGGCTGTCGACATTGTTCATCATGGGGCTTCCAGGGCTGCGGCCTAGAGTTGTGCGGCCTGGAGGCCAGGATGTGAGATCTCGCTCCTGGCGGCGATGGAGGGCTTGCATGGTTCTGGAGAAACTCCAGAAGCTTCAGATCGCCGCATAGCGGCTTTGTTGACACGTACAAGGAGCCTGATCGCCTCCAAAGGAGGCCTGCTTAAGAAGGAACACGCAGCCACAGAAGATGATTACAACAGAAATTAGGGTGTCAAGAAGAAAACCTAGAACGTAAATCTCCGATGAATAAATCTCCAAGAACAAGCATAAAATGATTCTTCTTCATAAACCGAATCTCGGATATATTAATAACATAAAACCGCGAGAATCGAACCCGCTCTGATACCATGTTAGGAAATCGGAAGCGGAAGCGTAACATGGAATAAAGATAATAAAATAAAGAAACGAACAACAGGATTTTACGTGGAACCCTACTCCGTGAGGAGCGGGATGAAACCACGGGAGAAGCCTCAAAGGGGCGTATACTTCATTCCTTTTTCTCAATCAGTACAGGAGGTATGGGGCTCCTTATATAGCCTCTCCAGAGCCTCCAAATCCCACCGTTGGACGATGTGGGACTAAACACTGGGTGGGGTAAATGGATCTCCTCCAGGATCCATTTACCCTGCTACAACACAATAGGCGCATACACCTTATACTCCAACAATGTCCTTTAGAAGAAGACTCGGGCAATTTGATAAAACCTTGGCAATAATCAAGTATTTTGCATTGGACAAGGCACTGGGTTAGAAGCCTTCGATTCTCTATGCCCCTCCTTTTTAGGCAAGGATGAAGTAGTGACACATATCTTCATCCCAGGGATTCATATTTGGGGAAAGTCATGCTTCTCTAGATATGACCAAAGGAACGACCAGTCAACGAATCAAAGCAATTCACTCGCATTCTTTTTTAATCCCCGACCATCTCATACGCCATCACGGTACTATCCATCATGATGCAGAAGGGCTTCGGCGACGGCGAATAAAATATATTTTTTTGGTATGGTGGATTTGTGGAAGAAGAAAGAGAATGGTTGAGAAGAGAAATTGGGGGGATGAGAGGAAGAACACGCCGGAATGCGCGGGGTTGAGGGGAAGACCGCGGAGATCGCGTGGAGGGAGAAGAGAGAGAGGGAGAGGGGATAGAGATAACAATCTCAATTTTTACTTCATCATTGACTGCTTAAAAACAAGGACCTACCCTCTCTTTATATAGGAGAGAGGGTGTACAAAAATAGTAACTTAATTAAATTGACAACCACTTATTTAATTGGACTCTAACAAATCCTAATTGACCTCTAACTAACTTAATTAGACTCTCATTATTTAATTGACCAACCATTACAATTAAAATCTACGAAATCAACGTTGAGACCACAGGCGATCTCAATTATTAAATTAGACCACTACGACCGCTAAAAACGTAAATAAAAATGATAATTATTTAATTGAATAAATGTGGCCCCATAATTTGGGGTCACGCTGCATCAACTCTCCACCGCTTTAAAAATTCGGCTCCTGACGAATTGCGTGAACTGCAAGCTTGGAGGATGATTCGGCGGCGTCAATTGTCTTTTGGAAGAACATGTGGGGCGCGAACGGTGGAGTCCATGTGCGGGCGGGAGAGGCGCGGCTACCGTGGTTGAAAAACATATGCGGGGCGTGCGGTGGCGTCGTCTCGATCGTCTTCTTCTTCTCATGGTGCTCAAAGAATTGATGCGGCATGGAGAATATGGCCCTTGAATAATCCATGATGAAGCAATGGCACAAAGAGAGGAGAAGGGGAGATGTGTCTAAAAATTGGAGCCATGGGGTCCTTAAATAGGAAGAACCCAAGATGATAGTCCTCTTTGGATAAGGAGTAACCCCTGATTTTCCAATTACAGCCTTGTTTTTCAAAGATTTCGGCCGTCGGGGGCGTTGGCGCAATTTTCGCACCTCTTTCTTTTTCTTTCTCTTCAAACTGCTCTGGACCTCTATGTAATTAGCGGAATGTGGGGTATTTTTTCTGCAATTTGTCACATTTAATTCCAATTCCCACATTCCAGGGGATTGGTATCCCGTGACTTCCGCCCCTCTTGTTAGGGCTTCCCGTGGGAGGCGCCGCATTTGGGCCCGGCAGGAGTTTTCTCGCAGGTGGCGCGGGGGAAGTCTGGAGGAGGGGGCGATGGGCGAGGCTGTGCGGCAGTGGGGAGGGGGCAGTGCGGGGAGAGGGGGCGATGGTTGAGGCGGCGCTGCAGTGGGGAGGATCGAAGTGCGGGGCGGCGTTGAGGTAGGGCTGGCGATGGCAGGATGGGAAGGAGGATGGCCGAGGGGCGCGGGAACGGAGAGGTGGCGGCGCGGGGAGGAGGGGAAGAGGCGGCGCTGGGGATTAGGGCGCGGGGCCGTGGGAGGGATCGGGTGGGATGGCGTGAGGGGAAGGTGGGGGTTACGGGGAATGGGGGGTCGGTAGCGTGTAGGGGGGTGGCGGGCTGACGTGTGCTGGGAGGGGAAACCGCGGGGACGGTGGCGGCGCGGTGAACCTGGGGTGGAGGGGAATCGGGAGGGGAGGCGCGGTGATTGTAGGGTGCGGCTGGCGGCCGCGCGGACCGGGGAGGGCAGGGGGGATACCTGGGCGGCCTGGGGGGGTGCCGGGATGGTCGGCGGGGGTTGCGGCGTCGATTCCGATGGCGAACGTGGTTCTGGAAGGTGCTGGACAGCAACATCTACTGCACAGATTTCGAGGTTTTCGTACTCCTCGTCCGCGGGATCTTCGTCGAAGATGGGTCCTTGATCCCCCTTTTCTTCTTGCACAATAGTTGTATCAAATAGATCTTCCTTTGGAATGAAAATACCTTCGTTCTCTGCTTCGGAATCGACTTGAACTGCAGGCACAACATTCTGATTTCAGTTGTCGACCGGTGAATCTTCGTTGATTTGAGCGTCCAACCATGCGTGCACCTTGATGCATGCTATAAGTCGTTGATGGAACTTTTTTGAGCGACGCGAACCACGAGATGGACGGCGGAGACCGAACTTCGCACACCAATAGTCGATCGGATCGTCGAATCGTAGGAACGATTCGAAATCCATGCTCTGATACCAATTGATGCAGAAGGGCTTCGGCGACGGCGAATAAAATATATTTTTTTGGTATGGTGGATTTGTGGAAGAAGAAAGAGAATGGTTGAGAAGAGAAATTGGGGGGATGAGAGGAAGAACACGCCGGAATGCGCGGGGTTGAGGGGAAGACCGTGGAGATCGCGTGGAGGGAGAAGAGAGAGAGGGAGAGGGGATAGAGATAACAATCTCAATTTTTACTTCATCATTGACTGCTTAAAAACAAGGACCTACCCTCTCTTTATATAGGAGAGAGGGTGTACAAAAATAGTAACTTAATTAAATTGACAACCACTTATTTAATTGGACTCTAACAAATCCTAATTGACCTCTAACTAACTTAATTAGACTCTAATTATTTAATTGACCAACCATTACAATTAAAATCTACGAAATCAACGTTGAGACCACAGGCGATCTCAATTATTAAATTAGACCACTACGACCGCTAAAAACGTAAATAAAAATGATAATTATTTAATTGAATAAATGTGGCCCCATAATTTGGGGTCACGCTGCATCACATCATCAAACGCTCAGGGATGGAAGCTGACCGCACTGAAGCAATCATGTCCTTTAGAAGAAGACTCAGGTAGTTTGATAAAACCTTGGTAATAGTCAAGTATTTTGCATTGGACAAGGCAATGGTCTGAAGCCTTCTATTCTCTCCGCCCTTCCTTTTTGGGCAAGAGGAAAAACAACACCTTGTTTATCCTGTCAAAACTGCAGTTGGCTGCATCGAATTCACCCATTACTTTCAACAAATCATCCGGAACAACATCCCGGAATTCTCTTGTATGTTTGGGAATTGGACTATGATATATTGGGACGTTATGTGGCCTTTGTACTGCTTAGATACAAGCATAGCGATGTTAGCATGATTTTCTCTAGTATTTATGGTCCCATGGACCATGCTCTTCTTCGGCATTCGTGGGATGAATTGAGAGCTTCCTAGAATTTATCCAATGTTGTGGGTGGTCAATTGGCAGGGAAATTTAATGTCAAATGTTCTCTATTGATATAACCGTCCTACCTTCATGGGGGTCAAGCTTCGAGGTCCCTTGAATTTGGAGATGCGATGCAAGACTTACAAGTAGAGTTATTGATTCCTCAAAATATCATTCTACATGGCAAAGATAGTGGTCCCGATCAAGGCTAGACTGCTTCATCGCATCGATGGAGCTTCTGGATGCTTTTCTGCTAGTTCGTATTTCCTGCATTCTTTCTACCGGTTCGAGGAGGCCTAACTTCTGGAGATTGGGTTCTGGGAGATGATTACCGACTTCTGAAATATGTACCTTTTTGCACGGCGAGGGCATGAGCACAATGAGACCTCTTCACAAGTTGAAGGCAGACACATGGGATCTCCTTCCATCAGTGCTTGAGTGCACGCCGACTTCCAATGGTCGTATTCAGGTGGAAGACAAGAAGCAGGAGGTTAAATGTCGCCAAAGATCTAAGTAACATTGAGTCAAGGAGTGTGATTGAAACGCTAAAAGTTCTTCCATACAGTGGCTAATGATAAACATTATTGCAATTTCATCCATGCTTTCCCGATTGCGGCCGGGCGGGTGGAGGATTACTGATGCAGAAGGGCTTCGGCGACGGCGAATAAAATATATTTTTTGGTATGGTGGATTTGTGGAAGAAGAAAGAGAATGGTTGAGAAGAGAAATTGGGGGGATGAGAGGAAGAACACGCCGGAATGCGCGGGGTTGAGGGGAAGACCGCGGAGATCGCGTGGAGGGAGAGAGAGAAGGAGAGGGGATAAAATGAGATAAACTCAAATTTTACTTCATAATTGACTCCCTAAAAACAATGGGCTACCCTCTCTTTATATAGGAGAGAGGGTTTACAAAAATAGTAAATACTCAAATTACAACTAATTTAATCCTAATTGACCTCTAACTAACTTAATTGGACTCTAATTATTTAATTGACCAACAATTATAATTAAACTCTACGAAATCAACGTTGAGATCACAGGCGATCTCAATTATTAAATTAGACCACTACGACCGCTAAAAACGTAAATAAAAATGATAATTATTTAATTGAATAAATGTGGCCCCATAATTTGGGGTCATGCTGCATCAACTCTCCACCGCTTTCAAAAATTCGGCTCCTGACGAATTGCGTGAACTGCAGGCTCGGCGGCTTTAATTATCTTATGGAAGAACATGTGGGGCGTGAACGGCGGAATCCACGTGCAGGCGGGAGAGGCGCGGCTGCCGTGGTTGAAAAACATATGCGGTGCGTACGGCGGCGGCGTCGCGACCGTTGACTCTTTCCCATGATGCTCAAAAAATTGATGCGGCATGGAGAATATGGCCCTTGAATCATCCATAATGAAGCAATGGCACAAGGAGAGGAGAAGAGGAGATGTATCTAAAAATTGGAGCCATGGGGTCCTTAAATAGGGAGAACCCAAGATGATAGTCCTATTTGGATAAGGACTAGCCCCTGATTTTCCAATTGCAGTCTTGTTTTTCAAAGATTTTGGTCGCTGGGGGCGTTGGCGCAATTTTCGCACCTCTTTCTTTTTCTTTCTTTTCACACTGCTCTGGACCTCTATGTAAATAGCGGAAGTTGGGGATTTTTTTTTGCAAATTTTACCACTTAACTCCAGTTCCCACATTCTACGGGATTGAAATCCCGTAGATCCCGCAAACCCGGTTAGGGTTTTCGTTATCTGCGCGCGGGCGGAGACCAACTGGGGGGCGCGACTCGGGGAGGCGCTCGAGCCATCGCGCAGGCGGCGCGGGAGAAGTCTGGAGGGAGGGGTCGATGGGCGCGGCGGCGCAGCAAGGGGAGGGAGGCGAGGGAGCGCTGACGGCGTGTGGGAGGGGGAGCGATCGGGCCCTGGGGCGAGTGGGAGGTGCCGCGGGGGTCGGGCTGCTGGAGGGGTGTGCTGCGGGGCGGGGAGGGAGTGGATAGGATGCGGAAAGAGGGGAGGTGGTGCGGGGGAGACCGCTGAGGAGGAGGGGGCGTGTTGGTGGTGGCAGGGGCTGTGCTGGGGGAAGTAGGCGGCGGGAGGGGGAAGGTTGGCGGGAGGGGTTGGCGGCGTTGGCACCAGGAAGGGGGGCTGTGAGGGTGTGGGTGGTGTCGGGGTTACCTGGGGTGATTCCGGTGGTATGAAAACGGTCGGGGGGTATGGCGGGGTTGAATCCGAGAGCGGAATCTGATCCGGAGCGGTCTGGACAGCCACTGTTTGATCGCGTTCGTTCTCCGAAATGAGTTGGACAGCAGCCGGTTCGTCTTCCACAGCGATGTATTCGTCATATGGATCCGTACTTTCATCAAATATCGGTCCTGTATCATCATCATATGGTTGCACAGGAGTCATATCAAGTAAATCTTCATCCGCAGTGAAAATATCTTCATTTTTTGCCTCGAAATCGGGTTGAACAGCGGTGGCATAGATCTGATTTTGGTCGTTGGCGGCGGAATCGTCGTCGATTTGTGCGTCCAACCATGCGTGCACCTTGATGCATGCTATAAGGCGTTGATGGAACTTTTTTGAGCGATGCGAACCACGAGATGGACGGCGGAGACCGAACTTCGCACACCAATAGTCGATCGGATCGTCGAATCGTAGGAACGATTCGAAATCCATGCTCTGATACCAATTGATGCGGATTGGCTTCGGCGACGGCGAATAAAATATATTTTTTGGTATGGTGGATTTGTGGAAGAAGAAAGAGAATGGTTGAGAAGAGAAATTGGGGGGATGAGAGGAAGAACACGCCGGAATGCGCGGGGTTGAGGGGAAGACCGCAGAGATCGCGTGGAGGGAGAGAGAGAAGGAGAGGGGATAAAATGAGATAAACTCAAATTTTACTTCATAATTGACTCCCTAAAAACAATGGGCTACCCTCTCTTTATATAGGAGAGAGGGTTTACAAAAATAGTAAATACTCAATTTACAACTAATTTAATCCTAATTGACCTCTAACTAACTTAATTGGACTCTAATTATTTAATTGACCAACAATTATAATTAAACTCTACGAAATCAACGTTGAGATCACAGGCGATCTCAATTATTAAATTAGACCACTACGACCGCTAAAAACGTAAATAAAAATGATAATTATTTAATTGAATAAATGTGGCCCCATAATTTGGGGTCACGCTGCATCAATTACCATGAGGCGGGTTAGGCGACGATTGGCTATTTCCTTAGCGTGACCGACTGCTCGCATGATCGAAGTTGGTGTTGGTTTAGGAGGGGGCTTTACTCTCTCCGACAACTAGCAGATCACACTCACGCATGCCTTCTGCGTGAAGGAAATTCGTGCGACTGTGTGGGAGCTGAACATGGACGAGACACCTGGTTCTGACGATTTGCTGGTCCTTTTCTTCAAGGTGTTATGGATATTACTTTCATGGATCTCTTAGAGGTGATTGGGGAGTTGGCCAAGGACAACCATAATTTTGACATGCTCAACCAAGCATTGTATTTCTTCTCCTGAATAACAAGGGATATAAAAGTATGTGAGACTTCCGTCCTATTGCATTATCTAACATGATTTACCTTATTGTTAGTGTTGGCTAATCATCAGCATCTGGATTTGATCTCCATGGTGTTGACTGCATTCATTCTTGATTGAAAGATGATGGATAGTATCATGATGGCATTTGAGATGGTGGGTGACTGGAAGCATAGATGGGTGAAGGGCTTCATCTAGAAAGTTGGTTTCTCTAAGGCATACGCCTACGTTGGCAGGAGCTTCCTCTGGTTGGCCATAGCAAAGAGGTGTTTTCTTGCTTTATTGATCTTTTGAATGAAGAGATGTGTCACCATCACGTCCGTATCTTCTGATCAGCGTACACTCTGAGGGCGATTTCTTTTAATTGTAAAGAAGATTTTTTTTGATGAAGAAGAGGGTGAAATCCCGAGGTGGGAGTCACCAGAAAGATTGTATAACATAAATAATACTTGAAGAGAATACATAAGTCAGTCCGAAACATGAGACCTATAATGAGCAAGTACATTCTCATGGTAAAATCATTGACCACAAAAGATTAGTTCGTTCTTTTCCCACCAAATAGCCCAATGTAGAACAAAAGCCGATACAGTAAGGGCCCTAGCTCCAGTACTTTTCAGTCTAGTCATAGATGTCCTTGCAATTAAGATAGTGTAGGTGATCCATGGGGAAAGAACCCCTCAAGATTTCCTCCCAATCAGTTACCTGGGCTTCCATTGATATGTGGCAAATTGGGGCAATCATATCGGCTTTTGGTGATTGAGAGGATGGCATAAAACCTAGCTCGTTGGAGGGCTTTTTGTCTTTCATGAATTGGGAGGCTAGTTCTCCAGGAGGATGGTGTTTTGCTAGTCTCTCCTTGTTGCCTGGGATGGTGTGCACCTCATCGAACTTCTGGAAGTGGGTGCGCTTTGTTCCTCCCAAGATTGCCCCCTCGTTGAGGCGCTCTCTGGGGGATGAGGTGATTTATGCTTTTAGTTGGATGATTGCTCTGGCCGGAGGACATTGTGCGACATGTTCCCTGTTTGTTTGCATTGGTTAAAAACTTAAAAACGAAGAGATGATGGTTAGGGAGGCATGGGCCAACATTGTCTAATCATCCCATCTCCGTTTTGAGCTTTTGGACCAACATGAAGATCCTGGCACTGTCAGAATCCCTCTCTCCATTGGAGGGTCTTTCTGCTGGGTTGGACCATTGGACGTGGGCGGTAGAAGGCCCAAAGGTGCTCTGCGCTTTGATAGATTTTACCTAAGCATTGCTAAGTTAGAGTATATGGAGATCTGAAGCTGGAAGCTCCCCTGACCAATCAAGGTTGACATTGACCACCTCTTCTTTTCTTGTACCACATCGAGAGGCATCTGGGCGGAAATCAATTTCGATGGGGTGGCTGTTGTGAATGCCCCTACATTCTAGGTGTTGATTGGGCCATGTGTTTTTTGATGCCAGAGAAAATCCGGGCAGGCATTCTTTGGGCAATCTGGCTTGTGAGGAATGATGTGATCTCTCGGATTGGGATGTTTTATCATTTATGTGTAGAATGCACTGGAATATCCCAGGATCCTATGGAATTCTTGGTCTTTGTAACTTTGATACTTAAATTTATGAATCCAAAGTTTTTGGGTGTTTGTCTTTACATTGCTGCATCCTTTTTTCCTTTCAAAAAAGTTTATTCCTTAATGTGTTCTCAAGTTATGTCATGTTGATTATTTGGTGATTGACCAGCACTTTCCGAGTTTCTTTGTTTTCTTTTATTAATATGCTTTACATCTAGAAGATCTCCACTGTCATATATTTTCTATTTCAGGTTACAAATCCTGCCATCGATCCACTTAGAGAAGGCCTTGTAATGTCACTAGAGGTTAACCTTGGAAAACGGAGAAACATTCTTGAGGTTGGTCCTGAGAATGCTTCACAGGTCTGTATTCAATCACGAAATTATATAAATTAAACATCTATTTGTTTTTCTCCATTATCTGACTTATTTTTCCTGCATAAGGTTATCCTCTCAAATCCTGTGCTGAATGAAAGTGAGCTTGACTCACTTCAGAAGGATCCCCAATTGAAAGCTCAGGTTTTGCCCACCTTTTTTGATATCCGAAAAGGTTCCAATGGCTCTTTGGAGAAAGCTCTGAAGGATCTCTGCGAAGCAGCTGATGATGCCGTACGCAGTGGTTCACAGTTGCTTGTTCTTTCTGACCGCACTGATGAACTTGTAAGCATAGTCTTGTCGCTTGACAAGAAGCCTCCAGAACTTCCTAAAAAACCGTTGTTTAAAATTTGTTGCCAAATTTCTAGCTGTAGGAGGTCTCCTCTGCCTTATGACATTTGAAAGGCTACATGATGTCTTTTTTCTGTTGTTACATAATGTGTATGGGATCTTTTTGCAACTCATGTTTGTTCTTTCATTGTAGTCAGTTTTACTTCATTTCGGCAAATATGGTTACTTTTCGTGTTTAAATATCTTCAATTGTCCTCTTTTTTTGCTACTTTTGAATCATCACTACATGTTCTCCATTCCCGTGAATTTTCCAGAAAATATCTACAAGTACCTGTTATCTTGTATCTCATCTCTTATTGCTATGGTCATATTTTTAAAATGCCTGGCTAAATTCTTTTTCTATTAGACTTTCTTATTGTGGATTTTTTTTCAGGAACCCACACGTCCTGCTATTCCAATTCTTGTGGCTGTCGGTGCTGTACATCAGCATTTAATTCAGAATGGCTTGAGAATGTTTGCTTCAATAGTGGTGGATACTGCTCAATGTTTCAGCACTCATCACTTTGCTTGTTTAATTGGATATGGTGCAAGGTATTTTCACAGTAAAACATTGATATATGTGACCTGAACTGTACTTGCGCTATTATGGAACTTTTTGATTAATCCATAATTCTTTGTATATTATTGTTCTTTTATATTTGGAAAATCTCACATGCCCCCTCAAGTTGTGGTGGTGGTGGGGGGGGGGTTGGCTAGTGAATGCGGGAAGCAGTACTGACTAAAGTACATTCTGAGATTGTTAGGTCATAACTATGTTGATTGAACCTTTCGCTTCAAGAGATATTAAACATATTTATTACATAAATTTTGTCATGTCCTGCCGGGATTGGGCCTCTATTTTCAACTTTTCATGAGGCTGATTTAGCCTCAAAATTACTAGAATTTGTTATAATTCTCAGGAATTCATCGGCTCATGAGGCACTCATTTGTTAGAACTCGGCACAGTTCTCGGGAATTCATCAGCTTATCAGGCATTCATTTTCTCCTGAGATTTTCTGCCAGGAGTCAGCTATCTCGTATGATCTCTCTGTTGATGCAGTCTGAAATTAAGAAAGAAGTATGGAGGGGCAAGAAGTTAGGTGGGCTATGAAGAGGAAGAGCATGCCAAACAAGCCCCATGAGGACAAGGGGGTTGAGAAAGGGAATGGATGATAAGAGAAGAGTAAAAGAATGGAGGAAAGAGTAAAAGAATGGAGGAAAGAGTAAAAGAATGGAGGAATAGCAAGCCAGGGGTTTATTACCAATTCCATTCATTCATACGCTACCCATTACAAATAGATGCTGGCTTTATATTGAGAGCCAATGCCATCCAAGAGACATATCTCTTCATTTAAAAAACACATTGCTTCACCGAAATTGGACATCTAAAGGTTACATTCCTTATATTTACAAACACAAATAAATAAAAATACAAGGAAAATAAGAGAAAATGAATACAGGTTTTGTTAGTCGTCGTCATGAAACATTTGTTCCAAAATTTTGTCCTTTTGTTGAATAAATTACGTTGCGAGGTAACGATCAAATGCTAGCTATTTTTTAGGGGTAAGGGAAGCTTTTATAGGTGGCTTTTCAAGGGAGAGGGGCACACAAGGAGCGGTTGCATGAAGAATATAATGAGGTGTAAGAATGAAGGCAAGGTGGGTGTTGTGGCATTGGTATTTAATTAAAGAGGGGAGGGGTTTGGCAAATGCTCTGAGAATGGTCGAGTTCAGGGCTGGATGTGCCTATCAAGACTATCAATTCGAACTAAGCTTGACTTAAGATCGAGCTTGATAATGAAATCTGGCACAAGTTCTTGCTCATTTGAGCAGTTGGCTTGAGGGTGAACCGGGTTGTGGGTTGAATAACAAGTCAACATGAATTTTAGGAGCCGAAGTTTAAGCTCACATCTACTCAAAAGTTGATCAATGAATACAGAAGTGTTGGCCAAGTGGAGGCAGCTGGGATGGTGATAATAAATTAGTGATCGATGGAGGAGTCAGTGGTGAATATGGAGTTAATTATCTGATGATGACACCACTTAAGTAGAAGTTGTTGCATTGAGCTGATGGGGAAGGTGACATGGGACAAGCTAGGGACTAGAGGATGATCAACAATGAGTTGGTCAATGTTAGAGTCTGCATCCATAAATGAGTAATTGGATCCCTCTAGTGTTTAATTACCACATCCACTTATGTTATCCCACATTGTCTATTGATGAGACTTGGTCATATTTGTGGAGCTATATAAGAAGCCTTATGCCACATGTATTCATTGAGAGAGTTCAATACACACATCCGACGCTTAGTGGTGTCTTCCACGATTTCATCCCGCTCCTTATGGATGTTGGAAAAGAAAAGAGCCCACCCATGTGTTTAGTACTACATGGGGGAGCGGTCACTATTGTGTCTGTCCGTGGGGCTATATAAGGAGCCCCACACCCCCTGTACTCATTGAGAACTTCAATAGAAGAAATGCCCAATTCAGGGGCTTCTCCCGTGGTTTCATCCCGCTCCTCACGGAGTAGGGTTCCACGTTAAATCCTAATGTCCCTAATGTTTTCTTTATCTTTATTCTCTGATACGCTTCCGCATTCTGTTTTTCTACATGGTATCAGAGCAGATTCGATTCTCGCGGATTATTTTTCATGTTCTTTGTTTCCGAGATTCGATTGTTCACTTGAAGATCATTGTGTTCGGATTTGATCATGTTCTAGGGTTTTGTTGAAACCCTAATATTGCAAGTTGAGTTGTTATTTTTGGAGTTTTTTTTGGAAGATCTCGCGCAGGCAGCCCTCTAGATCGCAACAGCAGATCATCCATGGCGAGCGAGATCCACGTTATCCTCAGACTGATGTTCGCCGAGAAGACCACAACCCTCCTCCGCGCACAGCGGCATCCCATGCCGCTCCAAGGTCCACACGGCCTTGCGCATCTTCTCCACGCGGCCCTGTCGCGCGGCCCCGAAACGGCGCACCCCCGCGCATCTTCTCCAGACTCGACAGCAGTCTCTCTCGTCTCGCGCAGGCGGCGCGAGACCTCTCCTGGCAATATCGCCCTTCAAGCACCTTCTCACGACGGGGTGCGCCGAGCCCGAGCAGCAGTGCAACGCAAGGGCGACGCGCGAGATCTCCGACAACAAGCTACCGTACTCGCGGGAGATCCATATCACAGGCGCTACTCCTCCCCTTCCCCGGAGCCCTAGGCGTTGGTGGCGCAATTCCCAGATCTCCCTCGCGGGAGCGTAATGGCGGCGCCGGGTTCCCAATCGGGGAACCCATTGGGTTTTAGCCCTAAGGGGGACGCATTTGTTAAAAATGGGGGGGGGGCACGTTGGATGTATTAAAGAGGGAAAAAAGGGGGCATGATATTTTTGGCCCAAGTGAGCTGCTCTGAAGAAAAAAAGAGGGGAATAGAAGAAAAAAAGGAGAGAAGTAAAAAAAAAGAGAGAGGGAGGTGAGCCGTGAGATGGTTTGGGCCCATTATGGCCAAGATTTGTTTAAAAAAAAGGAGGGAGGGGGAGAGCTGCGTATAAAAAAAGAAGAAGGATTGAACCATTTGTTTGGACCTTAATTGGGTCAAGTTGGAAAAAAAGGAGCAAAGTAAAAAAAAGCGCGTACAAAAAAAAAAAGAGAAGTCGTACGCATAAAAAAATGCGATTCATGTTTGCTTCTCCCAACTTGTCTTTATTTTCATTATTCTCACAAGTTTGGGAGAAAGGGGGAGTAAAAGCCATATGCATCCTACATCATTGACTGACAGACCAAACACTCCGGATTTCACAGAATATCAAGCCATCTTCATTGTGCATCGATCTTCGTCGTGGTGTCTCTATCCTCGACATCGACTCCGCACTGGATTTGTTTTCTTCAAGGCACGACGGAGACAAAGTCCGGTGACCTTTCAGGCACAACAGAGATACGTTCGGTAACCTGATATACCCGTCAGCAAGCGGGTTTGTCTACCAGTTGCGGATACATACGTTTATTGTGGTGATTTCAAGTGAAGATGTAATGGTGTATATTTTTTCTTTATTGTTGCAAGTTGCAGCTGTCCCAGTTACCAACTTGAGGGGGAGTGTTGGAAAAGAAAAGAGCCCACCCATGTGTTTAGTAGCACATGGGGGAGCAGTCACTATTGGGTCTGTTCGTGGGGCTATATAAGGAGCCCCACACCCCCTGTACTCATTGAGAACTTCAATAGAAGAAATGCCCAATTCAAGGGCTTCTCCCGTGGTTTCATCCCGCTCCTCACGGAGTAGGGTTCCACGTTAAATCCTGATGTCCCCTAATGTTTTCTTTATCTTTATTCTCTGATACGCTTCCGCATTATGTTTTCCTACAATGGAGAAGGGGTTTAAGTAATACTATGTGTTCTTCATGATTATTATATTGTTATCTGATTAATCACTCCCACATTATCGTTTTTCACGAGGTATCATAGCGGGTTTGATTCTAGGTGTGACACCCTAGGATCCGGGCACCCGTTTACGCCGCATTCGCAATACAAAATTCACTAAACATCGCATTAAGTATATTAAAATACCGGAATTTTTTTTCTTGTTGCCAAGACATTCACATTCAATGCTATCACCACATAACCAACACCAACAAGTGCCACCAACATTCCATTTCTTTAACTTTCATGAACGCGGTGCACTTGGTTGAGATTTTTGGATCATTGTTCGGTCTCGAAATCAGAAACGTAAGTCCTCGGTGATTACTTTTGAGATGTCTGAGGTAGAGAGGCGTCCTGTTGCCGACCTGACTGAGTGCCCCTTGGGGGACCTCCCTATCCTATTACCTATCTGGGTCTGCCACTGGTAGCAGGAAAACTGAGGAAGGCGGACTGGGACGAACTGATACAGAAGATTGAATAGAGATTAGCTGTGAACCCCCGAGGATCCGGGTACCCGTTTACGACACAATTCGCAATATTCCATTTATGACATCGCATTAAAAGCATAATTTTATGGGGAATTTTTTTTCGCGCGGCTAATTTTCCACATGACATTCACATCCACAAGTTAATAGAGAAAATTGGCACCAAAATCTTATTTCATTAATTTCCATATGATTTTACAACATGTACAATGTCTGACAGTACATACAACATCCCAAAAATTTGACTGAAGAGAAGAAGCATTTTACAATATCAATTGAACTAAAACTGTAACAAAAACCACATACCGTCTGGTATAGACCTTGTCTCCTGGAACCATGTATAGCTACTAAACAATAGACGGTTTGCCTGTCAAACATGTTAGGAAAGAAGAGGCGTTAGCGGGCGCTGGTACCTCCCAAAAATTTATAAAATAACAAGCATTTATTGTGATCAAAAGAAAGCAAGTAGAGAGGCATGAGCAACTCAATTTAAAATTTAATTCTACTTGCAATTGAAAAAGGTTTCCAAATTTCTAGCAAGCACCTCTCATGATCAACAATTATCCCAACATTTCCCACATAAGTATATTTCTATGGTGACTAATTGATCATAAGTATGTATATTTTATTCTCATATTACTCAGAGATCATATATATGGATTTTGATGATGGAAAAGATGAGATGAGAAGATATAATGATTTATTTAATTGTTAAGTCTAGTGGATAGTCTGTGGTCTTGGTTCGTGTGAAACCTCACACTATGACTCTAAGACTTAGGAAATGTCTTAGGGTTGGGGTGCCTCCGTAGGCATGCGGTGTTGTAAAATGCATCCTAACTAAGTTCCCAACACATCCACTAGCTTAATGAGATTTCGATTCATATTGTAGTTACTTCCATTTACTTAACTTTGATTGTAATCACTTCAAATCTCAAGTGCAACTGTATCAGATGTAACTCTAGATGATGTAGATATAGATATGAATGATCTGGATGTTGAATCGCCAAGTCTGTTGGCGAAAATAAACTCAAGCGGTGAAGAAGCCTACAAATGGCTCTTCCGTCTCGCCTTCTAGTTGGAAGGACGGTCCAATAGAGGGATAGGTCTACTCCCCAACTACCCCACTGAGACAGGTGAGAGGGACTTCCCGGAAAAGTTACTCTAAAAAAACAGCCCGACCGGTAACGGGCAACCGATCTCGTACGTAAAACTGAAAACCAAGGATCCCCCGCATGGGTATCCTATAACAGAGGGTCAGCGGAACCGGTCTAAAGTCGGGATCCCAACGAGGCGTAAAAACACTGCGAGCTCGCATAAAAACCGAAAAGGGACTGGGATCCTAGACCCGCGCACTTGGCGGCCGCTGCCCTAACTGGGCTTCCTATCTTCCGCCCAGTTGAGGGTCACCGCGCCCTCGCACGATCAGGTATAAGGGTTACCATGATCGGCAATATAATTTATCAATCATCATTGATTCGTAGAAACCATATAGGTTCATTGATTATATAATTGTCTCCATATTCTATCTGATTGGCTTTACAGGTCTCATTGAAAGGTCCACTCCATCACTTATGATAAGTCATATTCATGTAGTAGATTGTATTAATGATCATTGATGAAGATTACCCTTGTCACTTTTCTTAGCATCATTTATAACCTTTGCCTTGTATAGAAAAAGAGTTAAAGGTTACAGTTCAACAAAATTTCATTCAGATTATGAACAAAATGTTTTAACGATGTATGAGTTGGACTTGATTGAAATCAAAGGAAGAAGGAAGAGAAATGATTGGTGGGAGATCAGTGTCCTAGATCTTCAGATTCATTGCATCTTTCTACTATTGTAACTTATATCGGATGAATCTTGACGGAAGAAAAATGAACGTAGAATATTTATAAGTCTTTTCAGTAAGCTCTTGCCTTCTCATAATCTCTTTTTGATATACTATACTTTAAAATTATTGCTATTTATAAGCTCATTGGATTCATAAGTTCATTGGATCCCAGAAATCAACTACATATTTCCCTTGTATGCAAACTCACTGGATTCAATTCCATGCCCCCTGTAATCATTATGTCGTCTTAGTTTTATCTCATTTGATATTTATCTTAGGGATTTTTTTTACACATTTCTAACATAAATATTAGATTTAATACCGGAAAGGTGAAAACCACTATTTTTGGCAAACGTAAACTTAGAGAGATTATTTTGAGTATAAAGATCATCACTTGATGGTTGCCATTTAGTCAGGAATATTCAGATAGTTTTTCATGTTAGTCCTTTATTATTTACTTCAAGTGGGCGGTATTGTGTTGTTTCACCTGTCCTTGTATGACATGAGTTTGTACTTGATTTAAGGCATCGAGTCACATTTTATATTATTACTTGAGTAATCATATTTTTATTATTTTTATTTTAAAACAAAACCTCGGAACCTGTAACTATATGCATGTATGACATTAGTTTGACCAACATGTCAATTCTTTAATGTTTCGACCCCCATCAAAATAATGCAAACAGACATTAAAATAATCTAATAAAAAGAATTAGTGAGATACAAGCAGACAGTACAATAATGCTGTATATATATATTTATAATATGATTCCTGATCTATGTATATCCATGTTTCAGAGTCCACAATTAACTGTCAATAGCCTAAGTGTGGTTTTTACAGAATTTCCATCTTATTATAGTTTTTACCTACTTTATTTATTGCTTAGAATTTCAGCCAATCAGTGTAATATATCGACTTTATATAACCACGATCATTTCCAAGTGGAGAGAACAACCACATAGAGCCTACTAACTTAGCTTGCATGTTATAAATCTCCATTAATTCCTTAAAGGACACTTTTGATAAAAATAAAATCGATGTTATCACAAATGGTCAAAGGAAATTTGAAGATTTACTTAAATGAATAAATTAATGTTGTCTGAACAGATATTAAAGAGATGCCTGGTACTTTAATTTCATCATGCCATCAAGAATTTCACTTAATGAATAATTTACTATTGTCTGGACAAATAACATAGAGGTGTCTGGAAATTTATTTTCATCATGTCTTTAGTAATTCAATCTATTTATACTATGAGAATAATGAATATAAAAAAAACTTCTCAAATACAGAAACCATTTAATAAAACCCCCTATTTCTTAAATCAGGAGATATGCCTGCATGTCCCAAAATTTTAAGGTTAAACTAAAATATAGTATCTTCTTAGGATTTCAAAATGTGAGATTGCATTAAAAGGTAGCAGAAAGGGTTTGATCATAATTGACAGCAAGAAGAGGAGGGTGTACACATGTATGACAGCAAAAGAATGGGAAGAAGGATTGTACCTTAGTCCTCTAAAGGAGAAGAAATGGCTTGCATGCAGGGAAAACTTCCAAGAGAATTTCCAGCAAAGAGGGCTGCATCAGATCTTGCATTTGTTTTAGAAACAAGAAGCTTGTAGGGTAGTAGATTTACATGGAGGAAGAGCTGAAATTAGAAGGAGATTGGAAGAGAGCAGTACCTTATGAATCTCCAATTTTTAAGGCTTAGATCTTGATCTTGCATGTACAGTAACAAGATACAACAGTTCTTCTAATTGCTCGGAAGCAGCAACATTTCTAGTTGCTTAGCAGCTACTTGTAACTGCCGAGGAATCATCAACAGTTGCTGGAAAAACAATAGCGGTAGCTGCATCGTTGAAAGCAACAGTTGCAATGGCCTGATAGGATGTTAGTGCTGAAATCACAATTGATCCAGAACAAGGAGCAGTAGCTCCCTTTGGAAGGAAAGCAGCAGCTCAAGAGAAAAAGGGGTTGATGCTCTCTTCGATGGAGAAATAGGAAGGAAGAAAGGGTTCTCGGCTGAGATTTTGAGGGGAAATGAGAGATTAAAAAGAAAAGAAAAGAGATGCTTCCACGTTGGGGTTTCAAGAGCCCAAATGTCACCTCTTTCTTAATGACATTATCCATGACATCAGCAAGCTGATGTCAGCTTGCTGAATGCCATAATTGTATTTATATATATCTTTGCTGGATTTTTTTTTAAAGCACATACCGTAGCAATCTGTTTAGTGCAGTTAATGTTACAGAATTTAAATATATATTATTTTTTTACCCATTGCTTTTCATCTATCTAAGATGTTAAAATTGTCCGTATGTGCACCTCGGGCTTCCGAATTTGACGTATCTCGATTTGATCGTCTCTAAATAACGATCAAAATGAGTACAATATTGATATACTTTCGGTCGGGTTGGATGCCCGAAATTTCCGATCTACGTTTTTGGTTTGGGGTTAAATTTTGTGATTTAATAGTATCAAACGACCTCCGTTTGACGAACGGTCGATTCCGTTGATCTTGTTTCGTCGAAACGGATCTAATGATGGTCTCGATTTGTTTTGCGGTTTCCGAATTTGCGTCGCGGCTTTTTCGCAGCACGCATTACGGAGTGACCGATTTTTGGTCGATTTCGCCCGAACGACTTTTGATTCACAATCAATTAGTCGATATAAGTCATCCGATACCGACTGACAACTTTATTGGGTTAAACAGACCCTAATCAGGTCAAGTTCGGGTTTGGTGGATTCCGGATGTTACAAATATAAAAACCTCAAAGGGAGTCTCATCCTTGAGACTCGAGTCAAGGTCCTTATGTGTCTTGTGTTTCATTTGGCCATAAAAACCTCAGGGTGAACCCATAAAAACCTCAAAGAGAAAACAAGCTATATATTTTATCATATATATAATTACAAAAGCTTGTTTTTATTTTACCTCAGAAAAGCTGCGAGTATCGTGCCCGCTTGTCGGCTTCGATTTCCCATGTCGCCTCCTCGACGCCGTGACGGTGCCACAAAACCTTGACCAATGATATCTCTTTGCTGCGAAGCTTCTTCACTGCACGGTCAAGTATCTGGATTGGCCTCTCCTCGTATGTCAAATCAGACTCCACATCTAGATTCTCATAACTGATGATGTGCCGAGGGTCGTGTACATATTTCCTCAGATTGGATATGTGGAAAACGTCGTGAATACCAGAAAGATGTGGAGGAAGTGCTACTCGATATGCAACCTTCCCTACTCTAGCCAGAATATCAAACGGTCTAACATATCGTGGCGCCAGCTTGCCACGGACACCGAATCTCTACACTCCCTTCATGGGAGATATTCGCAAAAATATCCAATCTCCAACCTCTATTTACATGAGTTTTATTAGTATGTGAGATTAAGTTAAGTTTGTAATAAAAGAAAGAAAAGAAGATTGGATACCTGAAATTCCAAATCTCTTCTCCGACGGTCTGCATAGCTCTTCTGGCGACTCTGTGCCGTTAGAAGCCTCCGTCTCACAAGATCAACAGCTCTCGCAATCTCTTCCAAGAGATCCACAGAGTATAAAGCATGATCACCTACCTCACGCCAACTAAAAGGTGTGAGGCATCTCTGCCCGTATAGGGCTTCGAACGGTGCCATGCCAATACTGGAGTGATAGCTGTTGTTGTACGTAAATTCCACTAATGGCAGATGGTCCTTCTAGGACCCTTTCCATTGCAAAGTGCAAGCGCGGAGCAAATCCTCTAGTGTTTGAATGGTGCTCTCACTCTGCCTGTCTGTCTGTGGATGATAAGCAGAACTCATCTTCAGCTCTGTCTGTAGTGCCGACATGAATTGGTGCCAATAATACGATATAAATCTCCAATCTCTGTCAGACACCACCTCTCGTGGTATACCATGCAGTCAGATACTGTTCTGCACATATAGCTTGGCCAATCTGGATGGAGTATAAGTCATGTTGACAGGTATGAAATGGGCTGACTTGGTCAACCTATCAACAATGACCCAAATGGAATCATGGCCACCTGGTGTCTTCGGCAGACCTGTGAAAAAATCCATAGAAATGCTCTCCCATTTCCACTCGGGAATGGGGAGAGATTGCAGTAATCCCGATGGTCTCATGTGTTCAGCCTTGACCATTTGACAGGTCATGCGTCTGCTAACATGTAGCGCCACATCGCGCTTCATTCCATCCCACCAGAAATGTCGACGCAGGTCACGGTACATCTTCGTGCTGCCGGGATGAATAGACAATCGTGAATTATGTACCTCATCAAGAATGTCTCTGCGCAACTCCTCGTCGTTGGGCACAACGACCCGTCCTGACTTCCATAAAATAGACTCTGCTACGACAAAATCATCAATTTCGTCCTTGACAACGCGCATGTATCTATCATGAATCTAAGGATCGGTCTTCTGGCCCTCTACAATACAATTCCAAAGACTGCTGTATTGTGGAGGCACGGCGGTAGAAATGGATGCGCTCTCCTGAGGATGCCAATCGGTCAAAGCAGCAAGCGTATCCCATGTATATAGCCAGTTCGCCGTACCATCAGCATGCACTCTCCTGCTGAGTGCATCAGCCACCACGTTTCCCTTACCAGGATGGTAAGAGATCGTGCAATCATAATCCTTTAGCAACTCGAGCCATCTGTGCTGCCTCATGTTCAGCTCCTTCTGATCAAAGATGTACTTCAGACTCTTGTGGTCTGTAAAGATCTCGAAATTCACCCCATATAGGTAGTGGCGCCAGATCTTCAAGGCGAAGACAACTGCCGCCAACTCCAAGTCATGTGTGGGGTAGTTCCGCTCGTGCGTTCTCAACTGCCGTGATGCGTAAGCAATAACCTGTCCTCTCTGCATCAACACTGCTCCTAGACCTTCTCCAGATGCATCTGTGTAGACTGCATAGTCCTGAGTGCCTGAAGGAAGAGCAAGAATAGGCGCTGTAGTCAACCTCTCCTTCAGTGTCTGGAAGGCCTGCTCACATGAATCGTCCCAAATGAATGGAACTCCCTTCTGCGTCAACCGTGTCAGAGGGCGGACAATGCGTGAAAAACCACTGACGAAACGTCTGTAATGACCTGCTAGCCCAAGGAAGCTCCGAATCTGCGTGACAGTCTTGGGCTGCTCCCAAGACATAAGTGCATCTATCTTCGCAGGATCAACTGCAATGCCTGCTCCAGAAATGATATGCCCGAGAAATGAGACCTGGGATAACCAGAACTCACACTTGCTCAACTTGGCATATAGCTTGTGCTCCCGCAATGTATCCAAAACAATCCGTAGATCATTCGCATGATCCCATTCATTCCGTGAGTAGATGAGCACATCATCGATGAATACCACTACAAACTTGTCCAAGTATGGACGGAAGATCCTGTTCATCATATCCATGAAAGCCGCAGGTGCATTGGTGAGCCCAAACGGCATCACCAGAAACTCATAGTGTCCATAGAGAGTCCTGAAGGCTGTCTTCGGAATATCCGACTCGTGAATCCTCAGCTGATGGTAGCCTGAGCGAAGATCGATCTTCGAAAAAATCGAAGATCCCTGGAGCTGATCAAATAAATCATCGATGCGTGGCAAAGGATAACGGTTCTTCACCGTTCTCTTGTTTAGCTGCCTGTAATCGATGCACAGTCTCATGGATCCATCCTTCTTTTGACAAATAGAACCGGAGCACCCCAAGGTGAAGTGCTCGGCCTCACGAATCCCAAATCAAGTAACTCCTGCAACTGTACTTTCAGCTCCCTCAACTCGGCTGGTGCCATGCGATATGGTGCCATAGAGACCGGCTGTGTATCTGGCAGTAATATGATCTCAAACTCGATCTCTCTCTCAGGAGGTAGTCCTGGTAGCTCACCAGGAAAAACATCTGGATATTCAGATACTACTCTGATTTCATGTGTCATCAGCTCATGATCAGATACCTCCTGAACGAATGAAAGGTATGGATCACAACCCTGATCAACAAGTCACTGAGCTCACAACACTAAAATGTACTCCATGGTGGAGTCATGTATAGTACCCTCAAAAGTGAACTCGGGTAGATATGGAATTCTAAAGACAACCGTCTTCCTAAAATAATCAACAAGTGCATGATGAGTGGATAACCAATCCATGCCTAAAATCAAGTCGAACTCATCAAGCTGCAGAAGTAGACAATCTGCGATCATCTCGTGACCGACAATCAGTACGGGCAAGTGCCTGACTACCAGGGAAATGATAAACAACTGGCCACCTGGCCCTCGGATGTGATATGGGGAAGAAAGAGTCTCTGCGACTCTACCTAAAGAAGCTAGTAGCCTCGAAGAAAGGAAAGAATGTGTCGCTCCAGAATCAAATGAAACATGGAAAGATCGGCTCCAGACTGAGACCATGCCTTTTTACCATAGTAGCTGCTGAACGGGCTATTCACATATACTTATCATATATGCTTTTTCTCTTCTTAGGATATAATATGGAAATTAATGAAATTGGTGACATTTGTGGTAATTGAATATGAATGTCATATTTCCCTTCTTGGACTCACGACAAGTCGAAAGACTGTCGCTATCCGAGAACTTAATGCGATCGGAATAGTAGTACTGCGAATGTGCGTATCGGGGTACCATTGCTCTGATACCAAAAATGTGAACCCCCGAGGATCCGAGTACCCGTTTACGACACAATTCGCAATATTCCATTTATGACATCGCATTAAAAGCATAATTTTATGGGGAATTTTTTTCGCGCGGCTAATTTTCCACATGACATTCACATCCACAAGTTAATAGAGAAAATTGGCACCAAAATCTTATTTCATTAATTTCCATATGATTTTACAACATGTACAATATCTGACAGTACATACAGCATCCCAAAAATTTGACTGAAGAGAAGAAGCATTTTACAATATCAATTGAACTAAAACTGTAACAAAAACCACATACCGTCTGGTATAGACCTTGTCTCCTGGAACCATGTATAGCTACTAAACAGTAGACGGTTTGCCTACCAAACATGTTACGAAAGAAGAGGCGTCAGCGGGCGCTGGTACCTCCCAACAATTTATAAAATAACAGACATTTATTGTGATCAAAAGAAAGCAAGTAGAGAGGCATGAGCAACTCAATTTAAAATTTAATTCTACTTGCAATTGAAAAAGGTTTCCAAATTTCTAGCAAGCACCTCTCATGATCAACCATTATCCCAACATTTCCCACATAAGTATATTTCTATGGTGACTAATTGATCATAAGTATGTATATTTTATTCTCATATTACTCAGAGATCATATATGCGGATTTTGATGATGGAAAAGATGAGATGAGAAGATATAATGATTTATTTAATTGTTAAGTCTAGTGGATAGTCTGTGGTCTTGGTTCGTGTGAAACCTCACACTATGACTCTAAGACTTAGGAAATGTCTTAGGGTTGGGGTGCCTACGTAGGCATGCGGTGTTGTAAAATGCATCCTAACTAGGTTCCCAACACGTCCACTAGCTTAATGAGATTTCGATTCATATTGTAGTTACTTCCATTTACTTAACTTTGATTGTAATCACTTCAAATCTCAAGTGCAACTGTATCAGATGTAACTCTAGATGATGTAGATATAGATATGAATGATCTGGATGTAGAATCGCCAAGTCTGTTGGCGAAAGTAAACTCAAGCGGTGAAGAAGCCTACAAATGGCTCTTCCGTCTCGCCCTCTAGTTGGATGGACAGTCCAATAGAGGGATAGGTCTACTCCCCAACTACGCCACTGAGATAGGTGAGAGGGACTCCCCGGAAAAGTCACTCTAAAAAAACAGCCCGACCGGTAACGGGCAACCGAGCTCGTACGTAAAACTGAAAACCAAGGATCCCCCGCCTGGGTATCCTATAACAGAGGGTCAACGGAACCGGTCTAAAGTCGGGATCCCAACGAGGCGTAAAAACACTGCGAGCTCGCATAAAAATCGAAAAGGGACTGGGATCCTAGACCCGCGCACTTGGCGGCCGCTGCCCTAACTGGGCTTCCTATCTTCCGCCCAGTTGAGGGTCACCGCGCCCTCGCACGATCAGGTATAAGGGTTACCATGATCGACGATATAATTTATCAATCATCATTGATTCTTAGAAACCATATAGGTTCATTGATTATATAATTGTCTCTATATCTGATTGGCTTTACAGGTCTCATTGAAAGGTCCACTCCATCACTTATGATAAGTCATATTCATGTAGTAGATTGTATTAATGATCATTGATGAAGATTACCCTTGTCACTTTTCTTAGCATCATTCATAACCTTTGCCTTGTATAGGAAAAGAGTTAAAGGTTACAGTTCAACAAAATTTCATTCAGATTATAAACAAAATGTTTTAACGATGTATGAGTTGGACTTGATTGAAATCAAAGGAAGAAGGAAGAGAAATGATTGGTGGGAGATCAATGTCCTAGATCTTCAGATTCATTGCATCTTTCTACTATTGTAACTTATATCGGATGAATCTTGACGGAAGAAAAATGAACGTAGAATATTTATAACTCTTTTCAGTAAGCTCTTTCCTTCTTATAATCTCTTTTTGATATACTATACTTTAAAATTATTGCTATTTATAAGCTCATTGGATTCATAAGTTCATTGGATCCCAGAAATCAACTACATATTTCCCTTGTATGCAAACTCACTGGATTCAATTCCATGCCCCCTGTAATCATTATGTCGTCTTAGTTTTATCTCATTTGATATTTATCTTAGGGATTTTTTTTACACATTTCTAACATAAATATTAGATTTAATACCGGAAAGGTGAAAACCACTATTTTTGGCAAACGTAAACTTAGAGAGATTATTTTGAGTATAAAGATCATCTCTTGGTGGTTGCCATTTAGTCAGGAATATTCAGATAGTTTTTTATGTTAGTCCCTTATTATTTACTTCAAGTGGGCGGTATTGTGTTGTTTCACCTGTCCTTGTATGACATGAGTTTGTACTTGATTTAAGGCATCGAGTCACATTTTATATTATTACTTGAGTAATCATATTTTTATTATTTTTATTTTAAAACAAAACCTCGGAACCTGTAACTATATGCATGTATGACATTAGTTTGACCAACATGTCAATTCTTTAATGTTTCGACCCCCATCAAAATAATGCAAACAGACAATAAAATAATCTAATGAAAAAAATTAGTGAGATACAAGCAGACAGTACAATAATGATGTATATATATTTATAATATGATTCCTGATCTATGTATATCCATGTTTCAGAGTCCACAATTAACTGTCAATAGCCTAAGCGTGGTTTTTACAGAATTTCCATCTTATTATAGTTTTTACCTTCTTTATTTATTGCTTAGAATTTCAGCCAATCAGTGTAATATATCGACTTTATATGACCACGATCATTTCCAAGTGGAGAGAACAACCACATAGAGCCTACTAACTTAGCTTGCATGTTATAAATCTCCATTAATTCCTTAAAGGACACTTCTGATAAAAATAAAACCGATGTTATCACAAATGGTCAAAGGAAATTTGAAGATTTACTTAAATGAATAAATTAATGTTGTTTGAACAGATATTAAAGAGATGCCTGGAACTTTAATTTCATCATGCCATCAAGAATTTCACTTAATGAATAATTTACTATTGTCTGGACAAATAACATAGAGGTGTCTGGAAATTTATTTTCATCATGTCTTTAGTAATTCAATCTATTTATACTATGAGAATAATGAATATAAAAAAAACTTCTCAAATACAGAAACCATTTAATAAAACCCCCCATTTCTTAAATCAGAAGATATGCCCGCATGTCCCAAAATTTTAAGGTTAAACTAAAATATAGTATCTTCTTAGGATTTCAAAATGTGAGATTGCATTAAAAGGTAGCAGAAAGGGTTTGATCATAATTGACAGCAAGAAGAGGAGGGTGTACACATGTATGACAGCAAAAGAATGGGAAGAAGGATTGTACCTTAGTCCTCTAAAGGAGAAGAAATGGCTTGCATGCAGGGAAAACTTCCAAGAGAATTTCCAGCAAAGAGGGTTGCATCAGATCTTGCATTTGTTTTAGAAACAAGAAGCTTGTAGGGTAGTAGATTTACATGGAGGAAGAGCTGAAATTAGAAGGAGATTGGAAGAGAGCAGTACCTTATGAATCTCCAATTTTTAAGGCTTAGATCTTGATCTTGCATATACAGTAACAAGATACAACAGTTCTTCTAATTGCTCGGAGGCAGCAACATTTCTAGTTGCTTGGCAGCTACTTGTAACTGCCGAGGAATCATCAACAGTTGCTGGAAAAACAATAGCGGTAGCTGCTTCGTTGAAAGCAACAGTTGCAATGGCCTGATTGGATGGTAGTGCTGAAATCACAATTGATCCAGAACAAGGAGCAGTAGCTCCCTTTGGAAGGAAAGCAGCAGCTCAAGAGAAAAAGGGGTTGATGCTCTCTTCGATGGAGAAATAGGAAGGAAGAAAGGGTTCTCGGCTGAGATTTTGAGGGGAAATGAGAGATTAAAAAGAAAAGAAAAGAGATGCTTCCACGTTGGGGTTTCAAGCGCCCAAATGTCACCTCTTTCTTAATGACATTATCCATGACATGAGCAAGCTGATGTCAGCTTGCTGAATGCCATAATTGTATTTATATATATCTTTGCTGGATTTTTTTAAAGCACATACCGTAGCAGTCTGTTTAGTGCAGTTAATGTTACAGAATTTAAATATATATTATTTTTTTACCCATTGCTTTTCATCTATCTAAGATGTTAAAATTGTCCGTATGTGCACCTCGGGCTTCCGAATTTGACGCGTAATATCTCGATTTGATCGTCTCTAAATGACGATCAAAATGAGTACAATATTGATATACTTTCGGTCGGGTTTGGATGCCCGAAATTTCCGATCTACGGTTTTGGTTTGGGGTTAAATTTTGTGATTTAATAATATCAAACGACCTTCGATTGACGAACGGTCGATTCCGTTGATATTGTTTCGTCGAAACGGATTTAATGATGGTCTCGGTTTGTTTTGCGGTTTCCGAATTTGCGTCGCGGCTTTTTCGCAGCGTGCATTACGGAGTGACCGATTTTTGGTCGATTTCGCCCGAACGACTTTTGATTTACAATCAATTAGTCGATATAAGTCATCCGATACCGACCGACAACTTTATTGAGTTAAACAGACCCTAATCGGGTCAAGTTCGGGTTTGGTGGATTCCGGATGTTACATTAGCCGGGTGGAAGGTTGTCGCCCTCTCCAGGGGGGAATTGGTCCTGTTAAAGCACGTGCTTTCAGCTATACCGATCTTCTTCTACTCCACTCGGTTAATGCCAGCGGGAGTTATAAAGCGTATGGAGGTCCTGATGAGGAGGTTTTTCTGGTCGGATGGTAAGCAACAGGGGGTCGGTTTGCACCTGGTAAAATGGGAAGACATTACTAAAAGGCGCAACGAAGGTGGCATGGGAGTGCGGGATGTAGAATCCGTAAACATGGCGCTCCTCGCAAAGTGCGTCGTCCGTATTTGGGGACCATCAGATTCGCTGGCGGACAGATTGTTGAGGGCAATATACTGGGTGGAAGGTGAGCTGGTGGCTAGGAGATGTCGTTTCGAATCTTCGCTCTGGGCTGGGATTCGTCAGGTGCTGCCGCTTTAGTCGCACAAGTTTAGGCCTGTGGTGGGGGATGGACGTCGATTCAAATTTTAAAGGGACGATTGGACGGGAGATAGATCGTTGGAGGGGAGGTATCCTCGCCTTTTCGCTATGGCTACAGATAAGGAGTGCACTTTATGTCATTCGGCGGTGGACAGTACGTGGGCTCCACAGTTCATATTGGCATTGTCGGACCAGTGCACTGAGGATTTTTTAAGGTTGCAGGAAGAATTACCTGAACCAAGGGAGTGGGGGTCAGATGTTGATCACTTTGTCTGGGCGGAGTCAAGATTCACAGTTAGAAAAGTATATGAAGAATTGAAGACGAAGACGGAGGAACGGGATGGTGAATTCTGCTCGGACGTTAAAATAATTTGGGCCTCAAAGGTACCGAACAGAGTTAAAATATTTCTGTGGTGCTTAAGAAAGGGACGTCTCTGCGATAAGGCACGGAGGGGAAGGTTGATGGGCATCGAGGATACCGGATGCGACAGATGTCCTGGGCCGGAAGAGGACTCGGAACTTATCTTTTTCAGATGCCCGGAATCAGAAGAGGTTTGGAGGACTCTGGACATCCAATGGATCCGGAGCGGTAGAGCCACGGAGTTTTGGAGCTCTGTCCGTACGATCGGGGGTAATTCGACGGATGACTGCTCGAGGGGATTTGCAGCACTCTGGGCTATATGGTTGGCAAGGAATGATTTGATTTTCAACAGTCTGAGGTTTTATCCCGAAAATGTAGTTTCTCACTGTATTGCGCTCCACTCTTTTTGGAGTTCGCATTAACGTCTTGTAATTATGTTAATTATAAATGAAATTCTGAAGCGGTGACCCCCTTAAGGGGGGTTCACCCGTTTGTTACTCAAAAAAAAACTTTCATAAATATATATGTATCCCAACAATCTGACTGAAGAGAAAAGTAAGCATTTACATCATAACAGATCAAAAACTGTAACAAAAGAAACTATACAGTCTCTAATATACCCGATCGTCAGCAATCATCAACCCGTTTGTGTACTGCAGGCTGCTTGCCTGCCAAAACAGGGAAGGTAGAAGAGGCGTCAACGAGCGCTGGTACTTCCATATGTCATATTATTAAAATAAGCAGGCATTTAATATATTCAAAAGAAAGCAAGTACACATGCATTTATGAATTTAAAATCTATCACTACCTGCGTAGAAAAAGATTTTCAAATTATTCCGCATGTGTTTCCCCCTTGATTACTTAATATCCCAATATTTCCCATTTATAACATTTTCCTATAGTAATTGAGACCGGTAAGTATCTATTGCTTTTTTATCACTGAGATCAGGTTATGGATCTTAATAAGGAGTTGGTGAGGTGATGCTTTATTTAATTCTTAGTTTATTGAAGATGGAAAAGATAATATTCTAATCCGGTTTTCAATTCTATGTCTTTTGAAGTCTTGTGGGTAGTCTGTGTTCTTGCTCTATGTATGACCCCACACTATGACTCTAAGGCGTGAATAATGCTTTAGGGTTGGGGTGCCTCCATAGGCATGCGGTATTGTGTAATGCATCGTAACTTAGTTTCCAACACGCATTGTATTAAAAGGTGCGCCTCGAGGCGGTCGAGGCGTTTTCCGAGGCATTTTTATTTTTTTGTAGATTTTTTTATGATTTTAATAGTTTACATGGTGGTTTGAGAATCTTATAAATATATACTTGTTTAGGATAATGATTATACAAGTTAAATGCCTAAATCTGATATTTCTTTCGAACCCATAACTCCATATTTACTATTAATTATGTGTAACTATTTCAGCAAACTGCTTCATATGACTATTAATTATGTGTAACTATTAATTTATGCAAGATGAATGCTTAAATTTGACCTCTTTCATATTCATATTTACCATTAACATGCAAAATTATTTTAGTGAACTCTTACTATTACATCCTTAAACGTATAAAAATGTGTATACGAATTCGAATACTCATATAAGAAAAAAAATTTGGGACGGGGGCGCTGTCCCCTGCACCCCCGCAGGGGGGGGTCAACTTGGGCCCCCCTAGCCCCCCAGGCTCACTGACCGTGCAGCGAGACCCCCGTACTGGTAGGGTATGATGGCACAGGGAGGGCATCAAAAACGTTCTTCATATGGGTATAGTAGAACATATAGTTAGGATTCAAATCATATGATTCATATCAACAACCTGGATATTTATAATGACAACTATAGCCAGTCCATTTTAGATAAATTTTTAGTGATAGTTATAACCAATGATTCCTTTTGATTGGGTAGAAATTTAGAAAGGTTTATGACACTGAGTCATTGACATATCCTTTTTTCATGTTCTTTTCTTCATAATATCATCATATATTACATTGTTATATACTATATGTTTGTCAGATTATATTATTTCACCAATAAATATATTTTATAATTATTTTTCTATACAAAACTGAGCCTTACGCCTCGACCGCCTCGAGGCTACGCCTTGCCTCGCTTCCAGGGAAAATGCCTCGTTATGCCTTTCGTTTTTTAAACCTTGCCAACACGTCCACTTAACTTAATTATAATCAACTCTAGCCAACACAACTTATACTTAACTTCATCTCTTGGACAAGATCCATAATGCTTATCTCTGAGTTCAATTGAAACTCTCCCAAATGTAACCCTAGATGATTCAGATGTAGCATCGCCAAGCCTGTTGGCGGACAATAACCAAAACTCAAGCGGTGAGGAAGTCTCCTAAGAGACTTCTCCGTTTCACACTCTTATTGGAAGTACGGTCCAATAGAGGGAAATGTCTACTCTGAAACTACGCTCCCGAGACGGGTGAGAGAGACTCTCTGGAAAAGTCACTCTAGAAACCGGTCCGACTAGTACGAGCTAACAAGCTTGTACGAAAAATTAAAACCGAGGATTTCCCGCAAGGGTATCCTAAAACAGAGGGTCAACGGAGCTGGTCAAAAGTCGGGATCCCAATGAGGCGTAAAAACACTGCGAGCTCGCGTAAAAATCGTGAAAGGATTGGGATCCTAGATCCACGCACTTGGCGGCCGCTGCCCTAATTGAGCTTCTTATTCTCCCGCCCAGTTGAGGGTCACCGCGCCCTCGCATGGTCAGGTGTAAGGTTTACCATGACCGGCACTATTAGTTGTCAGGCATCACTGCTTATAAGATAATTTTACTATTTTTTATGCACATCTAGATGATGAACTAGATTTGATGATAGCATGAAATTATTCCACTTACAGGGTTATGCTAAGATGAATTAATTAAATTAGAATGATTGTAATATTTCATGGTTACATTTATATGTATAATTGTGAATATGTACAAAAGTATAAGCACAAAATTGATAGTAATATTCTTATGGCTCCATATAAGCACAAAATTGATAGTAATATTCTTATGGCTCCATTTATATGTATGACTTAATTATTAAAACAAGTCTGACAAACAACAAAGAATTAAAATCTACTCTGAATGAATGAACGTAAGTATTTTTAGAACGTAAAAAAATGCTCAAAGCCTATTTACAAGAAACTAATATCGCAGTCAATATCGGATACAAGAACCACATACCTTGTGGGAGTTTTCCAGTTCCCCTCCCTTTAGGGTTGTATTGTAATGCATGCTTACAGTAATTATCCATAAATATTAAGTATTAGTTTAGAAGGAACCACAAAGGATGTTGGTTAAAAAAATACATACACCAATATTTTCCTAGTGTAACTTCATTTTGACACTGCCTGTTATAAGCAAATATTAACAAATTGTCGAAGAAAACTGGCAGGAGGCTTATTGATATTGACAATCTTGTCTCATAGGAATGTTACAATCTAAGATCCAA
This sequence comes from Ottelia alismoides, assembly GCA_037367405.1. NCBI lineage: Eukaryota > Viridiplantae > Streptophyta > Magnoliopsida > Alismatales > Hydrocharitaceae > Ottelia > Ottelia alismoides. Next base: position 147,869 of record JAZKJV010000301.1, on the reverse strand, counting down.
ATAGGTCTACCTATGTTGAACTCATTTTCTAGATAAATATTGAACATCTCAACAAAAACTGCTTTAACAGTAACTTCTTGCACAAGACTTGATTAAAATGTGATGAATAGCAGGTGACTGGCAAACTCAGCCACAATGTATGAGGAAATGTTATGTTAGATATATATCCCTTGCCATTTTGTAGTTGGAGACCCCTTAATCGAATTTTATCATTGACATCAAGGGATTAGAAAATGGGTTTTCATGCTGTCAGATGCATCAAGATTTTTTTTGTCAAACAGATCATAGAAGGTTAAACAATAATCCTATCACCCAAATTACTATGATACCTTTTCTAGACTCACCCACCTCTCATGCAGAAAAAGAAACAAAAGTAAAGAAATTCTATATGAGCAGAAACACATGAAAGCATAATTTTAAACCATATTAAGGATGCCACCTTTAAATAGGATCAAAATGTGTAGCAATTACACATATGGCAACAAGTAGGATTAAGATGTGTACATGTATGGCAGCAAATAGGAGGAGAGATTGTACCTAATCATAGATCTCCAAATTTGTGATCACTTGCATGCAATAGCATCATTTGAGTGCAGCAAGAGAGGGGGCTGATGGAGCATCAGTTGCAGTCTATTATAGCAGAGCTCCTTGGCTGAAAAATTGGGAGCAAAATCTTTAGGTCATTGGACAGAGAGGTTTTGACCTCTCACGTTGGGGAGATTTGAGAGAAAAAGAGGGAGAATAAGATGGGATTGAGAAGAAGGGTGAGTGATATTTATAGCTAAAAGAGAGGTTTCTTTTATTGACAAGTGGAAGTTATTGGGAACCACTTGGATGGAGCTAAACTGCCCAAATGGATATAGAGGAAATTGCAAGTGGCTATTGCTGTCCAGCAGCAGTCTGCCGTTTAAATTAATTTTTTTAAATAAAAAACTCCTTTTATTTGATATTTTTTAGGTTAATCGTAATCAAACCTAGAGCATCGGATTTCGGTGCGAAATATCTCAATTTGATCGCCTCTAAACGACGATCACGGTCGATTCCATTGGTCTTGTTTCGTCGAATCAGATTTTATGACGATCTTTGTTCATTTTGCGGTTTTCGAAACTGCATCGTGGCTTTTTCATGCCACGCATTACGGTGCGACCGATTTTTGGTCAATTTTGCCCGAACGACTTTTGATTTACGATCAAATGATCGATTTAGGTTATTTAGTATTGACCAACAACTTTATTGGGTTAATCAGACTCAAATCGGATCGGATTCGTGTTTAATTGAAACCACGATGTTACACTAGGTTCGTTCCAGCTCGAGAAAATTCTAGGGTTCTCGGAATCCTAAAGGCAATTTCGAATCATGTTCTATGTTACTGTTCAAGTTTTGAATATCGCCATTGCCAAGTTCCAAAAAATCTAGGGTTTATGCAACCTTAGGAAATTGTCAAGAATATGCTGCGAATTGAAGGCGCATGGTTTCCCACACTTGAATTCTTGATGTTCTTTGATGATTTTTTTGTTCATGATGTTGCCGCCGGGTTTCTCTCATGAAACCCTTGTTATTTTTGAGAAGAAGAAAGTTATAGCAGCGGCGATGCAATTATTCGTGATGCTAGGATGCCACAATTGATGAGGAATCTTTGATGGAACCTTTGCGGTCATGATCTCTTCCCATCAGGAGCCCTAGAGAGAAAAAAGGATGAGCCTCCTAGCAGAGGGCCAGAGGCATGTTTCATGTTGGAAATATAGAATCAGGCAAGTCGTTACCCTAAAAATGCACTTTCTTCTCCAATCCTCCACCTGAGCACATCCCAAGAAAGTGTGATGAATCTCTAGCCGCAAACCAGTTGGGATCGCCCTCGTTCGACAACTCTCATGCAAGAAACTATCAAGGGGGACCACTCCCCCCTCGCGATCGGGAAACATCTACCTCCAGGTCATACACGACTCCAAACCCTCCCATGGCTGCATCCAAGGCACAAGCACATGTCATGATGCTTCATGGTGGCACGTGCACAGACCTTCCAAGTGATTTACAAATATACACAGAGGAGGCGATGACTATTGGTTTTCCATGTCATTCACAGATTATAGTAGCTGACCATGGTATTTTCTGCGAGGTCGACTACGAGGCCCATGGTATTTACAGCGACTGTCTCCGCCTTGGTCGTCTACACCCTGATCGTGATTCCACGATCAGGGTGTAGACGAACATAACATGATGATCATGCAATGATGATGCACCACATCCCCAAGGGCAATATGATCAAATGGATACCGTGTTTGGTGCATAGCTTGAGATGGCATTGAACACGATGGGGGGTAATAAGGGTGGGCTAGTACTAGGGCAAGAAGAGCTCAGAGATCTAGTCTAAGACGATGGCTCGGATACCATATTGGAAAATCAATGAGATGGAATGAGATACTTTTATTCAAAGGGCAATATTTCTATATAGGGTGAAACTTCAAAATTCGAAGCACATAAAAAGGGAAAATATAATAGACTTTTTATTAGGAATACTAGGAAGAAAGCATAAAAATAGGCAAAATAAAATGTCTAAATACGGAGAATATCAATAACTAGTGTTGAAGTATATGTCATAGACGGGTATTTGGATCCCTCCAGGGTTCAATTACCACATCCACATGTCTAGTCCCCACATCATCTGTGAGTGAGACGTGGTAATTCTGATGAAACTATATAAGAATCCCTACACTCATTGTAACATGTGAGAGAAATTAATATAGAGATTAACCTTTGAGGTGGTTCTCTCGTGGTTTCATACCGCTTCTCACGGAGTAGGGTTTCACGTAAAACCCGGTGTTCTTCCATTTATATTTTTTCATCTCTGATACGCTTCTGCATTCATCGTTTTTTACAGCTAATTAAGGTCAAACTTTTCCTATTCATCTGGCTCTCTCTGCTTTATCCACTAATTATCAATAAAACCAACTTCCACTGGTTCATACTCTTCTCCCATTCTCAATCAATCTGCATCAGATGTAGCACCCCAGTCATGGTACCACATATAGCAATCACAAAGTGTGGTAGTAGATTATAAATAGTGGGGTTACTACTAGTGAACTTGAGCTTAAGCATTTTGGGTTGTGGTTAAGGGCTCCAATTGGGCCCAAGCCCAACAGGTTGTCTGGGCTAGTAATCTCTGATAACGGACAAGGTTTGGGGACATGGATGTTACAGATGGTATCAGATTAGATTCCCTCTAATAGTGGAAAGGGTTGCCCAAGAGATGTAGATACTCCTACCATATAGTTAGGAAGAAAAGGCTACCCACGAGGTGAAGCCGTTGTTTTTACTGGGAATACGTCTTGGACCATTGTGCAATGATGACGTTGCAAATATACATGGGGGCAATTGTAGCACCCCAAACATAGTACCACATCTACTAATCACAAAGTATAGTAGTAGCTTATAAATAGTGGATGCTATTACTAGTCAACTTGGGCTTAAGCATTTTGGTATGTGGTTAAGGGCTCCAGTTGGACCCAAGCCCAACATGTTGTCTGGGCTAGTTTTCTTTGATAACGCACTAGGTCTAGTACATCAAATGCGCCCTTTATATAGTCAATATAGTTATGAACTTTCGTCAATGGTTTTTCTCTTCCTTACCTGTAAAGCCTCGAACTTGGCCGTCTCTCGAATCCTATATTACAAGATCTGGCTCGTCAAGAGAAAACCAACGGAATTTATTTCGTGTAAATCAGACTTCGTTTCGATTTGTTATGATTTTCGGAAGAAAGAGAAGTAAGGAGGTTTAAGACGTTATTAACTCTTAATGACCGTTATTAAGACTAATTAAATATGATTAAAGAAGGGGAGACCGGTGAAGGAGGTGCTTTATCCTGTGGCCTTACTGTGGGCGATTTGGCGGGGTAGGAATGATTTGTTGTTCTCGGGCCAAAGATTCTATAAGGAGAACGTGGGGACTTTTGCTAAAAATTTGGGGGAGGATTGGGCGTTGTAATGGATTTGTAGTGTCGGGGTGTGGCTGTATGTTTTCCCTCTCTTTTCCCTTTCTCTGGTGAATAAAACTCTTGGGGCGTGCACCTTCGAGTGTCTCCCCCTTGCTTCTGGATTTCAAAAAAATATGATTAAAGAAACTAATGATAGATTGAGGATCGTTAATGACCATTAACGAACACTAATTAATAGTTAGCAAAAGTTAAGTGTAAGCCGCGAGGATTAAATCACGATTAGTAAAAGTTAATCAGATTAGCGCTAATTAGGCGTCATTAGCGTATCTAGAGTCTTTGAATAGTTTTAACTTAAACCCTAAGTTTCGGATAAGTTTTGGACAAAACCATGGACCGATAACCACGGTTAAGGTCTAAACCATGGTTTTCTAGCCATGGTTAGCGGTTTTCTGGAGCCTATAAATAGCCCCCCTACCCATTCGTTGCTACGATTTCCACTACCACCACCATCTCAAGGGTTAGGGTCGAGAGTTCGAGAGGAGTGAGAGGAGAGGAAGGAGCGCTAGCGAAGCGCTGCCGGGTGAACGAGGAGGAGGAATGTACGATCCTCTCTTAGTTTGCTTCGTGAGCTAGGTTTTCGATTCATGTTCAGTTTCCTTGTTTTCCTTTCGATGATTTTATAGAGGAAACTCTTTCTGTTTTCTTTTAAAATATGTCCCGATATAAAGAGAAACTCTGTCGAAATTTTTATAGAAATATGTCACAATATAAGGGGAAATTCTACCGAAATTTTTCTACAAATATCACCTCGTATAAGAGGAAGCTCTGCTGAAATTTCAAGAGAAAATATGTTGTTCGCGTTCTTTGTGTTCTTCGTGTGTTGTTCGTGTCCTTTGTGTTCTTCGTCCGTTCTTCGTGTTCTTGGCACGTTCTTAGCGTTTTTGATATGAAAATGAAATTCGATCGTTTCAGAAGATATAAATCAATATTTTGAAAAAGAATCACGATAAAGCACTGCATACGAGAGAGAGAGAGTTCTATTAGGTAACGAAATCCTTATTTTTACTGTTGGATTTTCATATGTGATCATTGAGATTTTTGTATATGCTTCTTGCTATGAAGAAACCTAATTTGGCTATTTTTGAGAAAATATAAAAAGTTGCTTTGTGATTTCAATTAAAATAAGGCCTAAGCATCGAATAGATGCAATGGCTTGGAAAGTTAGGGTTTGGAAGTTAAAATGAGCATAAATATGAGTATATAAATATATGAATTAATATATGTGTAAATCTATACTCAATATTTATGATTATGCAAATCTAAGGCTTAACAAAGGAATTACGTCATGGGAATTGATGTGTTTTGAGTTGGATCATGTCTTACGTTAAGAATGATTGGGAGTAGATCTACAGGTCGAGCATGCAACCTGTATGTTTGTCGCAAGGAATCTGTATTGGTGTTGTCCTACCTAGGTGGTACACAGTTGCCCTGTTATGATAAGTGCGCACGAAATGAATGATTTGCAACGCGTGGTACCGAGAGCCAATATATTCGGGTTGAACGACGGAAGATGTGGTTGTGCCATGTAGAGGCACGGGTGATTCAATAGTGGCTGAGTCACGATAACGTGTATTTAAAGCCGCTAGGTTATGTGATTAAAGGTTAGCCTGAGGTTTTAAGCAACCAGATCCTCGAGGATGGTGTGCTCCTTTGTTTTCCAGGCTGAGGGTTTGAGATCTTGATTAATAAAAGAAAAAGAATTTTTCAGGGTAGTATTGGAGGATTGATTGAGGCGACGTGCGACAGCATACGCTTACCAGATAAATGCAATCTTCAATCCTGAAGTGTACACAACTTCGGAGTCTATAGTGGTGAGGTAATTCCTTGGACTAATCCCTGACGTGGAATAGAAAGGAATATGACTTAAACTAATGAGAAGGAACGAATCTTTTAGTGTTAACAAGTTTTTAAAAATTACACTTTTATTTGCTTCTCTTCTTTGTTACTTAGCATTCGCTAATTATTATCCTATGATTTATGGAAAAACCCAACAGGTGTCGGTGAGCTATCACAAGGACTTTAATAATCCAGCCAGCTAACATAATAGTTATCCAGCCAACCACAATAGCTTTACTGTATAAGGTAGTTAGTAATCTTTTGGGTAAGGTAGTTAGTAATCTTTTGGGTATTTCTTTTCTAGCTGATGTACATGTAAATTGTTATAGTGGGACAATGTATCGTTTAACTTTATTTTGTGAGTGGAAAAATGTTGAAATACTTCCTTCTAAGTATTTTATTTGTACTCCGTTTCTGAATGTTGGTTGTGATTGCTGAATAAATTATTGCTGAGTAACCATATCTGGATATGGGAGGATCCAACGACCCGGAATTAAGGTCGTGACAGATTGGTATCAAAGCTCGGTTACTCCAGTAATTACTCAGTAATTGATAACTATGAGCGGTATTCAGAAACTAAGGTTGTCTTAAGATCATTTGATCTTAATAAGTGACTGCAGTACCATTCACAAGTCATTGTCCCTTATGTACATCATGCTAAAACGTATAGGACCTAACCTTTGGCCTTGACTCATCCCAAGATCATGTTAGATCAAGACGTGCTTAGGCAATTAGCGACTATGATGTCAATGCTGCAAGAAATGTGGCAAAATCAACAAGCATTAAAGGAGAGGCTCAGTGCACAAGCTGAGATACCCGAGGCATCCAGACCTGTGGATGCTAGGATTTAAGGTTCTGTCCATCTTTTTGAGGAAGAATCTATTTACCATCCTTCTACTGAGTCTGCTCCTATCCTAGCTGAATGAGCAATGGAGAGAGCTCTTATTAGACACCAAAAACTACTGGACAATTATCGAAAGGGTAAGATTCCTCGATACAAAGGCATAAAGACACATGCTGAGGCAGAACTATGGCTTGATGATGTCAGTAGGATGTTGAGAATAATACACGCACCATCATACACTTGGGTGCACTTTGCTGATTACTCCCTAGCAGACTACGCAAGACGATGGTGGAGAGCGATTTTCAAGAAATTAGTAGATTCCGTTCCATGTGATATCTTTGAAGAAAGGTTCTGAGCTCACTTCTGTCCCTTTCATTGGGAAGAACTGAAGAGGAGGGAGTTGGCTTCTTTGACCCAGGGTTCCAAGAATGTACGAGATTATCATATTCACTTTACGGAGCTGCTACTACGTTACTCCCCAGCTCTTGAAGCTTCACCACAGGAATGTCTTACCAAATTTGTTAGCGGGCTTCAGGGAGATCGTAGAGAGAAGCTTGCAGGCTTTAAAGCCACCACTATAGATGAAGCCATGGACATCGCCTCTCGTATTGAGATGGAAAGGAATGAAAACTGCCAAAGAAGAAGCTTCCACTTTACTGGTGGACCATTCAAACGTAAGACGAATTATAACCGAAGAGACAATCGTTATCATCTAGTTGGGTCTACTATAAGCTCGCCACAGACTTTGGGCCAGGAATTATCAGGAAGATGGGGTTTCTCTAGACCTTCACTATACCCTCGCGACTCAATAACATGAGCTAGTACTGCTATGGTTGAATCTTCAGCACGGATAGGAACACGTGTATGTTATTACTGTCATCAGGAAGGCCACATAAGGAAAGACTGTCCGAAGTTGAGAGATTTGGAGTCTAAATCAATCTAATATAACATCCACTCGAGCAATGGAGCAACACGCGGAGGAAGACAAGGTAGAGGCCGCGGCTCACAAGAAACATCTCCTACACAGCAACCACCACAAAGTGTTGCGGGTTTCAGCTTGCTAATTCCTAATGGCTAGCTTAATGCAATCACTGAAGAACAAGCCTACAATTCAGACACGGTCGTACGATGTACCGTTACTATTCATGACTTTTCAGTACATGCCTTGTTTGATTTTGGTGCTTCACATTCATTTATTGCTCGGCGGTTAGTACCTACTTTGGGTAAGCTATCAATAGAAGTACAACAATCCTATCTGATTAAGGGACCATGAGAACAAATATTTATAATCCGAAATACTGGATAATTGTGTAGTACTGATAGCTGGACATCAGTTACATGTTTCACAACTACTAATTGAAATGGGTGACTTTGATCTCATTCTGGGGATGGACTGGCTAGAAAGGCATCATGCATGCCTTGACTGTTTTCAGAAGATAGTAACTTTTCACCTTCCTAACTCGATAGAGTTCCAGTTCATTGGAAAGACATCCAATGATAATATTGAATATATCTCTACTTTGAAGGCACAACAATTGTTAGAGTAAGGGTGCCAAAGCTATTTAGCTTATGTAACCACTACATCAGGGTTAGATAGAATGATAGAAGATGTACTTATAGTGTGCGAGTTTCCTGATGTATTTCCAGAAGAACTACCTGGATTACCACCTGAGCGAGAGATTGAATTTTAAAACTCTCTCACTTGATACTCAACATATCTCTATCCCTCCATATAGGATGGCCCTAGCTGAGTTGCAACAGTTAAAAGTACAATTACCAGAACTGTTAGATAAAGGATTCATTTGTCCTAGTACTTCACCATGGAGTGCACATGTCTTGTTTGTGAGGAAAAAGGATGGGTCAATGCGGTTGTGCATTGACTATAGACAGTTAAATAAGAAGACAATAAAGAACAAACATTCTTTGCCAAGAATAGATGATCTCTTTGACCAGTTGCAGGGTTCAACTGTGTATTCCAAGATTAACTTAAGATCTGGAAACCATTTGATAGCAGTACCGATACTATAACTATTCCTCGCCGATACAAACCAGAGATCAGGGATAGAATAAAGAAAGGACATGAGGGTGATCTAATCCTTAAAGACTTGAAAGAACAACTTGAGAAGAATGAAATAAGGGGATTTCAGATACAAGATGGGTTACTATATAACCATCACAGAGTTTGTGTACCAAGCACACCTGAATTGAGGAAAGACATCTTACGTGAAGCACATTGCTCTAGATTATCTATTCATCAAGGACTTACGAAGATGTATAAAGATCTTCATTCATACTTTTGGTGGCCGTGAATGAAGAAAGATGTTGCTGAGTTTGTGAATTCATGTTTCACTTGCCAACATGTAAAAGCTTCACACCAAAAGCCACCAGGATTGTTACAACCCCTCCCTATACCTGAGTGCAAATGGGAAAGCATTTCCATGGACTTCGTTACTGGCGTACCTTAGACGACTGGTGGTAAAGATATTATATGGGTTATAATAGATCACTTGACCAAGGTAGCACACTTTATTCCGATAAGTTTATCTTCCACTCCAGATCAGCTTGCTGAGTTATATATTGCATATGTGATCTGTCTCCATGGTATCCCAAAGGAGGTAGTTTCCGATCGAGATTCACGATTCACCTCACACTATTGAGAGAACTTCATGAAAGCCTTAGACACACAGCTATGCTTGAGCACAGCATATCATCCACAAACAGATGGTCAATCAGAATGTACGATTCATACTTTAGAGGATATGCTACGAGCATGTGCATTAGAATGAAAAGGGTCATGGGTGAAACATTTGCCTCTTGCAGAATTCACCTACAACAATAGTTACCGTACTTTCTAAAAAAACAATAGTTAACATACAAGTATTGGCATGGCACCATTTGAAGCACTATATGGATATGGTGTACTACTCCTTTGTGTTGACAAGAGGTCGGGATAAAGAAACTTTACGATTCGGATAGACTCCAGGAGACACGGGAAGCTGTAAAGCTTGCTTGAAAAAGACTAATAACTGCCCAGAGTCGCCAGAAAAGCTATAGTGATACCAGGCGAAGAGACCTTGAGTTTGAGGTAGGCGACTTTGTATTTCTCAAAGTATCGCCTATGAAGGGAGTTCAGAGGTTTGGCTTGCGTGGGAAGTTGGCACTCAGGTTCGTAGGTCCCAGACATTATCTTACAAGTCTACATGATTATTGATTCCATTCTTTTGTACAATTAGGCTCTTAGAAATAGCTTTGTTAAGTGGACTCTCAAGTTCTTTCGTTGATAGCTTTAATAAAACCACCATCCTTTTAGAATAGTAAAGTATTGATACATGGAATATTGTAATTAGTCTATGGCTTGTTATCACCCATCCGCTAGATTCTCTTTTTTATTATACTCCCTCCGCTTCACATGGTTTGGCCTGCTGTCCTTTCCTTACCTAAAAGTCCCCTCTCCTCACCCCCTAATTTTGACCTGCTTAGATTGTACCAAGTGGCATCAAAACATGACTTTAAAATTCTTCTCACAACTTTGCAATCCTAGGAGATGGTCGCCAAAACAAAATTTCAAAGGATAGCTGGCAGTTTTATGTCTTCCAACATATGTATATTAAGGGATGCTCATGTCTCTTGCATGAAAGTTCCTTATACAATGCCATGGGTACAGAGAGATTTGGTCTGTAAAGAAAAGAGCATTCATGTTGTAGAAGCGTTTGAGTATCGCACACTCCATGTAGCATTAGACAACTCTTCATCCTTGCAAGCAAATGAAACACCTTTTCTACAATTGGCACCACAACCAACGTTTAAAGACGTTATGCATGTAATAATTATTTAAATGAACCATTATTAATGCTGGCAAATCAACTATCGACCACCTTTATTATAAATGTCAATCATGATTTTTGCAGAAGTCATCGGCTTCATCATCGATACTATCCATTGATGATATCACACCTGCATCAATACTTTCCATCAACAACACCATTCATTGTCCAATGCCCAAATCAACACCATTTCCTATGCATTAGTATTTTTGCAACCTCAGTTGGTATGATCATTCACAATGCAAAGGAAAGATTACTATGGCTTGCAACGGTCCCTCTCAATATCAATATCTTATCAAGAAGTGTTCACAACATGAGATGCATATTATGATACATAGCTTTTTTGGGGGATTGCATCCACATATACAAAGACAATTCAATGCTTTTTTGGGGGATTGCATCTACATATACAAAGACAGTTCAACCCCACCTGTGGGGGTAGTTATTTGAACTCCATTCAGTTGTTTTGCGACAATTCTCAAAATGATTATGTTGGAATATTTGAGTTATGCGTCACTTGAGTTGTAGATGGGTAAATGGATCACTCCAGGATCCATTTACCACATTCAAGTTTTTAGTCCCACATCTACCAGTTGTGAGATGTGGAGACTCAGTGAGGGCTATATAAGATGCCCTTCACACTCTGTAACTGATGAGAAAGTCAATAGGTACATCAGCCCTTTGAGGCGTTCTCCCGTAGCTTCATTTTTCTTTATCTTTTTCTCTGATCATGCTTCCACATTATATTTTCTAATATGGTATCAGTGCGGGTCTATTCTCAGGAATTGTGTTGTTTAAGGTTAGTACACCTATTGGTAGGTCTCTCTTCTGGTATGTGTCTTTTCCTTCTGTTTTTTTAAGATCATAGATGAGGCATCGAGCAGCTGAACTTCGTAGAGAATTAAAAACAGAAACTTAGTTCTAATTTTATATCGTTGGTTCAATTTTTTATAATAGTCTCCTGTAGGCTGGATACCATGGAGATTTGCTTATGATTATATTTTTATTATATATTAGTGCAATATGTCCATATTTGGCTCTGGAAACTTGCCGCCACTGGCGATTGAGCACAAGGACCGTGAGCTTAATGCGGAATGGGAAAATGCCTACAGTAAGCATTGAGCAAGCCCAAAGGAACTTCTGTAAGGTATGAAAAATCAACATGATAGAGGTACTTAAATCCACACCTGTTTTACTTTCCTCAGTTGATATGTTGATTCTTAACTCAAGAGCCAGATCTTCGAATTCTGGAAGCTTTTTTTAAAATTTATATATATAAAGAGAAGTTCCACTTGTGGAATAACCAAACTGAGAAAGGTCAATAAGTGGTCCGAACGCTCTGAATTGTTAGCTTGTTTTATGTGGGGTTGTCTCCCTTGCTGTCAGAGCCATATTGTCTTGTTAGTCAAGATTTGGCCATATATTAGACACATAAGACCACATTTATGAAATTATCCCTACATGAAATTTTTGAAAGCTACTATGTGGATAAGATATAGGTGTCTCTGATCTGCAACCCTTCGTTTGGTGTTGGATGCTTCCTGCATTGATCTTATACGATGATTGAGATCCTTATATATTTCAAGAGAAACTGTGATTAGAGAGTGGAATAATTTAGTTTCCCATGTTTTGGGCTAGTTTGTTTTTTTTTTGGGGCGGGGGGGGGGGGGGTTGAGGTGTGAAAGGTTAGATGTGTAGAGGAAAGAAAAGGAGTGCCTTTTCATCCCTGGGAGAAGTGCCACCAGATGTTTCAATAGTAATATCTGCTAAATAGTTGTAAATGCCAATTTATATGGCTTTAGCAGCTTTCTGATATAGGGCAATTTTTTGAGGGGCTTTAAAAGATATCAGAGACTTTGTGGAAAGAACTTGAATCTTCTTCCAGATTTTTACTCTTGATGTCCACAATCCCTTTGTTCAACATGGGTTTGGACAACTGCTCCAAAGTGCTGCAATTTACTGTGAAAGCACAACCCCTTTTTACTCTATTCTGCGACAGTGGCTCTGGCTTATGTGATATAGGATGTTGACGATCTCTTAAAGTGGAAGGATAATTCTGCATGATCTACCTGGGAAGAATGAAGATTTTTTATGTTTAGCTTCTGATTCTGGAGTTCAAGTAATTTATGACGCTTTGGAATCGTGTAGGCATCCAATAGAGCTGAGGTTGAGGGATGGAATAGAATCTCTAATGGGGGCACTTTTCGTGTCTCTATGGGGAAAATAATTCAAGATTAGATTTGTATAATAAATGAAAAAAAGTTATTTGCTTTAGGATCACAGAAAACCTCAGTTAGAGGAAGTCTTGCCTTTTTCTCCTGTAGTGTAAGCTTATGCGATGATTTTTTTTTCCTGTTGTGTATTTTACTGATGATTCCATTCTTAGTGGAAAGATATATTTGTATTATCACACAAATTAATAATTACTAGATCTGAATGTTTTCAAATAGTCCATTGAAATTGGTGGCTCAAAGTAGGCCTCTTCTATTTGGAAACTCATAGAAAAGCGCCTCAAAAAGTGTCTTATAAGGACTGTGTAAGTAATGAAAAGTTGTTAATTGTGTGCTCTACGATTCTTCTATTTAAATGATGTCCCCCTGTTGGGCTAGGTAGAAAACAAATTAGACAATTGGGCATAGTACATATTACTATAAAAGTTCAATTACTAGAACACTCCTCAAGCTAGAGCATAGATGCCTATCAAGCTCGACTTGGATAAAATGGTCCCATAACGGGTGTTTAATTGAATACATCAGGAGTCTGTTTCAATGAACGAATATTGGAATGGAACCCTTTTTGTATTATGCCGTCGGTGTAGTGACAATCTATCATAATGTGCTTGGTTTGCTCATGGAATGCATGATTAATAGTTATAAATAATGTTTCCTGACAGGAGTCTCCTTCTTTGGTAATAGAAAGACCAAGGAGGTTGGTGGAGTAAACATGGCGAGTGCGAGAGGGAGTGCGAGCGCGAGAGGGAGTGCGAGCGGTGGGAGCGATGCGGGCGCAAGGACGGTCGAGGGGAGTGCGAAGGCGGGCGATGCGCGTGTTTTAGGCGAGGTCCTCCAAGATACGCCTCCGGTTATAGGGAGTGTGGTTGGTGGTGCGCAGGCATTGTCTGGTGCTGCGAAGGGTAAGGGCGTCGTTCTCCTTGCTGCGGATGCTGAGGGTGAGGCAGGTGATGGCGAGGGCGAATGGACGACGGTCTCTCACAAGAAGGCGGACCGGCGTTGCTTCCGGTGCGGGGAGAGGGGACACCTCGCTTCTCGATGTCCCCTTCCTCCGCGCTGCTTTGCATGCGGGAATACGGCGCACCGTCGTGCCTCTTGCAGGTCGCTCCGACTTCGTCGCCCGTCGCAGCCAAGGTTGCTTCAATCCTCGTTCTCGGTGCGCTCGATGCCTGGCTCCTGTACCGGTCCTCTCGCATGGCGGGAGGTCCCGGTGCGCTCCTACGCTCAGGTGGTGCATTCTACTTCTCAACCGGCTTCCTTGGGAGCGGACATTCTCAATGGTGCTTTGGAGATGTCCCATCGTCCTGAGATCCTCGCAGGTAGCGTCTCGGTCACTGGTGCAACTTCATCTGCTCCTGGGGGTGCTTCGTCCAAGGCGACCTTTAGTGTTCAGGCTATGCATGTGCCGGACTCGTCTTCGCTCGGGTTGGAAGAGGGTCTTCGTCCTTCTCGTTGGGTGCTTATTGGGGGCGCACGCCGGTGCGGCGTGGACTGGGAGATGGTGAGGACGCACGTTCTTGCCACTCTAGGACCTCTTTTCGCGGGGGATATTTGCGCACTGGACCAGTCTCACTGCTGCGTGCGCGGTCTTTCCTTGGAGCTTCGGGATTGCTTGCTGGCTCATGGCTCTAACGATGACGTTTTTTGGCGGCCCGCTCGTGTGGCTGATGGTGCTTCTTCTACTTCCGAGGTTTGCATGGCTTCTATTACAGGCGTCCCCTTCTTGTCTAGAACTCTCCCTATCCTCAACAAAGCATTTCGCCGCTGGGGGACTATTCTCTCTATCATTGATGATGGCCTCGCTCCGGAGGCCGATTGGAAATGTATCTCGGTCCTCTTCGAATGCAGCGCGGGCTTGCTCAAAGATGCGCCTGGTCGGACTTTCTTTGGGTCTCTCAAGATCGGTCGTTGGTGGTTCAAGCCGGAGCTCTCTGTTATTCCCCCTTCTCCGACGGTTTCTGCTTCGCCGGCGATGGCCGAGGTTCCGATTCTGTCGGCGCCGGCGGTCATCGTCGGTTTGGCTCGGGAGGACGACGCTTCGCTCCCGCCGCATCACGTGGCGTGCGACGTTTCGTATCCGACGTGCCACGTGGGGCGTTCTGTGGTTTCTTCCGAAGAGTCCCCATGCACGCATGACGTCTTGGATTCCTTCGAGACGCCTTTTGGGGCCCCGCAACTATCGCCCGTATCTTCTGAACTTCCTATCGCGGGGATTCCCGAGGTCGATTCGGCTTCTATTTTCCCTCGGTTCGGATCGGCTCCTACTTTACGGGTTGCTTATTCGGATTGCTCGGCGGATCTCCACAACTGGCGGGTCGGTGATATTCAACATTTCGGATCTTGGCCGCGGCCCATTTATCAGAGTACTCGGACCCCCTTGCCCGATTCATTTGTGATTCAAATTGAGGCCCTCCGCCTGGATGCTTCCCCACCCTTTGTCTCTGACCGCGATGCTTCTCAAGCGACTCCGGTGCGGTCCACCCCTATCTTGCATGAGGTCTCCTCGCCTTCTTCGAGTCTTCCAGGCTTCCAACTATCAGCCGATCGATTGGGCCCTTCTTTCAGACGATTCGGGTCAACATACAGCAGGCGCGCTCGTTCAATCCTTGGGCCTCGGTTGGTTCATTCTTGCGCTTCTCTGAGGGAGGCCATGGCTGAGGCCGCGGGTGTTCGTGGCATTCGGGGAAGCGATGGTCACTCGGAGGCTGATGACCCGGGGGCGAACTCCGACGGTTACTGAATGGTGGTTCCCTCGTTCCGCGTTTTTTGGGGGCATATTTTCAGGTTTCTTTTAATGAAGGTCTTTTCATGGAATGTCCGCGGCCTCGGGGACTTGGACAAACGTCGCTCCCTGGGCTTGCGACTCTCAGAATGGTGTTGTAACGTTGCTTTTATCCAAGAAACAAAAATGGCGGCCCTTGATGACTATACGTGGCGTTCATTTGGTGCTGTTCCGTTTGATGAGTTCCGTGCGGTTAATGCGGTTGGTTCCGCTGGGGGATTCCTTGTGACCTGGCGATCTCGTTTGTTCTCATTTAGCTCCATGCTTGCCGGTCGTCACATGATTTCTGTTGCTTTGGAACGGGTCGATTCCTCTGCTCTGATGGTGTTCTCATGTATTTACGCTCCAACGTGCCATATTTTACGTCGGGAATTATGGGACGACTTACGGGAGGCGGCAAATTTATTCTCGGGATTACCTTGGATTATGGGGGGTGACTTCAACATCACCATTCATTCTTCCGATCAGCCTCGCGGCAGGGGTGGCTGCGACCCTGGCTCACAAGATTTTTTGGACGTGATTGATGAATTGGCTCTCTCTAATTTGGTCCCGAGCGATATTTCTTACACTTGGCGGAATAATTCTTCTCGTTCTCGGATTGACCGGTTCTTGGCTAATGGCTTGTCTATGGACTCCTCCCCCCTTTGCTCTGTTTCCTCCCGCCCCCGATCATTCTCGGACCATTCTCCCATTATTTGGGACTCTGTGACGGCATAAACCCTCGGGGGCCTTTCCGCTATGAAAAATGTTGGCTGTTGGAACCTAATTTTAGATCCTTAGTCCAGAATCATTGGACTCAGGTCCCCGTCTCTGGCTCCGCGGCATCTAAATTTAATCAGAAGCTTTCTTCCCTTCGGAGGGTTCTCGGTGACTTCAAATTTACTACCAGACAGGCGCGGCGGGCGTCGCGTGCCCAGGCCGAGGAAATCATCATGCAATTAGATACCACGAAAAACGCGCGTGAACTCTCTTCTGACGAGCTTCGGGAACGTACTTCTGCTATCGCTCGGGTGCGGGAGGAGGATAAGAAAAGAACCTTGGAGTGGCGCCAGCGCTCGCGGGAAAAATGGATTAAAGATTGCGATGCGAACACGACATTCTTTCACCGGGTGGCTAGCAATCGGAGGCGTTGTAATATGATACGGTCCATCACTATCAATGACGCGGTGTTCACTGGGGATAGGGAGATGGGGAGAGCCATCATTGATGATTTCAGACGTATCTCTTCTTCTCTCCCTCCGCGGCGGTGGCGTTGGCTTGGGGTGGATGCACCCTCTATCTCGGTCACAGATTCCGAGAACCTTATCCGTCCGTTCACTTTGGAGGAGATTAAAGCTGCTGTCTGGGCGTTAAATCATGACTCCTCACCGGGGCCGGACGGGTTCTCCATCGCCTTCTATCGAGACTTTTGGGAGACTGTCGCGGGGGATGTCCTCGACGTCGTCTCGGATTTTTGTGCTGGTAACCTCGGCTTCGACCGCATCAACCGGGCGAATATTGTGCTCATTCCAAAAAAAAGCCCGGCGCTGCGCTTGGACGATTTTCGGCCTATTTCCGTTTCCAACGGTATTTATCTTATTGTGGCCAAATCCTTGGCCATTCGCCTCGCTCGAATCTTGGATGGCCTTATCTCCCCGGTCCAAGGGGCTTTCATAAAGGGAAGACATATTGCGGACTGCATCGTTGTCGCGTCTGAAATGATGGCTGTTTGGAAGAAAGAAAAAAGGAAGGGGGTACTTTGGAAAATTGATTTTGCCAAGGCCTATGATTCCATTGATTGGCGATTCCTTTGGTCGGCCTTGCGTAGACGGGGCTTCCCTAATTTATAGATTGCTTGGATGCGCAGATGCGTCTCCACGGTCTCGCTCTCTGTTTTAATTAATGGGCGGCCGGTTGGTGGCTCGTTTCAGCCTCGCAGGGGGGTGCGTCAGGGCTGCCCCCTGGCGCCCCTTCTTTTCGTTTTGGCCTCTGATGTTTTGGCGCGTATGGTGGACCGCGTCATTGATGCGGGCCTTACTAACGGGTTCCGCAAGGGGGATGTATGCGTGCCTTTGCTCCAGTTCGCGGACGATACGATTTGCTTTATTGAAGGCGGTCCGGAAGAGGTGGCGGGTATGGCCAATACTCTTGCTATTTTTGATGAGCTATCTGGGATGTCGATTAATGCTTCCAAATCAAATGTGGTACCTTTTGGCATGTCGCCTTCGGAGGCGGAGGAATGTGGCCGGTTGCTTGGTTCTGTGCCTGGGGAGCTTCCATTTACATATCTTGGCGTTCCACTTTCGGTGGGGCGGGCCCGGTCGGCGGATTGGCGGGCTATCTCGGAGCGGTTGGAGGCGCGTCTTGCGGGCTGGAGGGCCGCCTTGCTTTCTCGGGGTGGTCGCCTGGTCCTCCTTAAATCCGTCCTATCTTCTATTCCGGTATATTTCCTCTCCGTGAGGAGAATGCCAGTGGGGATCCGATTATGGCTGGAGAGATGTATGCGGCGCTTCCTTTGGGGTCGTTCTGACGGGAGCGGGAGGGGATGCATCTCGTCGCTTGGGATGCGGTGACTTTGCCTAAGCGCTGCGGTGGGCTTGGCGTTCGGAGATTGGACCTGGTTAACGATGCTTTACTTCTCAAATGGGTGAGTAAAATCTGGGGCAAGGACGATTCTTTTCTTTGCAACGTCCTTCGTGCGCTTTTGGGTAGCGACTGGTTCGGGCTGCAGCGGGGGGCATTGCATCTTCATTCTTCCCCCTTCTGGCGCGGCATCTCGTCTACTTTGCGAAGGAATTTTGCGCTCTTGACCCCGGTCCTTGGGTCGGGGGAATCCTTTAAGTTTTGGCTGGACGACTGGCTGGCGGATGGCCCTCTCAACGTGCGCTATCCGAGAGTTTGCGCTATCCTCGAATAGGCTCGCTTCGGTTGCGGAGTGCTGGTCTGACGGGTATTGGTGCCCTCGGTTCACTGGAATTTTATCGGACCAGCGGGTGGCTGATTTCGCCTCGATGATGGAGGCTCTCAACTCTCGGCTTCCCCTTCCGATCAGTGGGACCATTGGCGTTGGAAAGATGGGGCTTTCTGCACTCGAAAGGCATACAGGGCCTTGATCTCTACACCGCTTACTTTGTCTTCCACCATTGTACGCGACTGTGCTTTCTTTTGGGGGTTGCGCTTGCCGGAGCGCATCGCCATCTTCTTATGGCTATTCCGTCAGCGGCGCTTGATGACCCGGGATCGGTGTGCCAACTTTTTTCCCCAGACTAACGCCATTTGCCATCTCTGCCGTGTTGATGTTGAAACTCCCGATCATCTTTTCTTTCGTTGTAATTTGGTTGCGGGAATCTGGGACGAAGTGGGTTGGGCTCGTGCGGACAACATTGAAGATTTCTGCGAGATCCTTTGGTCGAACAGGTCGAGGGCACGAGACGACATTTTGGGGCCTATCGCGCGGCTGTGGTCCATTTGGCGAGCAAGGAATGACGCTATTTTCTCGGGCATGCGATTCTATAGGGAGAACGTTAGCATTTTGGCGAATAGACTTTTATCAGATTGGTGTCTGTAATTCTGTAACGACACTTGTTTGCCGAGTGGTTCGTCTGTAGTTCTTATCCCCTTCTGCGCCCTCCTACCCCATCTCCCCCCTGTAAGTATTTCTTGTTCTTTTCGTTCTAGTTAATATATTTTTGGGGCGAGCACCAACGAGTGCGTCCCCCTTTTTTGAGCCTAAAAAAAATAATGTTTCCTGGTCACACAAAAGTTGCATTGGAAGGGGTACCTCAATTGCCAGTTAGGGCTGAACTAACCCATTATCATCTTAGTGCTAAGAGTAGCCATACCCTTGTACTCAAACTCATTGCTTGATATGGCTACCACAATCTGCTTCTTGCTTTTCCACTAAACGAGAGAGCTACCTATTAACACAGGAAAACTAGACTTTATGTCTTTATAATAGCCAAGATAGTCTGCATTTGCCTAGCATGTCACACCATAGGATGTCCCCTTGCTCAAAAGCACCCCTGTACCTGGTGAGGACTTCATATACGTAAGAGTCATTGTGATAATATCCATGTGGGCCTATCGTGCGTGCTTAATGAACTTGTTGACTTTGCTCACAGCAATGGCGATATCTAGTTTGGTGATGGTCACATAAAGAAACTTCCGAACATACTCCATGCACCTTTTATTGTCAACCTCGTTTATGTCATCATCATAGAGTTTCATACTTGGATTGATACGGATAATGGCAGGTTTGCAATCTACCGTCCAGTCATGGAAAGAAGATTGGTCACATTCTTTCTTTGATTCATTAGAAGCCCTCTATGTTTTCTGGTAAACGTAAGGCAGAAGGAAGTATCGAAGCTCCACAAGGTCCTTGGTGATAAACTGTTTTATTAGGAGCATTTCTCTCATTAATGCCATACATGTCATCTCTCGTAACAATGAGCCATCTATTTTCACCAAAATGATGACAATGCCTCCTGATATCCTGCGTATGAATAGTGGATGATTTGCAGAAAATTAAGTGAATCTTTGTTGTTATATCTAGAGCTTTTGGATCCACGCTCTTGGGCTTTGCTAGGCCACAAATAATCTTTTGGAGCATGCATATTTTCTAACACAGCTTTGACAATAAACCTAGGTGTCGTTACATATATACTTCCTCATGCAAGTCTTCATATATGAAAGTCATTCTTTACATCTAGTTAAAATAACGGCTAATCTCTAACTACTGCAACGAAGAGGAGATTCCAAAGAGTGGAGATTCCAAACTTAGGCTGCGTTCTCGATTTCTAACATTACCAAAAATGACCGATAATTTTTCTGGACAAAACTGTCATCCCAAAGCATTTGATTTAGAACACAAATAAGTTCCTGTCATAGCATCTGAACAAAAATGAATCTTAAATCTAGCCGGATGTCATCACGACCCACTTATTTAGTTCAGATACCACCCAAGTTTAAAATATTGCGGAATATGGAAACTGATCTAAACATGGAAGCCATCTTAAACATTGTCTCACATCGTACAAAGCACTTAAGAGGTATAGTAGGGAGCCATTGAAACCCAAGTAATGAGTTCAGTTATCATGCAATGTTTTGGTATTGCGTCGTATGAAAGCATATCTCAACCAGAAAAACATTGGGTGACATCACAGCTCGAAAATCAAATTCAGATTTCCAACAAGTCCATATGTAAAACAAGGAATACAATGAAAACGTCATCAGCCATCAACAAAAGCATAACAGAGGTATATCAGAGGGCTATCATAATCCATTTACTGAATTTAGTTGTCATGCAGGTTATGATCTTACATCTTATGGAGACATTAAACAAAAACACACTGCGAATCATCATAACCCAACAATGGAGTTCAGATGTCCAACAATCCCTACATGAACTAAAGCATCGTAGCCAAAGAATCAATTGCCATCAGATATAACACATAAGAGGTGTAGCAGGGAGCTATCATAACCCATGTAGTGAGTTCAGTTATCATGTAATGACATGGTATTGCATCATATCGAAGCATCTCTCAATCAGAAAAATATTGGGAGACATCATAACTGAAAAATTGAGTTAAGTGTTCCAAAAAGTCCCTACTTAAAACAATGAATATACTAAAGCCGCTTCAACTCGCCTACGGCGGCGGCGCCGGCGACCTCGCCGTCGTCTCCGGCTGTCAAAGTTGGCGTCCATGACCTGGGAGTGGGGGTCGACGCTTCAGTTTCTGGTTGCCACGTGTCCACCCTTGGGGGTGTTTCCGAAGGGACGCCTGGTAAGTGTATCTTCCCTGGACTGCTTTTTCAGCCTTCTCGGGAGATGTGTACGGATCCTGACAAGCGCGGTTTCATGGCTCTGGGCTCAATTGAGGTCGATTCGCATTCTCTCCAACCGCCTATTCTGTCGGCTGACTCCAAGCATTTGTCTATCTCGGGGCACGTGACCACTCATTCTATGCGATCCCCTATCGGATCCGTCCTTTTCGGATCGTGGCCTCACATGTGGGTTCCATCCGAACCGCTTATGCTATCAGACCCTCTCTCTTTGGCGACCGTCTCTACTCTTCCGGGGCCCGCTGTTTCGATGGCTTTGCCCAGACAGATCCATCTGGAGGAAATTGATTCGACTGTTGTGATGGCTCAGGTTCACTCTTCTCCATCCTCTCCATCCTCTCTGACTCCTTCGGCTGTTTCTCCGCCTGCTGCGGCGGGCGATGCCGGTGTTCTGGCTAGTACCTCAGGGACCGGTGATGCTCCCTATGCGGTGGGGAGCTCATCCGCTTCACGATTTGGGAAGAGCTGTAGTAGGCGTATCCATTCCCGCCTTGGCGACCCCATGGTCGCATCCTGTTCGACGCTGCGAGACTCGGTGGCGGAGGCGGCATGCCTCTCTTATTGGGGGACGCTCCCTTGGTTTTTAATGAAGATTCTATCATGGAATGTTAGAGGACTCGGGGAACCAGACAAGCGGCGTGCTTTGGGGATGCGTCTCTCCGAGTGGGAGTGTGATGATGCTTTTATTCAAGAATCGAAACTTATGGGGGTGGATGACTCCTTGTGGCGATCTTTCGGTACGGGTGCTTTGGTTGACTTTCGCATGGTGGATGCGAACGGGGCGTCGGGTGGCATTATCTTGGCTTGGCGCTCGGCGATATTCTCTCTCCCCTCTATGCGCGTTGGAAGACATTCCTTGTCTGTCGTCTTGACTCGGGCCGACTCTAATGCCTCTATTGCACTCTCGTCTATTTATGCGCCTACTTGCCACATACTCCGGCGGGAGCTCTGGGAGGATCTGCGGGAGGCGGCCTCTGACTTCGAGGATCTTCCCTGGCTGCTGGGAGGGGATTTCAATGTCATTGCCCTCTCTTCTGATCAGCCGCGTGGCCGCGGGGGGCAGGATCCGGGCTCACGCGACTTTATCGACCTCATTACTGACTTGGCCTTGGAGGGGCTGGTGCCCAATGATATTTCTTATACTTGGAGGAACAATGCTTCTCGGTCGAGGATTGATAGATTCTTGGCGAATATCAAGCTCATGGAGGCCTTCCCTTTGTGTTCGGTGTCATCTCGGCCGCGCTCGTTTTCTGATCATAGCCCAATTGTGTGGGATTCTGGGGAAGAGCTCCGTCCTCGGGGTCTCTTCCGGTATGAAAGGTGTTGGCCATTGGAGCCAGGGTTTAAAGACTTGGTTAGGAACCACTGGAACTAGACCTCGTTTGTGGGTTCCGCTGTTCGTCGATTGGACCACAAGCTTGGCTCGTTGAGAAGTCTCTTGGCGTCATTCAAGAAGGATTCACGCCTGGCCCGTGTGGCGGCTAGGAAGGCGGCGGAGGATGCTATTTTGCGGCTGGATCGTACGGAGAACGCTAGAGAACTGCTAACGGAGGAGCTATTGAAGCGTGATGCTGCCCTTGATATAGTCAAAGCGGAGGATAAAAAAAGGACACTCGAATGGCGTCAGCGATCGCACTTGAGGTGGATCAAGGAAGGTGATGCTAATACCGCATTCTTCCACCGGATGGCCAGCGGAAGAAGACAATTCAACTCCATCCGTTCTCTCACGGTGAATGGCTCCCTCATTAATGGGGACAAGGATATGGTTGAGGCTTTGGTGGCACATTTCAAGAATGTTTTTGGGTGCCAGTCGCTGCGTAGGTGGCGATGGTCGGGCCGGGGGGATCCTTCAATCTCAGACTCGGATGCGGTCGCCCTCGTTAGGCCGTTCTCTTTGGCGGAGCTCAAAGACGCTGTTTGGGACCTTAATGCGGACGGTTCGTCGGGATCTGACGGGTTTCCAGTGGCCTTCTACCGGGATTTCTGGGATGTTGTTGCTGCTGACGTATTGGAGGTTGCGCGCGAATTTTATGATGGAAACCGTGGGTTTGATAAAATTAATAGGGCCCTTATTGTTTTGATCCCCAAGGCACCTGTGGCCAATCGCATCGAGGACTTTTGTCCGATCTCTATCTCGAATGGGATCTATTTAATTATTGCTAAGGTCTTGGCCAGGAGGCTTGCTCCCCTTCTTGCTCCGCTGATCTCGCCTTCGCAGGCGGCCTTTATTCCTGGGCGGCAAATTTCAGATTGTTTCGCAGTGGCCTCCGAGATGGTTGCGGCGTGGAGGAAGTCTAATGCGAAGGGGATTCTATGGAAGATCGATTTCGCTAAGGCCTATGACTACCTCGATTGGCGGTTTTTGGGGCCGTGCTGAGGCGGAGGGGCTTCCCGGAGGCGTGGATCTCGTGGGTGCGGCGCTGTGTTTCCACGGCCTCCCTATCCGTTTTGCTTAATGGTAGCCCGGTCGGGGGATTCTTCCAGCCAAGGAGGGGGGTGCGACAGGGGTGTCCTCTCACACCCCTTCTCTTTGTCCTGGCGGCTGATGTTTTGCCTCGTATGATTGATGGCGTGGTTGCGGCGGGCCTGACCCGGGGATGCAATATTGGGGACTTCCATGTCCCAATTATTCAGTTCGCCGACGACACTATTTGCTTTATCGAGGGGGGTCCCACTGAGGTATCCGGTATGGCTACTACTCTTCAACTTTTCAGTGAGGTCTCGGGACTCTTGATTAATGGGACAAAGTCTAAGGTGGTCCCCTTCGGCATGTCGCAAGCGGAGGTCTTGGAATGTGGCCAGCTCTTGGGCTCCAACCCCAGTGCTCTCCCCTTCGACTATCTCGGCCTGCCTCTAGCTGTCGGTCGTGTTCGGCTCCGTGATTGGAAGGTGGTGGTGGAGAAGATGGAGGCTCGCCTCGCCGGGTGGCGAGCGGCTTTATTATCCAGGGGAGGGCGGCTGGTTCTTCTTAAAGCAGTGCTATCCTCTATTCCTATCTACTTCTCGGTTCGTGATATGCCGAAGGGGATTCGGTTGCGCTTGGAGAGGTGTATGCGTGGTTTTTTGTGGGGTAGGAAGGGGGAGGGGAGAAGGGGGGTTCATCTGGTGGGGTGGGATGATGTATCTCGGCCCAAGCGGGTTGGGGGCTTGGGAGTCAGGCGCCTTGAAGTGGTTAATAACGCCCTATTGCTTAAGTGGGCTTCACGGGTTTGGGGCAATGAGGAGACTTTCATGATTAATGTCCTGCGGGAATTGCTGGGAGAGGATTTGATGGGCGTTACTCGAGGGAACTCGTTCCTCCACCTTTCTCCTTTTTGGCACGGAGTGATGAATGCTTTTATGCATAATTGCTTGCTATTTAAACCGGTTTTGGGCAAGGGGAATTCATTTCGTTTCTGGACCGATGACTGATCCGGAAGGGGTGCTCTCAAGGATACATTCCCGCATTTATTTGTTTTGGTGGAGGATAAGGAGGCTTCGGTGGCCTCGTGCTGGGAGGACGGCTGCTGGAGTCCTCGGATTGCTGCGAACCTTTCGGATCAGCGTATGTACGATCTACTCTCGTTAATGGGTCTGCTTGCGGACGTTGCCCAACCGAATGACGATCGGGACCACTGGGCTTGGAATGATGGGTCTTTTTCCACGAGGAAGGCGTACTCTGCTCTCGTTGCTAGCAATCATGTGGACGACGATATTTTTGTGCGTGACTGCAGATTCTTTTGGGGGCTGAAGCTTCCAGAGCGCATTGGCATCTTCTTATGGCTTCTTCGCAGGGGAAGACTCTTAACTCGTGATCGGTGTGCAACTCTATTTCCCAATGTTGGGTCGATCTGCGGCCTTTGTGGTGCGGTGCGGGAAACAATCACTCACCTTTTCTTCGATTGCGGGCCCGTTCGTGAACTTTGGGATGATCTTGATTGGGTAAATTCCGTGTCATTTCCTGCTTTATGCGAGAGCTTGGTGAATTCCAGGGGCAGGGATAGAAAGCATTTGCTGGATCCGATAGCGAGGTTGTGGAGCATATGGCTGGGGAGGAATGAGGCCCTCTTTGCGGGCCAACGATTCTACAGGGAAAACATCTCTATCCGTGCTACGCGTCTCCTGGATGATTGGTGTCCTGGGTAGGCTGGTTTTGGTTGTATGGGGGGGCCTTTGCTTTCGGGTACCCAATCGGGTATTCCTTTTTGTTTTACCTGTTTAGCTCTTCTGTAAAATCTCTTTACATTTTATTTTTAATATACTGGGGCGAACACCGTCGAGTGTATCCCCCTTTTTTTAGCGTAAAAAAAAAGCACGCCAGAGGTGTATCAGAGGGCCATCATAGCCCATTTACATAGTCTGTTATGCAAGTTTATGATCTTGCATCTTATGGAGAGAGACTTTAATAAGAAATGTTATAGGAGTCATCATAACCCAAGAATAGAGTTTCGATCTCCATCATTCGAAACCAAAGCATCATCATTTAGTTGATAACTATCCAAATTTGATAGAAATTACAACTAGGAATAATAAGTCCGCAATAAAAATTTTGAAGTGAAATTCAAAGCTTTAAAGTATTAAAATGTAAAATTAAATTGTTGGGACTGAAATGCATAAAAAGGAAATAATACCTATTGCATTTAGGTCCAAAAAAGACCTGTAATTTAGGTAAATTGATGTTTAATTTGCAAGCACACCCCTCGACGGTCAGGGTCCTAGTGGCATTACCAAATATATCTTGGAGGTGTCCTTTGCTATTTTTCTATAGATTCAAGCATCAAGGTTTAGATTAGATTTCGCTGACGGAATCTGAGCCGTTGATAATGCCCGGCGTCGGCCTGCGTTGATTACTTCCCCGATGGAGTCTCCTCCAGCTGCAGTGAGTCCCAAGAAGAGCTCAAGCAACACGAGTGGGGCTCCGCCAATGTGGCTTCGACATATGACATCTGAACTCAAGGATGGGGCCAACGCCTTCATCTTCATCTCAGCTACAAGCCTTGAGCAATAGGGAGGTTTGCAGTTTAGGTCCTAGTTCAAGGACCATGACTGGAGCTTCAGGCTGATGTCCGACCTATCACCTGAAATAAGGGAATATGTCGCCATTCCTCTTGGAATCAGGCTAGAATGATCATCTGAGGCTAAGGGGTTTGAAGCATGTCATTACATGGCATTGGTTCTCAGAACCGTTTTGGTTTTTTTCTATAATTGTTTAATGCTCAAGTAGCAGTCTTTGTTTTTGAGCCAATAACAATATTGAAATGCCTACTTTTGGTCATGTTAACATATGGTTCTTTCGAAATGCAACATGCATTATATATTTAAGTCTTTCTTCTTGTTGTCAGTGGGTAATATTTTATTTCTTATGTTCTTCGTACCAGGCTGTCAAATCTGGACTTCTGAAAATTTTGTCAAAGATGGGCATCTCTTTGCTTTCAAGGTGAATCTGTCGAAATTTTGGAACCTCATGAACTGTACATTTTTCTTTTCTTTAATTGCATGGCTGCATTTTAACCTATATAAATAGGGAATCTTTATTTCCTAGTCTCTTTTCTGATGCGGTTGGATGTGCATGTTTTCTTAGAATTTTACCTTTAATGGTGTCTTTTTTTTAGGCTATGATTGTGTGAACTTATTTTTAGGGTGGATCTCCCTTCTTTATGGGTCTATAGTCCATGTTAATGTCAACATGTCTCGGTTCAGGTCATTCAAAAAAAAAAACATGTCTCGGTTCAGTCTGCAAAAGATACATTATAAGCGATGCCATAAGTAACTGAGCATTGGGGATCATTTTATTTAGTGTTTTTCGCTGACTGATTTCTTCTTCAGATTGTTAATGCATCCTTGAATGATTAACGGTAGTTTTATTATACAGCTATTGTGGAGCACAAATATTCGAAATTTATGGTCTTTCCAGCGACATTGTTGATTTAGCGTTTTGTGGAAGTGTATCCAAAATTGGGGGCTTAACTCTCGATGAGGTATTCAATGCATGTTTTCTTCTTTGCTAACTGACTCAATGGTCTTGTAAATGGTACTTTTAAGAAGACTATTTTTCTAATTCCATTGATAAATTACTCTTCAGTATGTCAACTGCATGTTACATGGATAAATTGAAATACATATACATCTGTCAGACTTAGAAATTGAATTTGGGCTGGTAGTTGTTCGGAGCTGTCTAGTAGGGTTACATGGATAGTTGATCTTCCTAGGATCTGATAATCTTTTTGTATCGGGTGATCTTATTACCTTATTACTGCATTTGGAAAGTTGAAATGTGTCTGTTAGCTGTCATCCTCCTTGTAGGGATGGATTCCGATGAGACTGTCTTCAACTTGAACAAGATGTGCCTGAATGTTTTTGCAAGTATTTATTGTCGATGAAGCCCATACCATAAGCTTTATAATTTTAGGTCTGTCAAAAATGCTAATATATTTTAATTCTAGAAGGCTTAGTCAGCATGCCTTATTTTTTCACGACACAGGCTTTAAAACTCTAAACTGTCTGCCTTCAAATCAATATTGAGAAGAGTGACTCATAATATTAACCCTCTCTTCTCGGTTAAACAGGAAGGGTTTGCCATCGAAACTGCATTAATAATGGTTTTATTGGTGTTCTATATTTTGCATTTATTACCTTTTCATTTTCTCCTCTCAAACTGCAGTCTCTGTCTTGAAATCAATTAATTGTGATTGAGAAAAACACTCATCTTACTCGATCTTTTGTTCTCTTTGTTGAGTAATATGGATTGCTTCCATTAGGAACTACACCAATAAGGTTTTATCAGGGTTATACATTTTGAATTTACTAGGTTTTTTACTTCCTCTCCGACTTCTTTTTCGAATAAATCTGTAAGTTTCTTGTTCATTGTCAACCTCGCCTATTGTAGTTTCCACCTTGCCATATGTGTTATGTCATAACAAGTGCATCCTATGATTGTTCCCTCTGTTAGACTTAGAAGTTGTTTTATTGATGTCCCTCCAAATCTCCATGAAGATTTTTTCCGACAGCCTTTCATCTCTCAATTAATCTGAAGCATTTTATCAAAGACGTGCCTGAAATGGCACTTCTTCCCACCAACCTTCAGTACCACCTAGGAACTTGTTAGTAGTCCTCCTTGCTGTTTTCCTTCTGTGCTTTCCTTCCCTCAAATCCTTGCGCTTAATGATCTGACCAAAGAATGGGTTCCTCATACTCTTTATATCTACGTAGCCACTATTAATGATGTCACCTTACATTCTAGACAATTTTCAACTAAAATAGAACCACAACAAAGTTTTCAGACCTAAATATGTTTAGAACATGATGTTACCCTACATGGATAGTGTGTATCAACATGTAGTTTGTTGAGATGAATAGATGTTCAAAGATCCGCTTGCAGATCGACAAAGTAACAACACTATTAGGGGCCTGCAACCTCCCACAACCAAGCGATGGTATTACTACAAGTCCTACATGTGGTGTTGGTGTATGGTGACAGTTCTAGTAGGGGGATGATAGCATGCTCGTAGCCTTTGACCAAAGATAGTGCTGCCGGGGAGCTTGTAGCCGAGGATGACATGTGTAGTTCATAGGGGAGGCCTACTAGAAAGAAGCGATGCTGATTGCTGCTAATGCTTACAGTTGAGCATAAATGGGAGGTGGTACTACTAGGGGCCCACAACCAATAAGTGGCAAGTTTATTTATGATGACTATGAGGGTATGTTGAATGTTAGGGGAAGGATCGTGTTTGAAACAATAGTTTATGACTACTGCTTTGATACCACGTGGATATAAATGTGAGAATAGTTATTACGATTAAATCCTAACCCTTATACACAAGAAGATGTAAAGATTAAGGAGACTAGATAGAAAAAAAATAAAAATAGGAAACTTTTCCTGAAGGGTATCATTTTTCACACATACTCAAATGAATGTGACTAGTAAGGAGGATGTGAAACATAGACATTTGTTGAAATGAAAAACACACAATAGTAAAACAAGATGAAGTTTCGACAAGCATCAATACTGTAATTGTTTGGACCCTTAGAGATCATTCCTCTCCGACCAATCAACTTGGTTTTCTACTTATTCTCAATTTAGTTAATCCTATTGAGATAGTTATGATATATAAATAAATTGAACTCACAACACTTCACTCTTTTAAGTCATCTCATTTGCTAAGAAATAGAGAACAAATCAACTATATAGAACAGGATTTCTGCATGCTAGTGAACGACAGCGTGTATTCCCTGTTAATTGTTATTAGATGTCTTTTGGGTTTTTTAATGAACTAAGAAAGGAAATACAATCAATTGTTAACAAGAAAATACAGTTGAAAAAAAATAAAATTATTGGCTTGAGTTTAGGATGTTACAACTTGGAGAATCATGTCCATGTCGAGAATATGAGAACTGCAGATGTTGGATAGGGGGTGCATCTGTGAGTGCTGTGAATGGATAGTTCTCCTGAGTCTGGAAGCACAACTTGACAGGGATTGGCAGATCATAGTGCTACTGATGTCGGGGAGACTGGAGGTGGCCTAACTGTTGAGGACATAGAGGCCTCTGATGGGGGAGGCATACAACATGTGGGTTGACAATAGTGAGGGTTCGGAGGATGGGTATGTGTGGTTCTATGGTGGCCACCTAGAATGAGGAGTTGCAAGAGGAGGTATATGGCATCAAGAGTGCATGCTTAGGTGGAGCCGTGAGGAAAGGTGGCATGAGGGTGCGCAGAACTAAAGTAGCAAGGGAGGAAGCAAGATAGCAAGGGGAGTATGGTGTAGGCTACGGTATTTGGAGAGGTGACACCTTGGTAAGAGGAGGCAACTGCTTGAAGGAGAAAAGCAGCTAGGGCATGGAGAAGGCAAGTCTGGCAGGACTTGGTCTTGTATTCAAGGGATGGAGGCTTTGGGAATTGTGGATTGATAGGGTTTGGTAAATATACGTGTTATGAATTTAAAAGTTGGAACTGCTTGGTCTGTTTTTTTTGTCACTTTGTCCCCAAAGTCGGTTTTGGATTGATAGGGTTTGGCAAATACCAGTATTCCGGTTTGTTGAACTTGCATGTATGGTCAACCTTCTAATTTTTTTCGAAGTGACTTTATACTAAAGAAATTATCTTCCCTGGAAACATGATTTATGATATGTAATTCAGCTGATAGCAGGTTGCAATTCAGATGAGAAAGTGATTTATATGTTTTCCATAGTGCAGTATGATTACGACTTTTCTTTTTAGCACTTTATGTACTTGAGTGGTTAGCTGAAGCTTCATTGTTGTTATAGCTTGCAAGAGAAACATTGTCTTTCTGGGTTAAGGCTTTCTCTGAGGATACTGCTAAAAGACTAGAAAACTATGGCTTCATACAATTTCGGCCTGGAGGTATTTTGCAGAGTATAATTTGTTACAATTATTTTTTTCCTTTTTCTTGATCCTCATCAACATGTTGGTCAATGCCACTGTCTTTGTTCTCAGTAGTCTATTTGCTTGTCATTGAGCTGGAGCATGAAACTATAGATGGCTAAGCACTGTCTGCCAGTTGTACATTTTGACTGTTAGTAGGCTTTGAGGATTCATGTATTTTTTTTGAAAAGTTGAGGATTCATGGATGCCATTGTGAAGTATACATCATGAAGGGCATTAGTTACTTTTCTCGTAAACTAAAGGGAACGGTTTATGCTTTACCAATTTATTCCATGGGTTTGTGGTTTTTTCTCCACTTTCTTTAACTTTCCATCACATATATGAAAACTCTCCTTATCTATCATCTTTCCACTATAAAAATTAAATGGAAAGTAACATGAATAGACTTTACTATTTCCTTGATTTTTTCTATTGATAAAGATAATTCATTTTTTCTTTTGGTTTCCCATCACTTTAAATCACTTACACATGGAAATTGGTCAAAGGAAATTTTATTTCCTTTATTATCATTTCCATCACTTTCCATTTAACCACACAAGTGATTTCTTTCACTGTACGGGAAGACTAACACCACCTTAGAGTATAACTAGTATTTATACCCGCGCTTCACTGCGGTTCTATATTTTTTATTCTATATGGTACACAACAAATGTGCATAGTGAAATGACATGAGGCTATATAAGAAAATATTGCATAATGATTAGTAGGTCGGTTATTTATAATGTTAGTTGAGTAAAAATTAGAAGTGAATAGTGCACATGAATTACCATTATCATAACCGGATGTTATTGGCGTTTAATAGAGTTTAGACATAACAATAGAAAGATTATCCTTTTTAGTTGGCAAAACATACAATTTCCTCTTTTGGATTTTGTACTAAGCTTTGGTTGTCTCTGCATATTCTTAGATCCATTTCTGATTGGTAGCCAATTGTCTACAAGATTTTCTAATCGAAGAGCTACCGTTAGATTTCTCTCATGAAATAAAGGGTTTCAGAAAAATACTATAAGAAGAATTTAAAAATGCAAAGTAAACTAATAACAATTACAATGTGAATATAAATAAATTAACATAAACCATCGTATATGGTACTTCGATGCTTTAATCAAGATTTGTACATATGCTAGTACTTCAACGTTTATACAAATTTAATTATATGTCGGTGTTTTGACGCTTATAAAGATTTGTCCATACGTGTTATAAATGTAGAAAGCATGCAAAGTGAGATTTAGTTCGTGGTAACATGTTGAATGTAAAAAGAAAGAAATTTGTGTGAAAAAGAAAGGAATCCTAAATTTCCTTGCCATCGTAAGATAGAATTACTCAAATATTTTACATTTATACCCTTCATCTGTGGCATGATCCTTGTTACATTGTTGTTTTTTATCCTTATTTTTCTCTCCCCTTGGAATGGTTGTATACTGATGACAACAATGCTATTACTATGGGTATTTGCCAGCTACTCATCTTCCCGTTGCTACAAATTGTTCAAGGGAGTATAATGGAATAAGATTACCTTCAAGACATCACATACTTCCACAACCACTGTATTCATGACCTTTTTCATATTAAGTGCGCTTATATGGGGCCAAAAGTCGTTTGATGCTTCAGGACGATATTTGCCCTGATTTTGGTATAGTTTGCTATTCAGTTCCTCTTGTCTTCATAGGCGGTTACTTTAGATTTAAGAAGTTTCCTGTTGAGGACCATGTCAAGACAAACATAGTTCATAGGGAGATTCCTGAGCAAGCTTGATATATGAACCCAATTTTCATAACACTTATTAGCGGCCCGCTTCCGATTGGTGTTGTATTCATAGAACTATTTTTCATCCTTACATGTATTTGGATTCACCAGTTCTACTACATATATGTGTTCCTGTTTATGGTTTTTATTTTCTCATCATCACTTGTGCAGAGATTATATCATCGTGCTCTATGTATACCATCATGCTTTGCTATTTCTAGCTATATAGTGAAAACTACACATGCATTCCATTCTTTTTAAAATTTTATAAGAAAAAGATCATATCGCATGTATATTTATAGACTATTATGTTAATGTGTTGATATATTTGATCAAGACTATTAAATAGATTTTACTAGAAAATAATGTATTAAAGTTATTATTTAAATTTACAATATTATTGAAATCATTATGGTAAAATACTCATTCATTTTTTCTTGTTAAATTTTATATATTCGATATTAGATTTATTTAAGTTATTATTTGGCCAGTAGTCAATCAATCTATGATAATCAAAATATACTTTAAAAATCCATAAACATTAAAAATACATAAGAAATATTGTGAAAAGATTTCAAGAACATTCGATTGATGGATATAATTAAAATAAAATACGATACTTATATGTCACCCTAATTTCAAAAGATGAGAGAAAATAAGTTATATATGTATTATAATTTTAAAAAATATTCTTTATTATTGGAAAATTTTTTATTACTTATATTAAAATTTTATTAGTAAAATATTAATATAAGTAACATTATACCATAATCAAATTCATAAGTTATTTTTATTTTACTATTTATTGAAGTATTTGTATCACATAATAACTCAAGTATCGATTTGAAATTATTTCTAGATTTCATTTTTTATTACTTAAGATTTATATCTACAAACTTAATTTTTTCTTAAACTATTTTTTTATTATTATTTTATTTCAATATTTTAACAATACATATAATGTGTTGTAAGCATTTTCAAGCTACCTACATTTTATTTGTGAGAGAGCATGCGAGTGGAGAGAGTTTTTATTTTTTAGGAGGTTACATGGAGTAGAGATAGGGTGCCTATCTGTGTTTTGTGGTGTGAATAAATTAAGGTGAAGTTTTTAAAAAATGGTAAAACCAATAAAAAATAATTGATGCATAATATAAGAAAATAAAATAAAGATCAAATATAAAATTTAAGAAGTAGAAAATTCAGTTTAAATATGCATATATGTTCTTCTAATTAATATTGGTGTTTATAGAACATTTTCCTACCGTAAGGAAAATTTTAATTTTCTTTAAAAAAAGAAAATTATGTCATATAAGATGAATGGAGAAATATTTAAATATTGGAATGAAGTTAAGAGAGAGAAATAAACTTTTTACATTATCCAAATATTTAGAAATATCTCTGTAAAATATTTTTTTTACAATTGGAATTGTTCTTATAGACAATTACATTATAGTTAAATATTTTGGATAATTGTATTTTTTTGCATAAATGATTATATATCATTAGTATATGACACTTGCAAAAGAAAAAAATCGATATTATTTATTTCGTACATATTTTGACGTGCATATGGAGATACAGAATACATTGAAAGACGAAGATAGAGAAGGATTAGTGGTGAGGAAGAGATAAGTGTTTCCTACATATAATATAGGCAAATAAGCCAACATTACATGTTGGATTGCAACAACAACAACAACAACAAAGCCTTTTCCCACAATTAAGTAGGGTCGGCTACATGGATTCTTCGCCTCCATTCAGATCTATCTTGGGTCAATCTCAGACTTATATCCAAAAAACTAAGATCCCTTCGAATAGTCTCTTTCCAACACTTCTTGCGTCGTCCTCGCCCTCTCTTAACCGGCTCAACATCCCAACACTCGCATCTCCTAACCGGTGCATCAGTTGACCTTCTTTGCAAATGACCAAACCATCTTAAGCGGTTTTCTCGCATCTTATCCTCGATCGGAGCTACACCAACTTTCTCTCTGATTGCATCATTCCGAATCCGATCTTTACGTGTATGTCCACACATCAATCTTAGCATTTTCATTTCTGCTACAACCATTCTCTGCACATGTCTATAGTTCACATGCCAACTTTACATGTTGGATTGAATTTTCAAAATTTATATTTTTCTCATAATTCAAAAAAAATAAACATCGATTAAAATTTATTTTTAGAGAACTAAACAATTGAGAATACTTACACATTTTGGATTTTTAAAAGGAAACACATTTTATATCTATAATAACATATAGTTCAAAGACCAACAAATAAAAATAAAATTAGTTTATGGTTTTAATATTTTTACTAAATCAATGTAACTTGTTAGCGTGCTAATATTTATCGATATTAGTTATATTACACAATGAAGTTATGATTGTTCTATACTAATAACATGAGGATATTTTAAAATTGAAAAAAGTTTAATAAATACATGTTAGCCATCCATGTCTTATAAGAAAAATATAGCATAAAAATAAATGATCAAGAGATGGAGAAATATTATTCTTTATATTCTACATCATATTCTTACACCATCTTTGTATTATATGTATAATTACTATACACATATAAAGATGTAATATTTTACACTATTTTTTATTCTTGTTCTTTATGCATTATTATTTATATTATGAAGACTCAATCCTTAAAGTTGTATTTATTTATTCTAACATAATATAAAATTAGCGAGAATTTTGGATGAAAAAGTATTATAACTTTTATATTCTATATGCATTATGAAGACTCAATCTCTAAAATTATATTTATTTAATCTAACATAATATAAAATTGGTGGGAATTTTAGATGGAAAAGAATTATAATTTTAATATTTCTATTAATTATGCACTACATTTTATATTTTTATAATTAATCATATGTGCTCATTTCAATATAATTTTATTTTAGTAAAAAAATGAAATATTTGCATTGGATCTTACTTATATTCATTGCTAAAATTTGAATACGAAAATATTACTAAGTTTGAAAAAAAATTACAACTTCAAATAGTAAGAGAAATAAAGAGAAGAGAGTGTGTAAAGAGGAGGAGAGATAGAAAATGAAGATGCACATATTTTGAGTGTGAGAGAGAGTAAATGAGGAGAGAGAGAGTAATGGGTTTTGATGGAGAGAGAGTTAATAGAGAGAGAGAGTAGAGGATGGAGAGAGGTGTTTTAATGATGAGAGAGTAATGGAGAGATAGTGTGAACCCCCGGGATCCGGGTACCCGTTTACGACACATTTCGCGGCTTTCCATTCACTAGAGATCGCATAATTTATAGAAAAATAGGGAAATTTTTTTTTGCATCATCATTGGCATCTGACATTCACATTTATAACCACAAGGTAAAAGAGACAAATAACACCAAAATCTTATTTCATTAATTTCATATGATTTTACAACATGTACAATGTCTGTCTGTACATACAACATCCCAAAAATTTGACTGAAGAGAAGAAGCATTTTACAATATCAATTGAACTAAAAACTGTAACAAAAACTACATACCGTCTGGTACAGACCTTGTCTCCTGGAACCCTGTATAGCTACTGAACAACAGACTCCTTTCCTGCCATGCGTGCAAGGAAGAAAAGGAGTCACAATTGTGAATACAAACCCGTAGTTTAAAAATAAATAATAATTATTTATAATGTGCAAAAGAGAGCAAGTAGAAAGGTGGAATAACTACAATTTACATCTACTTGCGTAAGTAAAAGGGTTTTCAACTGTTTGGTATTAAGTTCATTTGTTCTCCCCTTTTTCCCATTCATCCCATATATATATATATTTATATAAAGTTTAGATGACAAACCCTAACATATTAAGATCATGATTTTGGGTCTTGGAGATCATGTTGCGGAACTTGATGGCACATGTAAATGCTACCTTCTTGTCATTGAGATCATGTCATGGTTTCCGATGATGGACTGATATAATGATGACGGATTTGATCCTTAATTCTATTTACTCCTTTTAAGTTAGTGGATAGTCCGTGGTCTTGGTCTGTGTGTAACCTCACACTATGACTCTAAGGTATTAAACTACCTTAGCGTTGGGGGGCCTCCGTAGGCATGCGGTGTTGTGTAATGCATCCTAACTAAGTTCCCAACACGTCCACTAGCTTAATGAGATTTTGAATCAAATTATAGACACTTCCAATCACTCAATCTTAATTATAATTTCCTCCAAACCTTAACTGTAGCTCTCTCAGATGTAACTCCCGATGTTTTAATTGTAATCCATTCAACCTCAAGTGCAACTGCCTCAGATGTAATTTTAAATGATGTGGATATGGATATGGATGATCTAGATATAGAATCGCCAAGTCTGTTTGGCGAAGGTAAACTCAAGCGGTGAAGAAGCCTACAAATGGCTCTTCCGTCTCGCCCTCTAGTTGGAAGGACGGTCCAATAGAGGGATAGGTCTACTCCCCAACTACGCCACTGAGACGGGTGAGAGGGACTTCCCGGAAAAGTCACTCTAGAAAAACAGCCCGACCGGTAACGGGCAACCGAGCTCGTACGTAAAACTGAAAACCAAGGAACCCCCGCCTGGGTATCCTAATAGACAGGGTCAGCGAAACTGGTCTAAAGTCTGGATCCCAACGAGGCGTAAAAACACTGCGAGCTCGCGTAAAAACCGTGTAAAAGACTGGAATCCTAGACCCGCGCACTTGGCGGCCGCTGCCCTAACTGAGCTTCCTTTCCTCCGCTCAGTTGAGGGTCACCGCGCCCTCGCACGATCATGGTAAAGATCGCCATGATCGGCATAATTAATTGTCATTACTCATTCACCGTCACATTCACTTTCCCGATTATTCATTCTTTTCTCAATCCTTTCTGTGATATATACTTTACGGATCTAGATCTTTTGGTTAACAATCTTATTCATAGTGATCAACAGATAGTAGAGAGCTTGGAAGATGATCATGTGTGTTACACATTTTGGAAAGGTTGCACTAACTGTGTGTCATGCTCTATTGAAGAAACGCTGTTATTTACATTCATGTCAGATCAAAGCAATTCTTTTAGTGTCAGTCTTATATCTTGAATACTAGCTTTTATGCTAGCAAATTTGGACAATAATTTGATAATAATTTAGACACCTTTTTTTTATTTTGAAATGATTCCATCAAGTCATATTTATAAAAATGGATACAGACCCATTATTGAGTTTTCATGATATACTACAACCAAAAGCCATCTGTAATTATTTCAGTGGAGGAAGGGAATGCGCAATTTATATGAATATAATTTAAGTAATCCTTACAGATTGACTGCACAACTGATAGATGTACTAAGGATTATCAGAATTTACTTAATGGATACCCAAACCTATTCGATTTACAGATGGAACTATCCTTTTAAATTTTCACATGCTTAGATTTAAAACTCGACAACCTATGCAGGTATAGATCAGACTTGGGATTTCCTAGAAGTTCTGAACATATACTAACATATATATATATATATATAACCTTCCATAGTTCCTCTAATTTATTAATTCAGATTCTACTGTCAGTTTGTACTTCCTAAATATATACTAAATTAATAGAGAAATTAATGCCACAATGATAGAGAAAAATAACCCAATTACTGTTTATAAAAAGCCATGCACATTCTATATTTTAGAGACCTACAGAAAGATACGTTCTTGCTTGAAGGGGATTTCATTTCAAATATTAATAAACCTTTTGGAAATATATATATATATATTATAACATCAAAAATAATATAGTAGGAAAGGTTGCCGACTTTTTCTTCATTACAACACATCTTAAATTATAACTTATATAAATTCTTAATTTTCCACGAAGCATGTGGGAGCATAGTTCATTCTCAAATCTTAAGCTAATAGAAATACTAATCGAAATGAATACTTTTAACCATTTAAAATTTTAGTGGGTGTAGTATAAATTGTTGATATAATTGTCTGGTTGAATGCTCTGCTAAACTCCTTGTACAAGATAGATGAATTTGTAATGATTCCCCTCATTTTTTTTAGTCTCTGCAGTTACAGATTTGATTACAGAAATTATAATTTTTATATATATAACAATAATAACAGGAAGTCGAATAAACTCCTTACCAACCTATATTTATATATTATAGTTCCCACTAGTTTTTAAGTAGAATTTCTTCTTGGACTATACTGATATATGTACATTTTCATATTCTCAAATCTCTACAGTTATCTAAATATCCAATAATTATGCAAGATTTCCAGATGATAGCCATGTTGGATCAATTGATGTCACAACGTGGACAATATATTGAACTTCCAGTGGAGAATAGCAGATCCAGAACAATAGCCAAAAAAAATATATGTGAAACAGTCATGCATGACAGCATGGAAGAAATCTAAGGATTGCACATGCATGTCATCAAAAGTGGAGTTTAATGCTACATGTAAGGCAGCAAAGGAGAGGGAGAGGATGGTACCTTGTAGATCTCTAAGATTGGAGATTAGGACAACATGCAAGAGTTCCTATTGGGAATTAGCAAGGATTCTTGAAGCAGTTCTGGAGCAATACATCAGCAAGGAGTTGCAGTCCCCTTTGAAATTCTGAAATTTCGGAATTGGGAATAGGCAGTGGGAATTGGTAATTTGAATGCTCAATGAGGGAGAGCGTATTTGGAGAAGAAAAGACGGTGGGGGATTAGGGCTGTGGCTTTCTATATATAGGAGAGAAGGGATTATTTACAAGGTGACACTTAGAAATCTCTTGTTGCCATTTGGAGGCAACAAGAGCATTACGTAGAGAGAAAAGAAGTTGCTGTGCAGCTGTCTACTGCACAGTACATCAGCATATATATATTTTTGTTAACTGAGATAGAC
Organism: Ottelia alismoides; assembly: GCA_037367405.1. Classification (NCBI taxonomy): domain Eukaryota; kingdom Viridiplantae; phylum Streptophyta; class Magnoliopsida; order Alismatales; family Hydrocharitaceae; genus Ottelia; species Ottelia alismoides. The sequence goes on along the minus strand of JAZKJV010000301.1, from coordinate 108,567 downwards.
AGACTCTGCTACAGTCTGTTTAATTAAATTAAATAATTTTTTTTGACAAACTTAAAATAGACCTTACACGCGCCTCGGGTCTCGGAATTTGACGCACAATATCTTGTTTTGACCGTCTCAAAATGACGGTCAATATGAGTATAATGTTGATATACTTTCGGTCGAGTTTCGAATACCCGAAATTTTCGGATACGGCTTTTGTCTAAGACAGGTATTGGAAATACCTGTAGCATTGGAAACTCGTCGAGTTTCGAGTACAATTAATTATTTTCTCTTCATCCACTCAATTATGATATATTTGTGTTCAACTTAATCTCATACTAATGACATTCCTATAAATTATAGGTTGGAGATTGGGTATTTCTCCGTGTATCTCCCATGAAGGGAGTGCAAAGATTCGGTGTTCGTGGCAAGTTGGCGCCGCGATATGTTGGACCGTTCGAGATTCTGGCTAGAGTGGGGAAGGTTGCTTATCGAGTAGCTCTTCCTCCACATCTTTCTGCTATTCATGAGGTTTTCCACATATCCAATCTGAGGAAATATGTCCACGACCCTCGGCATATCATCAGTTACGAGAATCTTGACGTAGAGCCAGATCTGACTTATGAGGAGAAGCCAGTCCGGATACTTGATCGCGCTGAGAAGAAGCTTCGCAACAAGGAGATTTCATTGGTCAAGGTTTTGTGGCACCGACACGGCGTCAAGGAAGCGACAGGGGAGACTGAAGCCGACATGCGGGCACGATACCCGCAGTTATTCTGATGTAATCGTCAAAACAAGCTTTTGTAATTAGACACATTATAAATATATGGCTTGTTTTCTCTTTGAGGTTTTTATGGGTTCAAAACCCTTTGAGGTTTTTATGACCATATTAAATCCAAACAAGATACCTAATAGCCTTAACTCGAGTCTCGAGGACGAGACTCCCTTTGAGGTTTTTATATTTGTAGCATCCGGTTTCCAATCAAACCCGAAGTCGTCCGATTTTGGGTCTAATGAACCCAAAAACGTTGTCGGTCAATACTAAACAACTTAAAACGATCAATTAATCGTGAATCAAAAGTTGTTCGGGAAAAATCGACCAAAAATCGGTCAATCCGTAACGCGCGCCGTGAAAAGCCGCGACGCAAATTCGGAAACCGCGAAAGAAACCGAGACCATCATGAGATCCGATTCGATGATACGAGACCAACGGAATCGACCGTTCGTCAATCGGAGGTGGTTTGATATTTTTAAACCGTAAAATTTAACCTTAAACAAAATCCGTATCCGAAAATTTCGGGGGTTCAAAACCCAACCGAAAGTATATCAATATTATACTCATAATGACCGTCATTTTGAGACGATCGAATAGAGATATTTTGTGTCGAAATCTGAGGCCCGAGGCGCGAATACGGACGATTTTTATATCTTAAATAAGTAAGAGAAATAGGCAAAAATAACAATATTTTTCTACTTTAAACACAGCCACTGTATGTTTCCACGACAGCCATTTGGCTTCCAATTTCTCTCCACTTGGCTAAAGTTGAAGCCCTCTTTTCCCTATATATATCTTCTCTCATTCCCAACAAGACACCCCTTCTCCATTTCATAAATCCCCATTTCCAAAACCTCTCGTAACCTCTCTCTATTCCTCTCTAAAATTCCTGCCGAGGAGTCCAATTTTCCTTCACCTCTTCTACTGTAGGTAACTGTTCCAGCTCCTATTGCTGCCAGTTGACCACTACGATCAGCCACTAGTGGTGTTGCCAAAGGATGCGGTTGCTGCTCCTGGAAGCCCCTGTTTCTTGTCCATTGGTTGCTGCATGCACCCATTGTTGATGCTCTTCCATCAACAAGGCTGGATCCAAATCTCTACAGTTGGAAGATCTTGTGTTGCAGCTCTCCATGCTGCATGCAACCATTGTTCTTCCAAATTGGAAGACTAATTAGGTACATTCCTTACCCACTCTCTTGCTGCCATGCATGCCCATTTAGCTAATCATGTGTACAATCCCTTTACCTCTCTCTTTGCTGCCATACATGAAAAATCCTAAACTTTGTTCTTACCATTGTTCCTCCAATTGGAAGCTATATGCATGATTGATGTTACAAATTAGAGATCAACATATCTATTAAGCCATTCATGAAATTTCATTAAACTTTGAATCCCATAATTGAGTTTTTTTTGGGAATGTTGGGAGTTAATTAATATTTGATCATCAATTTTTAATTCCTAAGTAAGAGCTCTATGACTTTGCTCTGTTAGAATTATGGATGGCTTTAAGATTTTGTTTCCTGGGAAATTATATAAAATCCTATAAAGCTTACAAAATGTGCTATGATTTCCTGGCTTGAATTTCATGTAATGTTGTAATTAAACCACGCTATTAAAAAAAATAGTATGTCCTTATGCCCAGTTGAGCTTCAAGTAACATGTATTCTCAGATAGAGTAGTTAGAGGCTGGAAGTTAAATGAATCTATTTGCATCTATAATAATGGTACTGATTAAGCTGTTGCCTAATGCCAGAAGGTTAAAAAAAAATCATATTTATAAACTTTCCAGTAGGGAATTACTGTTGCATTTATGGCTAAAATATTGACGCACAAATTAGGTTATTGAATTGATATCATACAGATATCATTAAGTGTTAGTTTGGGGTTACTTGTAGAGTACAATAGTTATCAATTGGGCATTCTAAGATACTGGCTTAGTTTTGTTAAATATGCATTTCATGATTGGTTGAAACAAATCTTCATTTCCTGGTAGCACTTGTCTTTCATTAAAGTGCAATCTATTGATGTCTGATATGTCCATAGGATAGGAGATTCTTAATATATCCAAATGCATCATTACTTGCTTTCATATTATAAAAATATAAATTACTTATACAAAGAAACAATTCTGACACCTTTTGATGTGCACTTATTAATTCAATAACTAGAATGCATCAGCTTTTAAATATTGATAATATATACAGACTTCCATTACAATAGAAGAATCTTGGAGAAGGGTTGAAAGTTAATCTGGGTATTTCTTACCTTAATATTAAAGCTAAATGATTATCTCATATCTATCTCATGATGAAATTGATCTCTGGAATTCAACATTATTCAAATCTTGCACGGATATCATCATGTAAATTAATTTCAAATCTTACAAGGACGTATGATAAGAAATCATCATGCAAATTACTCACGTGATATCATTAGGCAGTAGAAATTACATGTCTATTATGTGTATAAAATATATATACAGAACTTCAAGTTGATGGCAGCATTACATAGATAATGGTGATTGAGTTTACAGCTTTGGAAACATCAGACCCAGTTGTGTAGTGCATTGAAATGTATTTCTTTTTATTAATACTAGAAATTGTCCGTAGAAGATGGTCAACTTTTGAAGCTAATTATGATATGTATGAGAGTAAAGATACCCAGGATCTGCTACATTCTTTATCTGTAGGAGCATTGTTATATTGAGATGTTGATGGGAAAAATCCATCAACATCTAGTTCATTTTGAGATAAATTCCTTTGATTAATAAAGTTGGAAAAGATGAAAGTTATTATTAGAAATGATATCCTGCTACCTCGAGGACTTTTAGGCATACTTCACTATCTGTAGTCTCTATTGATAAAAATACCCAGATCGGTCAGTCAACCACGGGAAGAATTAATAAGGAAATGAGTAGTCAAGTAAGTAAAATGTTGAGAATCAGTAGTGTCTGATAATGATTTTGCCGGTCATGATGAATCCTACATCTGACTGTGCGAGGGCGCGGTGACCCTCACCTGGGCGGAAGAAAGGAAGCTCAGTTAGGGCAGCGGCCGCCTTGTGCGCGGGTCTAGGATCCCAGTCTTTTACACGGTTTTTACGCGAGCTCGCAGTGTTTTTACGCCTCGTTGGGATCCAGACTTTAGACCAGTTCCGCTGACCCTGTTTTAGGATACCCAGGCGGGGGATCCTTGGTTTTCAGTTTTTCGTACAAGCTCGGTTGCCCGTTACCGGTCGGGCTGTTTTTCTAGAGCGACTTCCCGGGAAGTCCCTCTCACCCGTCTCAGTGGCGTAGTTGGGGAGTAGACCTATCCCTCTATTGGACCGTCCTTCCAATTAGAGGGCGAGACGGAAGAGCCATTTGCAGGCTTCTTCACCGCTTGAGTTTTCTTTCGCCAACAGACGGCGATTCTACATCCAGATCATTCGTATCTACATCTATATCTACATCATTGAGAGTACATCTGAGAGAGTTAGAGTGAAGGTTTGGAGGAAATTACAATTAAAATTGAGTTGATTGGAGGTGACTTTAATCTGGTTTGAAATCCCTATGAGTTAGTGGACGTGTTGGGAACTTAGTTAGGATGCATTACACAACACCGCATGCCTACGGAGGCCCCCCAACCCTAAGGTAGTTAATACCTTAGAGTCATAGTGTGAGGCTACACACAGACCAAGACCACGGACTATCCACTAACTTAGAAGGAGTAAATAGAATTAAGGATCAAATTCATCATCATCATATCAGTCCATTATCGAAACCCATGACATGATCTCAATGACAAGAAAGTAGCCATTAAGTTCTGCAACATGATCTCCAAGACCCAAAATCATGATCTTAAAACACATGAAATCATTATATGTTAGGGTCTTTTATCTAAACTTTATATATATATATATATTTATATATGGGATGAATGGGAAAAAGGGGAGAACAAATGAACTTAATGTCAAACAGTTGAAAACCCTTTTACTTACGCAAGTAGATGTAAATTTTAGTTATTCCACCTTTCTACTTGCTCTCTTTTGCACATGAAATTACTTGTTATTTATTTTAAACTATGGGTTTGTATTCACGTTTGTGACTCCTTTTCTTCCTTGCACGCATGGCAGGAAAGGAGTCTATTGTTCAGTAGCTATACAGGGTTCCAAGAGATAGAGTTTATACTAGAAGGTATGTGTTTTTGTGTCAAGTTTTTGTCCTGTTATTAATGTAATATGCTTATTTTCTCTTCAGTCAAATTTTTGGGATATACTGTATGTGCTTTCAGACATTGTACAGGTTGAAAATGAAATGAAAGTTAATGAAATAAATTCTTGGTGACATTTATCTTTATTATCTTGTGGTTGTAAATGTGAATGTCGAATGTCACTTGCAAATATATTCATTGCGAAAAATTTTTCCCCATAATTTATGCTTATAATGCGATGTCAAAATATGGAATGTTGCGAATTGTGTCGTAAACGGGTACCCGGATCCTGAGGGGTTCACAGTTTGGTATCAGAGCAGTGGTACCTCGATACGCACATTCGCTGTACTAGTATTCCAATCGCATTAAGTTCTCGGATAGAGACAGTCTCCCGACTTGTCGTGAGTCCGAGAAGGGAAATATGACATTCGAATTAAATAACCACAGATGTCACCAATTTCATTAATTTTCATATTATATCCCAAGAAGAGAAAAGGCATATATTATAAGTATCTCCAAATGGTACTTTTACGACTAATTATGGTTCTCATGCAGAACCGTGGCATCTTGATCAGGCCAGGAGACTGACCAGCTAGCACACATACTGACTGCTCTTATCGAGCTTTCCATGTTTCATTTGATTCTGCAGCGACACATGCATTCCTTGCTTCGAGACTACTTGCTTCTTTAGGTAGAGTCGCATAGACTCTCTCTTCCCCGTATCATATCCGAGGGCCAGGTGGCCAGTTGCTTATCATTTCCCTGATAGTCAGGCATTTGCCTGTACTGATTGGCGGTCACGAAATGATCGCAGATTGTCTACTTCTGCAGCTTGATGAGTTCGACTTGATTTTAGGCATGGATTGGTTATCCGCTCATCATGCACTTGTTGATTGCTTTAGGAAGACAGTTGTCTTCAGGATTCCAGATCTACTCGAGTTCACTTTTGAGTGTACTATACATGACTCCACCATGGAGTACATTTCAGTGTTGCGAGCTCAACGACCTATTGATCAGGGTTGCGATTCCTATCTAGCATTTGTCTGAGAGGTATCTGATCATGAACCGATGACACAGGACATCCGAGTAGTATCAGACTACCCAGATGTGTTTCTTGATGAGTTACCAGGATTACCTCCTGAGAGAGAGATCGAGTTCGAGATCACATTGCTACCAAATACATAGCCGATCTCGATGGCTCCTTACCGTATGAAACCAGTTGAATTGAGAGAGCTGAAGGTGCAATCGCAGGAGTTACTTGATTTGGGATTCGTGAGGCCGAACACTTCACCTTGGGGTGCTTCGGTTCTATTTGTCAAGAAGAAGGATGGATCCATGAGGTTGTGCATCGATTACAGGCAGCTGAACAAGAGAACGATGAAGAACCGTTATCCTTTGCCGTGCATCGATGATTTGTTCGACCAGTTCCAGGGATCTTCGGTGTTCTCGAATATCGATCTTCGCTCAGGTTACCATCAACTGAGGATTCACGAGTCGGATATTTCGAAGACAGCCTTCAGGACTCGCTATGGACACTACGAGTTTGTGGTGATGCCGTTTGGGCTCACCAATGCACCTGCGGCTTTCATGGATATGATGAACAAGATCTTCCGTCCATACTTGGAAAAGTTTGTAGTGGTGTTCATTGATGATGTGTTCATTTACTCACGGAATAAATGGGATCATGCGAATGATCTACGGACTATCTTGGATACATTGCGAGAGCACAAGCTATATGCCAAGTTGAGCAAGTGTGAGTTCTGGTTATCCCAGGTCTCATTTCTAAGGCATGTCATTTCTGGAGCAGGCATCGCAGTTGATCCTGCAAAGGTAGATGCAGTTATGTCTTGGCAGCAGCCCAAGACTGTCACGCAGATTCGGAGCTTCCTTGGGCTAGCAGGTTATTACAGACGTTTCGTCAGCGGATTTTCACGCATCGCCCGTCCATTGACACAATTGACGCAGAAGGGAGTTCCATTCATTTGGAACGATTCATGTGAGCAGGCCTTCCAGACACTGAAGAAGAGGTTGACTACAGCGCCACCTCCCTCGGCAATGGCTGCTTCACGTGGCAGAGGTGCTTCCTCCTTTCGTGGTCATGGACCTCGCGGTCGAGGCGGTCGCTTTCGTCAGCCATGCTCCTTCTGTCATCGCTCGGGTCATACGGAAGACACATGCTATTCCTAACATGGGTTTCCTGTCTCTGCACGTGTAGCCGAGCATGTTGTCTCTACACCGCCATCTACTTCCAACCAAAGGTTTGTCGATCTTGTTGCTAGATTGCGGGATATCATGCCTCCTGTCTCTACTGATTCGCCGGGAGGTCACTCGGACGTCGCAGCCTCAGCCTCTGCTAGCACATCAGCCATGGCAAGCTCTTCAGGTAGCGTTTACGCATTTACTTATGTCACAGTCCGGATGTTTCAGAATGGATATTAGACTCTGGGGCGACACATCATCTCTGTCGAGACAGAGATAAGTTTACATCCTACAAGGAAATTCCTCAAGGGAGATCGGTAGTGATTGCAGATGGCACTCATCCCCCCATCATTGGGCAGGGGGAGATCAGTTTGACATCTTCCATTCGTCTGTTGAATGTTTTGCATGCTTTAGATTTTTCTATGAACTTGCTTTCTATTAGCCAGCTTACGAAGGATTTGCATTGTCGAGCTATATTTGACCCATCCTCTCTTATCTTTCAGGACATTCTTACGGGCAAGGTGATTGGCTGTGGTTGTGAGCAGGATGGACTTTATCGGTTGGTTCCCACATCCTATGCTGGTGTCTCGTCTCAATCCAGTGGATCTGCTTCTCCCTTTACCTGGCATCTGCGTTTTGGCCATCTCCCTCTTCAGAAGCTACGTCATATCTTGCCCCAAATTTCACCCAAGTCTTCCTTTCAGTGTGACGCTTGTCAGTTGGGAAATCATCACAAGTCTACTTTCCCTAGTCGTGAGTCTAGGAGCAGTCGCTCCCCTTTTGAGTTATTGCATGTTGACATTTGGGGTCCGAGTCGTCTACCTGATCACCAGGGACACAGATTTTACCTAGTGGTCGTCGATGATTTCTCTAGATTGTCTTGGGTCTTTTTATTGAAAAATAAATCTGAAGCGGGGGATGTAATCAAGAATCTTATCAATGAAATTCGGGATGTCTTCTCTTCTAATGTGAAGATTGTACGTACAGATAATGCATTAGAATTTTGCAACCGTGCTCTTTCCCATTTCTTCTCTTCTTGTGGCATTATTCACCAACAACCTGTGCATTTACGTCTCAACAGAACGGTGTCGCTGAAAGGAAACATCGTCATCTTCTTGATGTGGCTCGGAATTTACTCATTCATAGTAGTGCTCCTCTGTCATTTTGGGGTGATGCGGTACTTATGGCAGGTTATCTAATCAATCGTATGCCATCTTCTGTGTTGGGGGAGAGAGTTCCTCTTTCTGTTGTTTTTCCTGACAATAAATTGTTCACTTTAACTCCTCGTGTCTTTGGTTCAATGGCTTTTGTCCATCAACTTGCGCCAGGGATTGACAAGCTCTCACCTAGGGCTGTCAAGTGTGTCTTTCTGGGGTACTCTCGTACTCAAAAGGGCTACCGTTGCTATGATCTTGTGAATAACAGATATTATGTCAGTGCTGATGTCACCTTCTTTGAAAATGTCATGTATTTCTCGCCTACAGGTGATAGGATGATGCCTTCAAATACTGCTGATGAGATTTATGTGCCACCCCCTCCTATACGTCAGCCTAGTCACATACCTCCTCCTCCTCCAGTGTCACCACCACCACCACCACCGCCACCAGTATCACCTACCCAACTGCCAGTACCACCTTTACCAAAATTCTACACTCGACGTCCAAATACTGCTCATGGAGGCCGTCATTCATCTACAATGCCCCAGGTATGTCCAGGTGATATGAGTACTGATAGGACTGACAATGCACAAGTGCAGGATACTGATATACATGTGGACACTGCTGATGATTTGGATGTACCTATTACCCTAAGGAAGTCCAAGAGGACATGTGCGTCTTACCCACTTGCTTCCCAGGTCTCCTTCCATCGCCTCACTGGTGATTTCCAGAGATTTGTCATTGCTCTATCTACCGTGGAGATACCGCGGAACTATCAGGATGCCTTGAAAGATAGCTGCTGGAGGTTAACGATGGAAGAAGAAATGGATGCCTTGCGATCTTGTGGTACATGGAGCTTGGTCGCTGCTCCTCCAGGCGCGTCTGTGGTCAGTTATAAATGGATCTTTACTGTCAAGTATAATGCGGATGGCCACCTTGATCGCTACAAAGCAAGGCTAGTGACCCGTGGATTCACTCAGACCTATGGGGTGGACTATATGGACATCTTCTCTCCGGTGGCACGCCATTCAACGCTACGTATTCTCCTTTCAGTTGCAGTGGTACGTGATTGGCCCTTGTTTCAGCTTGATGTCAAAAATGTCTTTTTGTATGGAGATCTGCAGGAAGAAGTCTACATGTAGCAGCCTCCGGGGTTTGCTGCTGAGGGGGAGTGTCATATGGTGTGTAGACTTCACAAGGCCATATATGGCCTTAAACAAAGTCCGCAGGCATGGTTTCAGAAGCTTTCAGATCTCATCCAGACGCAAGGCTTCATAAGATCGAATGCTGACCACTCTTTGTTTGTCTAGAAGACTCCCAGAGGTACTGTTGTTATTATGATATATGTTGATGATATACTTGTTACGGGAGATGACATGCAGGGGATAAAGATGGCAAAAGCATTTCTAGGCAGTCAGTTTGTGACTAAGGATCTTGGTACTCTACGGTACTTTCTGGGATTGGAGTTTGCAAGGAATGCGCAAGGTCTTGTGATGACCCAAAGGAAATATATTACAGATATGCTTGTTGAGACAGGTATAATTGGGTGTCGACCCTCTACTACTCCCATGGACCCTAGCATGAAGCTATATGGAGATGACACAGAGGAAGTTGATAAAAGAAGATATAGAGAAATGGTGGGAAAACTTCTCTATATTACCATCACCAGACCTGATATTGCGTTTGCAGTGAGTCGGGTGAGTCAATTCATGGAGCAACCCAGACAATTACACACGGATGCTGTATATATGATACTGAGATATCTAAAGTCGTTTCCAGGTGCAGGGTTGTTGTTTAGGAAAGAAACAAATCTTTCTATCTCTGCATGTGCTGATGCTGACTATGCAGGATGTCCTAGAGATTGGAAATCTACCTCAGGATTTGCGGTATTCATTGGCAGTTCCTTAGTCTCTTGGAAGAGCAAGAAACAGACAGTGGTGACTAGATCTAGTGCTGAATCTGAGTACAGGGCCATGGCGCAGGCTAGCACAGAAATGATGTGGGTTCGAGCCGTATTAACAGATCTACATATAGATGTATCGTTACCCATGCAGTTACAGCATGATAATCAAGCCGCATTATTTATTGCTGATAATCCTGCATTTCATGAAAGGACGAAGCATATTGAGGTAGACTGCCACTATACCAGGGACATGATTCAGAAAGGGTTAATTTCTACTTCTCATGTGAGTTCAGGTGAACAGACTGCAGATATTTTCACCAAGCCGTTGCTCAGAGGGTCGTTTCAGAAATGTTCTTCCAAGCTGAGCATGATTGACATCTATGCTCCATCTTGAGGGGGAGTGTAGAGATATTTCTAGTATTTATACACTTAGTGTCATACTTATCTTTATTGTTCCGTCTTTTGTAATGTACCCATAGGCTTCCTCTATATAAGAGAGCCTAGGGTTCTCTGGAATAAACAAGTTCTTCATTTCCTATAACTGCCTCCATTCCTAGGGCCCCATTGTCGAACCGGATCATTCTGCCGAATATTGAAGACAATCGGAAATGCACTTACAACCATATTAGTAAACATGAAACAAACTCTATTTGGTAAAGGTCATATTGAAGAGAGTTTGACCTCAGTTCCGTCATACCATCTAGAAATGAGAGAAATCCTCTAGAATTAGCAACAATCTCCAATAAGATATGTGGAGAGAAAAATATAACTTGCATTATGAATGGGGCCATAGGGTTCTCCTATATAAAGAAGAGAAACTCTAGAGGGAAAATTACGTAATAGAGACTTAAGAAATAGAAAATACATAATAGATGAGAAAGATAAATATATCCCTTAACACTCCCCCTCAAGATGGAGCATGGATGTCAATCATTTTAGCTTGGAACATCTATGGAATGGCCCTCCGGATAAAGCCTTGGTGAAAATGTCTGAAGTATGTTCCCTTGAGTTGATGTGGGAAGTGGAGATAAAGTCCTTTTAAATCATATCAAGTGTATAGTGGCATTCTACCTCAATGTGTTTGGTCCTCTCATGGAAGGTATGGTTGTCGGCAATGAGAAGAGCTACCAAGGGAGAATACCACTAACGAGCGGGATGAATCCACGGGATATGCCACCAAGGAGTGGGCTGAAACTACGGGAGAATGCCACCATGGATCTCATGTTATTATGAATTTCTAAATTGTTACGGGTGGTGTAGGGGTTCTTATATAGCCCCACCAATAAGATCAAGTCCCACTCGCATACGATGTGGGACTAAGGTAGGTGCATGTAGTAATTGGACCTTCGAGGTATCCATTTACCCCATATAAATGCATACTCTAACAATGCCCCCTCAAGTTGGATTATGCAATGCTCATCTTGGACAAATAGAAGGAAATTGCTCACTCGCACAAGACACGACACTACGGACACTATAAACCCAACGTACTCTATTGACTCCCGGTTGAGGACATTGCTTTTCATGTCACGTTGGTGAGGAGGAACTGAAGGATTGGAGTGTGAACCAAGTCTCCTCGTCGAAGAATGTGTGCTATGCACTGCATCTGTGAGTGTCACCGGAACTAAACTAAGTCTCATCGTCAGAGAATGTGTGCCCTACATTTGTCAGTCATGAAATTGGAATGGGTTTCCTCGTCGGAGAACTCTGGCCAGCAAGATAGCGCTATCTCTCAGGTGGGCCAAACAAAGAATATCGTGGATATCCATATGTAGATCTCCGAAGATGGGTCTCTCATAGGGACCTCGAAGTGGGTTGTCTTTCATATGAACCTCAAAGGATCTCGTATTGGAGTTCATATCACTAGAGAATGGAGTCTACTCATCGGATAACTGGGTTGTAGAACACGAAGTGTCTCAAACTGGTAGAGTCTGAATCTGAAAGCTCTACTAAATACTCCCCCTTTTTCCCAAACTTGTTAGAAAAATGTGACGCTCGACCAAGTTTTTTTTGAAGAGAAAATGGGTGCAATCCCAGAAATTGGGACCAACCTCAAAAAGTGTATATATATATGTTAGAAAATAACATAGCTCTGATATCATGTTAGAAAAGACGATGCGGAAGCATATCCGAGAAATATAATAAGAACAATAAGAACAAGATATTTAACGTGGAACCCTACTCCTTAAGGAGAGGGATGAAACCACGGGAGAATGCCTCATGTGGTTGATAGCCTATTGCTTTTCTCATCTGAATACAAGGGGTGTGGGGGTCGATATATAGCCCCCACTGAGTCTCCACATCTTCCAACTGGTAGATGTAGGACGAAACTCATGGATGTGGTAAATGGATCCTGGAGAGATCCATTTACCTATCTACAATATAAGAGGTGCACAACCAAATACTCCAGCACTCAACCTCAAGCTGGAGCATGCAATGATCAGCTTGGACAAACAGAAAGAAACTCAACTCACAATACATGACAATATCAACGCAATGCGCACAACTGTTGGTTGTTGTCGAGGGCGTTGCTTCTCATGCCATGCAGGTGAGGAGGACAAACGGGCTGGAGTGTGAGTCAACTGAATCTCCTCGTCGGAGAGCATGTCCTCTTGACTGCGACGAAACTCATGGATGTGGTAAATGGATCCTGGAGAGATCCATTTACCTATCTACAATATAAGAGGCGCACATCCAAATACTCCAGCACTCAACCTCAAGCTGGAGCATGCAATGATCAGCTTGGACAAACAGAAAGAAACTCAACTCACAATACATGACAATATCAACTCAATGCGCACAACTGTTGGTTGTTGTCGAGGGCGTTGCTTCTCATGCCATGCATGTGAGGAGGACAAACGTGCTGGAGTGTGAGTCAACTGAATCTCCTCGTCGGAGAGCATGTGCTCTGTACCGCACCTGTCAGAGTCACTGCAACTGAAATGAGTCTTTTCGTCGGAGTACTCTGGCCCGCCACAATAATGTGCACAACTGCTCCATCTCTGAAAAGAGCTGAACAAAGAGCATCGCTAATTATCCATACGTAGATCTCTGAAGATGGGTCTCTCTCATAGGGACCTTGAAGTGGGTTCTCTCTCATAGGAACCTTGGAAGGATCTCGTACTGGAGTTCACGATCACTTGAGAATGGAATTTGAAGAAGTTTCTTCGTCGGAGAACTGAGTCTCTCCCATCTTGCACAGAGAATGGTACTCTATTCTTGAGTCCCTATGAAACCACATGAAAATCCCAGCCAACATGGCATAGGGAATGATGCGCTACTCTGGAGTCCCTATGGATCACATGAAAACCCTGACCGAAAACAAGAATGATGGGGACCACGACAAATGATGGCATGCATGTGCACATCTGAAAAGACCGCATACATGTGTGTATCTGAAATTGAGGACTCGGAATCTAATCTGACGTTGAGTTTAAATATCTGATCATCTGTAGAGTCTGGAAAATCTAGCTAGTCCAAAATCTAACATCCGAATATGCAACAGACCTGTGACTCTACACAATACACCCCCTTTCTCTCAATTGTCGGAAAATGACATTGACAAAGTTGGGAGAAGACAAGATAATGGGGAGACAAAACGTCAATAAGTCGATCCCAATTTTTCTCAACTTTTCAAACATTATTTTTTAAAACATTTCTTAAATCGTCATTTTTTCCGGCTATTTCTTTCTCTTTTTATTAATAGTCGGCACGTTCTTTTTTCCAAATAAGTTGTTTCTCATTTTTTTACAGCTTTTCCCCCTTTTTTTACTGCTCTCTCTCTCTCTCTCCATGTAGTCGACCCTACTTATAGTGGGAGAAGGCTTAGTACATTTCTCTCTCTCTCCCCTTTTTTTAATACAGTAGTAGATTCGGCCAACATGGGTCAGCAAAGGGTTGAAGCCCTACTTAGGGCTCCCTCGTTTGGGAACCCTCACACAACAATGAAGAGGGAGTCGACCTCGATGCGGTCTCATACCGCCGCCAAGAAAAGTGTGCCGCTTGGGCATGTTGAGAGATCGCCTAGATCTTCTGGAGATGTGGTGCAATCACCGCGTGAAGCTGGAGGCGACGCGAGGATGCCGATGAAAAGATGGAGCAGAGGCTCGCAGTGGTGGGTTTCGCCTCGAACTCAAGCCTGGAAATTCCCTCGCGGAGGCTGCTGGAGTTGCCTGCATGTTTGGGCGAACGCCTGGAGCACGCTCTCGCCGCCTAGAGCAAGGGCTCGGAGACCTACGCCTGGAAGGAGGTGCGCGACGGGGGGTTGGAGGTGCGAGGAGGGGTGTTGCGCTCAAGAGGAGGTGTTTCCGCACCACCTACATCTGGAGCAACGAGCTCCGCCTGCGGTCGAAATCGGGATGGGGGTAGGAGGACGAGAGGCAGTCGCCTTCTGCGGTCGAAACCACGCGGAGCGCGATCACCCTGGAGTAGGGTTTCTGGAAAAGTAACCAGATCGTCAGATCTTGCGCTGGATGTTGGATCGGCTCCTTTGAGGAGAGCGTCGAGGAGAGGATTGGCGGCGCTGCCTGGGTGACACGGCTGGAGGCCGTGGCACTGTTGTCGCCTGTGTTGGAGAAGGTGTGGCATCGATGATGGTGCCATTGGTGGGTACAGATGCCACCGCCGCCTCTCTCCTCTGTTGGGTTTTCACGATGCCCTTGCAAACGAGGGTTCCAGTAAGACCCTAGATCTGCACTTGGAACTGCGTGCCCGTGCAAGGAATGCTGCCTGGAGATGACGACAAAAATCTTCGAAGCAGAACTAGGGTTCCATAAATTGAACCATGAATTTGATAATCTCGAATCTCGAACGATAAAGAACATAAAAAATTCACGAGAATCGACCCACTCTGATACCTTGTTAGAAAATAGGAATGGAAGCGATTTGATAAACATAGCACTAAATCAAGAAATATGAAACATGAAGAACAAGATTTTTACGTGGAACCCTACTCCCTAAGGAGCGGGTTGAAATCACGGGAGAACGCCTCACATGGATGATAGTCTATTGCTTTTCTCATCTGAATACAAGGGGTGTGGGGGTCTATATATAGCCCCCACTGAGTCTCCACATCTCACAACTTGTAGATGTGGGACTAAACTCATGGATGTGGTAAATGGATCCTGGAGAGATCCATTTACCCATCTACAATATAAGAGGCGCACAACCAAATACTCCAACAATATATATAATAAGATTACAATTACATCGACCAAAATGTAAACAACGCCTTGCTATGCTCCAGTATACAACCCGCATTACATTCCTGCCCCCCAAAAATGGCACCATTCGTTACACACCAGATTGCCCATAGAATTGCAAATACCAACGCACTATCTTTGTGCCCATACCCACACACCAACCCAAATTTCCTCCAGAAATCCGCGCCATCCCGCCCTTGAAGCCAAGGGATGGCGACCTTTGTCCGAACCTGAACAGATGATGGGCACGAGAAGAAAAGGTGATCTGTGTCCTCCCTTTCCCCATTGCATCTCAAGCATACCCCGATATCAATCCCCAGCAAATGACCAAGACGAACCTACGTTAGGAGCCGATCTTGACACAACAACCACATGAAAATCTTGATACGATTCAACACCCTGCATCTCCAAATCATTCGCACGTCCTTTGCAATGCACTCCACCTCCACACCCTCCCCAACAAAAAATTGATAAGCCTTCTTGACCGAGAACCTTCCATCCCTCCATCTGAAATGATCCCTACCTTCACCAGGGCCCTCGATCCCCATCAAGAAAGGCTGCAATTCATTGAACTCCTCCACCCGTTGGTCCGACAAACCAGAGATAAATGTAGGGCCCATGCCTCATGTGACCAAGTCTGTTGTACTGTTGCCAACCTATTAACATCAAGTTGGAGTAGGAACATCTTAACAAGAACATCGTGTCCCGTCCAGTCATCTGTTCAGAAGTGGAAGGATGACCCATCACCAAGAATCGGCTCCAACTTCAATGCCAATTCAGACACAACCTCAGCAATGCCCACCCACAACGAGGAAGGCATACGACACAGAACGATCGTCAAAGAGCTCAACACCCCATATAATCTCTGCAGCAATCTGCATACTGAATCCTTCGACTGCCCCAACAAACGCATCACCCATTTTGCCATGAAAGCCTTGTTGATTTCTCCTAACAAGTAACAACAAAATCCCGAGCCCTCCACGCTTATTCGATTGGGTCATCTTCTCCCAGCCAATCAAGTGAAAGCCCCTCCTCTCCTGCCTCCCATCTGACCAGAAAACCTCTTCGTCAAACCTTCAATGAGAGAATGAACACCAACTGGAAGTCGCGATGTGGAGCAGAAGAAAATAATTATGGAAACGAAAAACCAAAAATTCTTTTTTATAAGCCATTTCAATTTTTCCTTCGGCTTTCTCCTCATTTTTTTCTTCATACGTTTTTTGTACGATATCCTTTTTCAATATCTTTTTCACACTTGGCCCTTCTGTTTTTTTTTCTGGGCCCTCCTTTTTTCTTTGAAGCCATAGCCTAAATGCCCCCCCTAGTCTTCTGCAGCTGCGGCCCCACTAGGCCCCCCAATTCTTCTGCAGCTGCAACCCCATTTGGACCCAAGCCCCCTTTTTTTCCTTCCAAGCCCTTGGTGGGCCATTGCAATTTTTCAATATAAAATTAACTCCTATTTAGGGTTCAACATCAAGAGAACCTCCTCATCTCTGCCCCCGATGGGACACCCTCTTTTCATGATGGATCTCGTATTTCATCGCCACTGCCATAGGCTCATGTTGCCACCGCTTTAACATAGAGGGGCGTCTTGGAGCCTTTTGCGCATGATGGTGTTGCATGGGCTGTGTTGTTACCTCTTCTAGAGAAGACTAGGCGCATTATGTTGCGCGTAGAGACACTTGCATTGCTGGAGGGCTGGCTTCGAGCAACGCCAATGATGTATCAGAACCCATCTCTAGGACTTTTCCCCCTTGATGAGGCTCGTCTTCTTGCGAGATGGTCGCCGCCAACAATTGATGGGAGATGATGGAAGTCTGCACGCATGTTTTGATATGCACTGCTTGAAGATTGTATATGTGGTGTTGGATCCATTGGATTAGGGTTTTAAGAAATGTGCCAATATTGAGTCTAGAGGGATTGCACACAAGGAGGTGTTGGAAACTGTTTTGAACTCTGGAGCAGCTGTGTAATAAGGTTCTAGAGATATGGAACCCTAGAACAAAGGGGTCAATGATGGTGTGTTCTTCCGAATGCCAGCCTGAACTAGGTTCCAGGAACCCTTGATTTTCTTTGAATTTAGCATTGACGACCTTCAGAACTTTGAATAAGATGCTTGCTGGATGAACATAGTTATGATTTCATGAACCCTAGAAGGCTGAACTCTTCTTAAATTTGATTAAATCATGAACATAAACTTAAAATTATTCAAGAATGAAAATCCGAGATCAAACCTGCTTTGATTCCATGTAGAAAATGAGAATGCAGAAGTGTAATTAGAGATAAAGATAATATAGAACATAAAGAACTACATCTAACCCTACTGCGTAAGGAACGGGATGAAACCACAGGAAAAGGCAACATTGGGCTAGATACTTTGTTATTAAGAATCTCACAATTTTTACAGGTGGTGTGAGGCTTCTTACATAGCTCCACCAGTAAGACCAAGTCTCACTCATAGACGATATGGGACTAACATAGGTCCTTGTGGTAATTGGACCATTCTAAACGTATACTCTAATAAATATGAATATGATCAAATAAAGATAAATTACGAATTTGAGTCAGATTATTATCAATTAGGAAATGATTTAAAAAATCACATCAATATGCGCATAAATATCTTGATAAAAATTTTCAGCTAATCAATTAAATTAATAATGGTATAGGGTTGCTCTAAAGATATAGTCCTCAAGGGGTTAAAGCCAACGTGAGGCTTGTCCTGTTATAATTCATGTGATGTCAAGACAAAATGGCATAGCAGTTGTAGAGGTTAAGGAGATGCATGAAATTGGGTAGATGGAAATAAGATTATCTCAGCTGTTTACTAAACACAATATATTAATATTTCGTATTCGGATATTCGAATCTGAATCTGGATCCTTTTGGTGTTACCGAATCCATATCTATATTCGAAAATCTATAGAACTTATATCCATATTCGATTCATGTTCGAATACATATATCCATATTCGATAATTTTCTGAATTTGGTAAGCGGATATGCATATATTTATCTATATCTATTTTCATCCCTTGTTGGGAGGCACTGCTAGGCCTTAGTGACAAGAGAAGACCTATGCGCGAGAGGGTTAGGGCCTCGCGTGAGGACTAGAGGTTTTTCTGTCAAGAGGAACTGCCACATGAGGTGTGGAGCCACCGGGGGTTTCCGTATGGCGGCGAGAGGGGGCTGATGGTGGGTTTAGGGCACATGGGCTCAAACTTTCATCTAGGATAGTTGTTCTGACCATGTAGAGAGAAAAATATAACTTGCATTATGAAAGGGGCCATATGGCTCTCTTATATAAAGAGGAGAAACCTTGGAGGGAAAATTACATAATATAGATGAAAGAAATAGAAAATATATAATAGATCAGGAAAGATAAATATATCTCTCAACAACATCCAAGAAAGAATCACCAGAAGAATGAAGTCGAACATCATCACCATACATTATTTAACACTTCTTCATGTTCGTCCTTGACATATAGCGAAACTGGCCATCTTTCTATGATTCTATCCTTGCGTTCTCCTGTTGCAATGCAGAAAAAAAATTGAGAAAAGGAAATGTTAGTAATCTCACCATTATGGAAACTGGAACTCCTCTAAACTTTCTTTAAACCTCTTGCATTTGGATGAGGTCATTACCTATTGTGGGACGTGGAGACTCAGTGAGGGCTATATAAGAAGCCCCTCACCCTCTGTATATGATGAGAAAGTTCAATGAACAAATCAACCATTTGAGGCGTTCTCCCGTGGTTTCAAACTGCTCCTGAGGGAGTAGGGTTCCATGTTAAATTCCGAGTTCTTCCATATTTTATCATTATTCTCTGATATTTGCTTCCGCATTCATATTTTCTAACATGGTATCAGAGCCGGTCGATTCTCGAGGATTTTTGTTATGTTTATTTTTATGTTCAAGATTCGAGATACAATTCTAGGGTTTCTATTGAAACCCTAATTATATTCTTGAAGATTATTCGGTCTAGCTTTAGCGTTTTTCGAAGCCCTAAAATCTGCAACTGAAAGTTCCAGGAGGCATGCTTTCAGCGCCATCATCGAGTTGCAAATCCCATGGCGAGAAGATCCTCAATGCATGCACAACCCTTGTGCAGATCCAGGCATACAGTGATGGGCTCAGATCATGGTACTCCTCAACGAAGATCCATGCGACCTTCAGATCGCCTCGACTCCAGATGGTGCAGCCAAGCGCACCTTCCTCCAAATCGTCGTCGGCCTCCCTCCATACAGATTGCCGAGCCTCGTCGCATCTCATCTCGAGTATTGGCTACTGGAACCCTAGCAAGGCCTAGGGTGTTCACTCCGTGCGAAAAAAAATTGAAAGCTCGAAGGCGGCTTTGCACCTCCTTCTGGTCGTACATGCCCGTCACATCATGCGCAGATTCACCTTTTAAGAACTTGTGGATCCTAGCAAGAACTTGAGATGGAGAGCTTCATATCTTTGTTCTAATTCTCCAGCAAGCAGCGCTCTGGCCGAACTCCAGGCGGGGGGCGACACCCGAGAAACATCACCTCCGTCGGCTTTTCTCCCTCTCCTTGGTCTCCTACAGCGGCAACAATCACAGGCCTGTCACATCATGCGTAGATTCACCTTTCAAGAACTTGTGGATCCTAGCAAGAACTTGAGATGGAGAGCTTCAGATCTTTGTTCTGATTCTCCAACAAGCGGCGCTTTGGCTGAACTCCAGGCGGGGGGCGACACCCGAGAAACATCACCTCCGTCGGCTTCTCTCCCTCTCCTTGGTCTCCTACAGCGACATCAATCACAGGAGCCTAGCCAACAACATCGCCCACATTTCCAACTGATGTAACTTCTTTCTTATTAATGAATGCGTTGGTGTGGTGACTCCCGCCTTGGGAGGGCACCCCCGTCTTTCTTAGTAAAAAAAACAACGTCGCCCACAATTCCTTCGACCAAGCCCCACGGGCGGCGAGCCCAGTTTGCCTCCAGCCGTCGTTTTCCAGGGCGGCATCCCCAAAATCCGCATGCCACCCCTTGGCCCAAGTAGCAGCATCTGCATCGCCACCCTCGTCTCCTCAAGCATCGCCGTTGTCAATTTCCTCTTGCTCGAGGTGGGAGTGGTCGCAAGCGCTCTCCAAGTCATGCGAGCGACGATTAAGCATCCTCTCTAGGAGGATCTCCTATCGATGATGGCGCAGAGGGGGTTCCCACAATTAGGAACCCTTACTTTTCATGGAGGAATGGGCCATTACCCTTCATTCAAATTAAGGGGGCCTATTCCCATGATTAAAAAGGGCGGGGGGGTGGAAGAAGGGCAAGCTGGAGTCTATTGTGCCTAATTGGGCCGAAGAAGGATTTTTTTTGCTGCTATTGTAAGCCAAGTGGGCCGATAGATTTTGTTTGTTAAAAAAATGGAAAAGGTGTGTACAAAAAAACCCTATGCAAATAAAGAAATTTTGCGAGAAGAATGTCGTAAAAAAGGGATAAAACGACAAAGGCAAGAGCCATGGGCTGCCACACGTTAAAAAAATGTTTGAACGGCTTAAACAAAGGGGATCACACAAAAAAATTCGTACGAAAAAAAGAAAAATTGAAAAGCCGAAAAAATAATGATCACCGGCTTATGCGATTCATGTTTTCTCCCCATATCTTGTCTTCTCACATCTTTGTCGATGACTCGATGCCATTATTTTCCGACAAGTATGGGAGAAAGGGGGAGTATGGTGTAGAATTATACAGATTCACATGTCAGATTCCAGACCTGCCAGACTTTCCAAACTCTACTGTTAGAAAATTCGGAAGCGGAAGCGTAACATGGAAAAAGATAAACAAAATAATAACAGCAGGATTTTATGTGGAACCCTACTCCGTGAGGAGCGGGATGAAACCACGGGAGAAGCCCTCAACGGGGCATGCTATGCATTATTTTTTCTCAATAGATACAGGAGGTTTGGGGCTCCTTATATAGCCTCTCCAGAGCCTCCAAGTCCCACCACTGGACGATGTGGGACTAAACACTG
Organism: Ottelia alismoides; assembly: GCA_037367405.1. Taxonomy (NCBI): domain Eukaryota; kingdom Viridiplantae; phylum Streptophyta; class Magnoliopsida; order Alismatales; family Hydrocharitaceae; genus Ottelia; species Ottelia alismoides. The sequence goes on along the minus strand of JAZKJV010000301.1, from coordinate 87,158 downwards.
GATGGGGTAAATGGATCCTGGAGGTATCCATTTACCCATCTACAACTCAATAGGCGCACTACTAGATACTCCAACATCAATTCAGATATTCAGACTCGACATTCAGATTCCGAGTCCTCATTTTCAAACATGCACATATATGCGGTCTTTTTCAGATGTGCACATGTATGCCATCATTGTTTGTGGTCCCCATCTTTTGTTTTTGGTAGAGTTTTCATGTGTTCCATGGGGACTCCAGAGTAGAGATCCCATTCCCTATGCCATGTGGGTTAGGGTTTTTCATGTGGTTTAATAGGGACTCTAGAGTAGAGATCCTATTTTATGAGCCAGTATGGGAGAGACCCAGAGTATTCCGACGAGGAGACTCAATTTCAATTGCAGTGACTCTAACAAGCGCAGTACATAGCACATGCTCTCCAACAAGGAGATTCGGTTTGACTCACACACCAGCCCAGTGATCCTCCTCACCTGCATGACATGAGAAGCAACGTCCTCGACGGCAGCCGACAGTTGTGCGCATTGAGTTGAAATTGTCTGTTGTGTCTTGTATTGTGAATTGAGATTTCTTTCCAAGCTGAGCACTGCATACTCCTGCTTGAGGGGGAGTGTTGGAGTATTTGGTTATGCGTCCTCTTGTAGTAGATGGGTAAATGGATCACACCAGGATCCATTCACCCCATTTAGTTGTTTAGTCCCATATCTACTAGTTATGGGATGTGGAAACTCAGTGAGGGCTATATAAGAAGCTCATCATCCTCTGTATATGATGAGAAAGTTCAATGAACAAATCATCCCTTTGAGGCGTTCTCCCGTGGTTTCATCCCGCTCTTAGGGAGTAGGGTTCCACGTTAAATTTCGAGTTCTTCCATGTTTTATCAATATTCTCTGTTATTCGCTTCTGCATTCATATTTTCTAACAAACCTAAGTACCAAACACAATATATCGTGTTGGAGAAATGCAAGTAATTTAATATTGGGTTTGTTCCTAATACTTGAAAAGGGAATATCCAATAGTTGACTTGGAAGTGGAGGAATTCTACATTCCCTTCACCACCCAGTATCTTTATGACATCCTCCACGGGTCTGCATTCTTAGTCAATTTCAAAGGTCAAGGCCATCTTAGTGTTTGTAGCGCTATCTATTTTTTTACATTCAACCAGCTCTAAATGTATCTTGTTTTATAGGATGTTTATTCCTCATATTATTTGTTCATCGTCGTTCTGTATGTCTGTCATGAATTTGAGGGAAGTTATACCTAATCTACTTTTGTTGTGTTTTCATTTAGTGAGCTTCATCACCATATTTTACATCGTTAATTAGTGGCTTAACATGATACATGTTGAGATATTTATATCTCTTTATGTTTAGTTTGTTATTTTATTTTTCTTTCGTCTATTTATGTAATTTTTCCTTAGAGCTTTTCTCCTATATAGGAGAGCTCTAGGGCTACGGTGCATGTAACCTTTTCATTTCAACTCTTTCTGCATGGTATCAGAGCGACTGTCCTAGATCAGAGCATGTGCCCTAGATCCCTACCACACCAAAAACCTTAGATCCTCGTGCAACGGTGGTCGCCGTCGTCGACATCCGAGCAACAGTGGCTACAACCGTCCGCCACTGACCATCAAGGGCTGCCACACCCATTTTTCTCGTGGGTACTGAGAGGTTTGATTTGGTTCCTAGGGTGTGGTTTTTGATCCTCTAAACCATCCTAGGCACCTAAAGAAGCCTCCTATGGATGGGAGAGGTTGTGGTGTGAGTCTACACCCATAACAATCTTCCTATATGTCTCTGTAGACATTGTTATTCCAGTTTGCAACCCTCGTCTTAGATATTGTTGTCATCATGTCAGACAACAAAGCAGATGTTCCATCCCTGGGTGCCTTCAAAAGTCCAGCACCTATTGTGAAGATGGATGGAACGAACTAGGTACTGTAGGCCATGCAGTTCATGAGCCTAATGCAATGTAATGGCATGAAGCATATCCTCACATAGGAGGAGTCTGTTGACAAGACTGGGGTTAACGCCTCATGGGAGGTAGACGACGCTTATGCACGTGGGTGGCTTTCTGGAACGGTATCCATGGATATAGCCAATGATATACTGAGTCAGCCCACGACAAAGGCTATGTGGGACATTCTCGCCGCTATATACTCTCCGGCGAAGAACGAGTCGAAGATTCTGCAACTTCAGCATGACATCTTCACATCGAAGCAAAATGGTCATCCTCTCTATACCCTTTACACTTCTCAAAGGGGTATGCTTGAGAAGTTATATGGTTACATTCCCTTGATTGCCACACCAGAGCAACTCAAGGCATATAGGAATTCGGTGATGACCGGAGTTTTTCTAGAGGCACTCGACTTTGAGTATGATGCAGCTAGAGCACAGATTCTTACTGATGCCACCATACCTCTAATGGAGGAGGCATATCGCAGGTTGAGTATGCTCTCCATATCTTCTGGTGGTACTCAGCTGCCTCAGACATCTTCATCCATGGCAGCATCTCGTGGTAGGGGGAGCCCTACACAGGATCGTGGTCGAGGTGGCCATGGCAGGAGGGGGGGGGGTAGTCGGCCCCCTCGTCAACCCTGTACTTACTGTCATGTGCCAGGTCACTCTGAGGAAACATGTTATTCTAAGCATGGGTTTCCAGTTTCAGCTCGTGTGTCAGAACAAATCCAGTAGATTGGCAGCTCCACCTGCATCTGATCAGATATTTGATGAACTAGTAGCACGACTCAGGGAGATTATGCCTGCTCCTGGGTCAACTAGCTCTCCGTCAGGATCATCAGAGGTAGCATGCTCAGCTTCTGCGTCCACATTCAGGTATAGCATATGCTTTTACTAGTTGTTACATGGCAGATTTGTCGGAATGGATTATGGATTCAGGACCTTCCCATCATCTCTGCGGCAAGGTTCGGAAATGCGGTATGCGGTATTCGTTCAGTCATGCGGTCTAAAACGAGTAAGCGGATATGCGGAGGAGTATACAGAAGTATATGCGGTTCATGCGGTTTATAATATTTTAATTTAAAATATTATAAAATAAACAATAAAATTTGTTTATATATAAAAGTTGATGATCTAAAAAAATTCAAAATCAAAATTTTCAAATAAGATAATATAATCAATAAGATATATGATTTTTTTTAGTGTGTATTTTGAATTTAATACATACATATATATATATATACATATACAAATTTGGATACAACAGGGAATACATGATTCTATAAGAAAACCTTTAATGTATATATACATCCTATAGATAACAAAAGCTAAAGAATAATCATAGGTACATACACCCAAAATTATACACATATATGTATCTCCAAGGGATAAAATATGTTGACACAAAATATAGGGGAAGATTGTTTGCATATAAAATTTATTGGAAACAGAAAAATGTAAAGTGTCAGAGTGTTAGTCAATTATATCATGTTTTATTTGATGAATTAGAATGAATTTCATTTTATAGAAAATTCAAAAAGTTGTAGACAATTCATTAATAAGTGTTGAGAACAATGGAAAAAAATGGATAAGACAAAAAATATCCTAGATTATAGTCCCAAATGCAACATATACGAGAATAATGAAAAGATGCATCAATGCAAATGATGATATAAGAGTTGCTCGGAAAAAAATCGAGTTAATATGTCATCAACATGCCATGGATTAACATGAATCCTATTAGATTTGCGGCCGCATATGCGTTTTGACTGCATATTGTCGCATATGGCATATGCGCTTCGGTCAAGTGACCGAATACGCATATGCGGCCGCATGGACCGCATTTCCGAACACCGCTCTGCGGTGACAGAGGACAATTTAATACGTATAGCCCAACTCAATCAGGTAAATCAGTTGTGATAGCAGATGGGACACACTCTCCCATTACTGGTCAGGGAGAGGTGCAGTTAACTCCTGTAATACAGCTTCAGAACGTTCTCTACGCTCCTGAGTTTTCTATGAATTTACTATCCATTAGTCAAATCATCAAGGACTTACATTGTTGTGCCATAGTTGACATCTCTGCTCTTGTGTTTCAAGATATTCTTACGGACAGGGTGATTGGATCTGACCATGAGCAAGGAGGCCTCTACGGTACAGACTAGTACAGTCTCCTTATGCTGGTGCCTCGTCTCTTCGCACTAGATCTGTTTCTCTCTATATGTGGCATCTTCGGTTTGGTCATCTTCCTCCGCAAAAGATGTTTCACGTTCTTCCACAGATATTTCCTCGATCTACTTTTCAGTGTTAGGCCTGCCAACTTGGAAAGCATCATCGAACCACCTTCCAGAGTCGTCAGGATCGAAGTAGCCATGGTATGTTTGAATTGATTCATTTTGATATTTGGGGTCCTAGTCGTGTCCCGGATCATCAAGGATATAGGTTTTATCTGGTTGCTCTCGATCAAGTCTAATGCTGATCATGTTATTCAGTCCTTTATTAATGAAATAAGGAATACGGTTAGATAATGCACTTGAATTCGGAAGTACTCATCTTTCTTGGTTTCTTAGATCCTATGGTATTGTGCATCAAACATCTTGTGCGTATACTTCTCAACAGAATGGTATGGTTAGGCGAAAACACCGCCATCTTTTAGATGTTTCCAGGAATCTTCTGATCCAGAGTCGTGCTCCTCATTCGTACTGGGGGGATGCGATTCACACTACATGTTACCTGGTAAATCGTATGCCATCATCGGTTCTGGGGGAGAAGATCCCGTTCTCGATTGCATTTCCCGAGACAGGTCTTTTCTCTCTCACATCTCGTGTTTTCGGATCGGTTGCTTTTGTTCATCAGATGACTCCAAGTCTTGACAAGCTCTCTCCTAGAGTTGTTAAGTGTATGTTTGTTGGGTATTCCAAGACCCAAAAGGGATATCATTGCTTTGACCATGTTCGATGAAGGTACTATGTTAGTACAGATGTCACCTTCTTTGAGTCCATTATGTATTTCTCTCCTACATGTGACAAGCTCATTCCTTCAGAGAGTGGAAAAGGGGTCTATATGCCTCTACCTCTGATTTCACCTACTCCAGGCGATACTATACCATCACCACCATCTTCTCCTCCGCTGTCACCACCACCACCACCTCCACCTTGTGCCATGCCTACTTTCTTTCTGCAAGTTTAGCAGCACTGGCCTCGTGCTCATGTGCATCCTCTATCATCCAGCTCGCCTAAGGTATGTTCTGAGCATTTGAGTTCTACTAATGGCACTGATGATTTGAGTGTGCAGCTTGAGTTGCAAGATGTCTTCCATGATACACCTTCTGAAGATACTGCGGACTTGGATGTGCCTATTGCTTTGCGGAGGAAGAGGCGTGCGTGCACTATGCATCCTCTTGCCTCCCATGTTTCCCTAGCACGGCTCTCTGGGGATTTTCAGATGTTTGTTGTTGGATTGTCAGTTGTGGAAATACCGCGATCCTATCAGGAAGCATTGCAGAGTAGTCTTTGGCGTCTGGCAATGGAGGAGGAGATGACAACTTTACAGTCTCGTGGTACGTGGAGTGTAGTATCGCCTCCTCCAGGTTCATCTGTTGTTGGCAATAAATGGATGCTTACAGTGAAACACTGTGCAGATGGTTCTGTGGACAGGTATAAGGTTAGATTGATTGCGTGTGGGTTCATCCAAACCTATAGGTGGATTATCAGGGCACCTTTTCTCCAGTTGCATGTCATTCTACAATGCATATTCTTATTGTTGTTGCTGTGGTACGGGATTGGTCGTTGTTCCTATTAGATATCAAAAATGCAGTCTTTTGTGGAGATCTGCAGGAGGAAGTTTATATGCAACAACCACCAAGGTTTACTGCTGAGGGGGAGTCCAGACTGTCCAGTATAGTGTGTAAACTCTGCAAGGACTTCTATGTCCTTAAGCAGAGTTCGAGGGCTTGATTCCAGAAGCTCTCTCAATTGAATGAACAACAGGGATTTGTCAGATCCACCGCAGATCATTCTCTTTTTGTTAAGAGAACCCAAAGAGGTATTGTTGCTATTTTGGTCTATGTTGATGATATTATTGTTATAGGCAGTGATGACCAGTGTATTCAGGTAGTTAAGGATTTCCTTGGACAATAGTTTGTGACCAAGAATCTTGGCAAGCTACGTTATTTTCTTGGCCTAAAATTTGCAAGAATCCGCATAGTATGGTAATGACGCAAAGGAAATATATCATTGATCTTCTATCTGAGACGTGCATGATAGGATGTAGACCTGCTACTACTCCAATGGATCCCAATGCTAGGCTATATGATGATGACTTCGCGTTGGTGGATAAGAGACAGTGCAAAGAGCTGGTAGGGAAGGTGTTATATGTTACTATTACCAGGCTTGATATATCGTTTGCTGTCAGCAGGGTCAACCAGTTTATAGAGCAGCGTAGGCAGGCTCACATGGGTGCAATCAACATGATCTTGAGGTATCGGAAGTATTCTCCAGGTGCAGGACTTCTACTCAGGAGAGACACATCTCTCACAGTTTCTGGATGTGCGTATGCATATTATGCTGGGTGTCCGAAGGATAGGATGTCTAATTCATGCTTCATTGTGTTGTGGGCAGCTCACTGGTTTCATGGAAGAGTAAGACACAGATAGTTGTAGCTAGATCAAGTGTTGGATTAGAGTATAGGGCCATGGCCCAAGGTAGCACAGAAATGATGTGGGTCAAGTTCTGACTGACCTAACTATTGAGGTGCCTCTTCCTATGTACCTCAAATGTGACAATCAAGCTGCTCTATTTATAGCTAATAATCCTGCCTTCCATGAAAGAACAAAGCACATTGAGGTTTACTGTCATTACACCTGTGATTTAATCTAGAAGGGGCTTATACTCACTTCTCATGTTGCTTCAGGTGATCAGATTGCCGACGTGTTTACCAAAGCCTTGCAAAGGCCCTTTCCACCGTTGTTGTTCCAAGCTGAGTATGATAGACATTTATGTTCCAACTTGAGGGGGAGTGTTGAGATATTTGTATCTCTTTATCTTTACTTTGTAATTTTCTTTTTCTTTCGTCTCTTTATGTAATTTTCCCTTCGAACTTTTCTCCTATATAAGAGAGCTCTAGGGCTACGGTGAATAAAACTTTTTCATTTCAACTCTTTCCACAATACATATTGATCATCTTGCATTTGCTCTATGGTTTCAGTTTATTGAAATCAAATATTATGAATTGGATGCTTATTAGCAATGTAAAAAGACTATTTCTTCTATGTAATTTAGCAGTATTGCTTCCATTTACTCAACGTTTTATATTATTTGAATTATCAGGTGAATATCATGGAAACAACCCAGAAATGTCAAAACTTCTTCACAAAGCCGTTCGTCAAAAAAATGAGAATGCTTATGTTATTTACCAGCAGCATATTGCAAATCGTCCTGTGAATGTGGGTTCCTATGCGTTGCTTCTTTCTTACTTTCTTACTGAGTTGTTTCCTTTTCGTAGATTATGACATGGAAACTATAAAATAGATGTAATCTATATTGTGCCAGGTCCTCAGGGATCTTCTTGACTTCAAAAGTGATAGGCCATCTATTCCTGTTGGAAGGGTTGAGCCTGCAACCTCAATTGCTCAGCGTTTTTGTACGGGTGGAATGTCTCTTGGAGCTATTTCAAGAGAGACACATGAAGCAATCGCAATAGCAATGAACAGATTAGGTGGAAAGTCCAACTCTGGGGAAGGTGGAGAGGTACAATTTCTGTGTTGTCCAAAGACTAGTATAGCTCCATTTTATGTGTGATTTGACTGTTTAAATGTGCTCACCCCTGAGCATTGACATTATAAAGTCTTCCTTTTCAAGTTATATTGGAGACATGCTCTTATCAAAACCATAACATGGATGAGGTTACATGTTTTTTTGCCCAGGACCCTATTCGCTGGACTCCACTTACTGATGTTGTTGATGGCTACTCTCCTACACTTCCACACCTTAAGGGTCTCCAAAATGGAGATACTGCGACAAGTGCGATCAAACAAGTAAGGATAATCTTGGTGGCATGCTGCCATACCTTTCTTCCTGTGGCAGTGTCAACATTTATATCTCCAAACTTTACGTGTTTATGCATGCCAACCAGTTTTTATTCTTTTTAGACATCAGTTAACACAAAGGGACACTGCCCTCGTCTTTGATGATTGTTGGTTAATGTTTTCTTTCTCATGGCTGCAGGTGTTGGTGTAACATGTTGCACTATCTGTTCCATTCATTTTCTGTTTATTATAGAACAACACTTCCTCCCAGCGAGTTGCTAATATTTGTCTTGAATATGTGTGTGTGTGTGTGTTACATTGTACCATGTGCATTCGGCTTTTACTATTTCTAAATTATCATGGTTGTAAAAGTGTTACTAGTGCTGAACATTTTTTTGACAGTCATGCTGCTTGTTGCGTGTTTGCTTTAATTTTTTGTTATTGTTGTTTTTTAGGTTGCTTCAGGTCGTTTTGGTGTTACTCCAACTTTCTTGGTCAATGCTGACCAGCTTGAAATAAAAATTGCACAAGGTGCAAAACCTGGGGAAGGAGGTCAGCTCCCCGGGAAAAAAGTCAGTGCATATATTGCCAGGTTGAGAAATTCTAAACCCGGTGTTCCACTTATATCTCCACCGCCACATCATGATATATATTCTATAGAGGATCTTGCTCAGTTAATTTTCGACTTACACCAGGTATCCCTTTTCTTTGTCAAGCTATTGGTAATTTTCTCCCGTTGTTTATGTTGTGCTTCTTTTTGGTTAAAATTATGATTCCATTTGGCTCAAATGCTGATATCTTTATATTAGTTTGTTAATTAATATTCCAAGGTGGCAGGTAAACCCGAAGGCCAAAGTATCTGTCAAGCTTGTTGCTGAGGCTGGGATTGGCACTGTTGCATCTGGTGTTGCCAAGGGCAACGCTGACATTGTTCAGGTAGCAGAGTGCTCTGCATTGCTATTCAACCTATGCTGGATGAAAAATCATTTTTTATGCCTAACTTCATCATTAGGAAATACTTCCATCCTGAAAAATATGGAAATCATTACTGTTTTTCTATTTTATATCTTCAATGAACAACCTAACAATTATTCCTTTCATCTTAATTTTTCAGTGTATATATGAAGATCAATTCGTCTGTTGTATATAAGATGGTCCAGTTTTATTGCTATTGAAGGATAATTGCCTAAATACAATGCAACCTGGACTTGATTGCTCGGTTAATTAGAAAAGTCGGAAATTGTAAATTTATGTTCAACAGGATTTACTTGTATAGTGAAGTGTAATGTAAGAAAAATCAAACAATTTCTTCGATGCTATCTTAGGCTGCATATTGATGGAAAATAAATTGTTTTCAAGCACACCATCCACACATTATTGACTGACAAAAGTGGTTAAGTGGATTTAGGTTGGATTTATATAAGTTTTAGGGTAAGCGTCTTCTCGGTGTCTTACCCTTCTTCCTTTTAAAGATGGATCTTGGGTATTGATTCATTCAACCTTCCAACGCTATATATTTTACATACCCCACCTTTGGTTTAAATGTAGATGCAGAACATCTTTTGAATTTTGGAATTTGTGAAATGTTGATTATGCATTTTCTACCTATTTGAATGCATTTTGCAGCTTCTCTGAGGCTGGGCTTTTATGTTTTAAGCGGAGCTATACTGCTTCTAAATAAGCAAGTGTAGAGTTGCTTTTTCAACATGCACTTTTTTTTGGAAAAAAATGTAGTTTTTTTAATATTAAGATGCTAGTGCGAGGCAGAAGCTATATATCCAAATCTGACCATTGCAGAGAAACCCTTGTGGAAAGTAAAGAATAAAATTTGGTGTCTTATTCAAGAGGTTTAGGGGTCCGTATATAGGACTGAACTGACCGTATATAGGACCGAAATGACCGTATTTGAAAAGTACATTGCCTCTTGGTTCTGTATAGAGCGATGTGAAGCTCATGGGGATCATTCAAGATAGCAATGGAGGAGGCATGTGAAGAAACCGTATCATCCTACAATAAAGGAACATGTAAAGGAACATTTGGTGGTGTAGACATGTGCTTGCGCATATAGACAATGGGTGGAGGAGGGAGATCCAGAGGAATATCTGTAATAGACTGAGTGAAAAAGCTTGTTTGCTCAAAAAGGTTACATTTGCAGAGATATAATATCAATGACTTGGATCATAAAAGGTATGCAAACTTCATAAGTCTATTTATGGCCTTAAGTAGAGTCGTCGAGCATGGTTCTATAAGCTCTCTGACCTAATAGAGTAGCTATGGTTCATGAGATCAAATGCAGATCACTCGCTCTGTGCACAGAACATCATGAGGTATTGTCGTTATTCTAGTCTTTGTTAATGACATTAAAATCACATGTAATGATTTAGAGGAGATCAATAGGCTAGGGAGATACTTTGTTAGCAACTTGTCACCAAGGACCTTAGAGAACTACGATACCTTCTTGATCTTGAATTTGCCAAAAAACATACAGGTATTGTGATGACTTGGAGGAAGTACATTACAGTTCTCCTTCTAGAGACTGGAATGGCAGATTGCAGACCTGCCACTATCCCTATGGATACTAGCTTGGAGCTCTATGATGATGATACATATGATGTGGACAAGATGAGATATATAGAGCTCGTCAGGAAGCTACTCTATGCGACTATCACTAGGCGAAATTTCTCCTTTACAGTAAGTTAAACCATCCAGATTATGGAGCAGTCACGCCAGGGTCATGTGGATGCATATCTAAAGTCTTCTCCATGTACTATTTAGTAAAGGGACATCTCTTTCCATCATAACTCATGCGGATGTTGACTATGCGGGATGTCCAAAAGATAGGAAACCACCTATGGATTTGCGAAGTTCATTAGGAGCTCTTTAGTCTCATGGAAAAGCAAGAAGAAATCTATTGGTGCTCGGTCAAGTGTAGAATCCGAATGCAAAGCCATGGAGAAAGGGAACATTGAGATGATGTAGGTCGGGTATGTTCTGACTGACCTAGCTATGGACATACCTCTTCCATGCAGCTATTATGTGACAATTGGGTTGTACTATTCATTATCAACAATCCAGCTTTCCATGAGAAAATCAAACACATCGAGATGAACTGCCACTATAAAAGATACGTGATACAAAAGGACTTCATATATGCTTCCCTCGTTAGCTCAGAGGAGTACACAACAAGCATTTTCACTAAGGCTCTAACCAAGGGGTCATTCCAGAATTTTTTCAAGCTGAGCATGTGTCTATGATCTAGCTTGAGGGGGAGTGTTATAAGAAATAGTATTCTCGTATTCCTTGAAATAATTTCCTCATTTGTTATTTTTACTCTAGGATTTTCTCCTCTACACATAAGAGCCCTATGATCACAGAATACACAAGTCATTGGTCATTCATTTTTTCTTGCGAATGCATTTATCCAGTACCCTTTAGTCAAGTTGGCAATCCTCCCCTCATACTTTGCAGTTGGTTCGGTTGACTTATCCATGCAATGCTATGTAGCGTATACCAATTTCCTATATAGTTAACATGATATTTGCAGTTGTCCTTGTTATCTACTCCAGTAATGAATATTTGCACTCAGGGCAGCTACTCTCCTGAGCAGCCCTTTTTTCCTGCTAGGAAGTTTCCTTTATACTTGCATGGTTATTAGTATACATCTGTGTGCATACTAATCTTGGGGAGAGTTGACTTCTTATGGTGTTGCTGCAAATCATAAACTTCTGATTTTTTTTTATCAAACTGTCAGTTTCAGGGAGTTTTCAAAATAAGGCTTGTTTTTCCTTTCATTTTTTCTGAAATAATTTTATTTTATGAGCTGTGTGGACACATTTTTTATACTCCTGAAAACTAAAAATCTGAAGACTTGAAATATGTTATAGATATCAGGACATGATGGTGGGACAGGAGCTAGTCCAATAAGTTCTATAAAACATGCTGGTGGGCCGTGGGAACTTGGGCTCACTGAAACACATCAGGCAATAATTTTCTGAATTGTTATTCTGTGATTCTTTTTATTTTTCAATATGTAATATAGTGGATGATTTTTTATGCAGACTCTAATTGAAAATGGATTAAGGGAGAGGGTAATTCTCCGGGTTGATGGTGGATTCAAGAGTGGGATAGATGTTCTAATGGCTGCTGCAATGGGCGCTGATGAATATGGATTTGGTTCTGTTGCTATGATAGCTACGGGATGTGTAATGGCACGTATTTGTCACACTAACAACTGTCCAGTGGGAGTTGCAAGTCAGGTATAGCTTAGGAATGCTTTATTTGTTCTGTATTTCTCTAGTATTAGCCTAAGATCATTTTACATCCTGTTCAGAGAGAGGAGCTTCGTGCCCGATTTCCTGGTGTGCCTGGGGATCTTGTTAATTTCTTTATCTATGTTGCCGAGGAGGTAGTGCATCTGAAAATGCTTTGTCATCTTTTGAAGATTTTAGTATTCTATTTTTAGCAAATTGTTTTTGACATAAGATTCATGTCTTCCTAAGCTGCAAACAGTGACAGAAGAAAATTGTTTCCTTCTCTGTTTTTTTTAAATGAAAAGGGATGTCCACCCACTGCAGGGCACATTATATATTGTAATAATATTCATAAAACCGCCAATTAACAAGACCAAGATACCTTGAGGGCCTTGTCATTCTCATGTACATTCTCTACATAGTATCTCTCCTATTGAAAAATAAACTTATTTCATGCCACCCAAATATCCCACAACAAAGACAACGGTTTGATACAGCCCTCATGAGAATTGCCACATGTAGCCCTGATGGTGGTTCGGAATCCATCAGCATCTTCGAGTCCACCCACTACAACGATAAGCCACGCCAAACCTCCTTAGAACTGGGAGAGCTGAAGAAGAGGTGGGTCATGTCCTCAATGTAGCCAAACACCTCGGACATGACACATTGTTGCCTTGTGCAAGCTTGGCCCTATGAACCTTCGTCATCACCCTATCCCCCCTCAGCAACCAAAAAAATATCTTCGCACATAGAGGGATCGCGTACTTCTATAATATATGCAATTCCATGCCAAATAGGGATGGAAGCTGATATAGATATATCCGTATCATATCTGCCACAAATAATATTCGTTTTATATAGATTTTGTCCTCTGTATCTGCATCCGTTTTGAAATGGATATCACTTTGATATCAAAAAATAAAAAAAAAAACAAATCACTTTGATATCCGTAAATATCCATATCTTTATTCGTATATCCGTTTTCATATATGAATATAGTTGTAGATTTATTTTTAATCATATGCAACATAATTTTTTACGTCATATTACCATATTTGATATAATTGTAACGAAGTATATACATTTAGTATATCTATATCATGTTCAAGGCATCAAATGGATGTACATTCAAGCTACTAATCTATAGAGTATTTATGACGGTATATGTAGCCAATCTTTATCCGTTTTTACATCCACGTCCCTTTTGTTAATGGTATGGTGAGATAGTTTTTATAGCCATCAATAGTTGTTTCGGCATCTATATCCGTTTTTAAAATGGATAAGGATATAGTAATACTTATATGTGTATTTGTATCTGACCGTCTGCATGCTATATGCCAAGTTACCAAGGTCAAACACCTTCGGTGTAATATATTACTTTTAACATCATAGGTGTAATGTATAGCTTTTAATTGTGGCACTGACAAAATATTAGCATATTAATGTAAAGCTTATGAATATGCTGCGGATTCCCTGCTTTGACCAAGAAAGAGTCTGTAAAATGTTCCTTTTTAATTAACTCCGTATATTCAAGAAAGCTTAAGCGTTGAGTTGAATGCCCTTCAGGTTAGAGGAGTATTAGCACAGTTAGGATATGAGAAATTGGATGATATAATTGGAAGAACGGATTTATTGAGGCCAAGAGGCATACCATTAATGAAAACTCAACAGCTTGACCTCGGCTACCTATTATCTGTGAGTACACTTCCTGTGCCTGTTCTCATATTCTAAATTCTCTATTTTTTTCTTCTTGGGCTATTATAATAATTTAAAAAGCTCTCTGTGGGCTCTTGTTGATTACTTGCATTTTTATAGAGTTCTGGGTTACCGAAATGGAGCAGTACGAAAATAAGGAATCAGGATGTACACACCAATGGTCCTGTTTTGGATGATATTTTACTTTCTGACCCAGAGGTATTGGTTTTTTGGCACATGAATGATATCTAAACAGCTGTCATATCATTTTTTTAGTGATTTTGCTCTCAAAGAGATGGTGCCACTTTAAATATACTCAACTTAAGCATGTTTTTGTACTTCCCATAGTCCAGATCTGATTTTTCTGTTGAATATATGAAAACCTTAGAGTGTGCACACATGCAGACATATATACTTAGCTGCCTTTTACATAGCTTTTTGCAGAGATGAACAGCTAAGAAAATGAACCCTGAACCCATGCCTGATAAAACGAAGAACCAGACAAACACATGAATGAATACACAAACATGGACCATATTCTGCTCAAAATTTAACCGTCGCATACTGATTACAGGTTGAACATGCTAGAATCGCGTTAAAGTGTAAGTGGCCTAATGGTTGATCAAGGTGCGCCGGCATCTTCTTCTTCCAAGAGAACGATAGAGGACGAGAGTGATAAATGGGGATTAGGGATTCGGAGGGGGCTCCCAGTGAGCAAGATTTGGATCAAGTTGATGTGATCCATTCCCGTTCGGAAGGAGGTATTTATAGGGTGTATGTCCTCGTGTTGTCCTCTCGTTTCTGCACAGCTTTTTAGTTAGGGTCTCCAAGAAATACGGCCCTTGCGCAACCGTCGGTGACAGTTTTTGACCATCGGTCATTTCGCGAGACATGTTTTAACATCTCTCACTTGACTGAATTGGCTATATGTATCTTCTCTTGTCCACCTCCTATGTATCATCATCATATAGCTTCATGCTGAGATCCATGGGAGTAGTGGCAGGTCTGCAATTTGTCATGCATGTCTCTGAAAAGAGATGCAACATACTTCCTCCAGTCATCACAAGACCCCATTGGTTCTTGGCAAACTCATGCCCTAGGAATTATCGCAAATCGTCAAGGTCTTTGGTGACAAACTATTATGCAAGGAATTCTTTGGTCGCACTAATACCATGTACATCATCTCCTATAACAATAATATCATCAACATAGACCAAAATGACAACAATACCTATATGAGTCCTCTGATCAAACAGTGAATGATCTGCAATAGATCTTGTGAAACCATGCTTCCATATCAAATCCGAGAGCTTCTGAAACTATGCTCTGTCACTTTCCTTAAGGCCATAGATAGCCTTATGAAGTCTGCAAACCTTCTGACACTCTCCCTCAGCAACGAACGCAGGTGGTTGATGCATGTAGACTTCCTCCTACATATCACCATAGAGAAAGGCATCCTTCACATCGAGATGGGACAAGGACTGGTCCCATACTAATATAATAGAGAGAAGGATTTGAAGTGTAGAATGACAGGCTACATGAGAGAACATGTCCTAATAGTCCACCCCATAAGTCCGGGTGAATCCACGAGCGTCAAGCCTAGCCTTGTTGTGGTCAACGATGCCATATGCACAATAATTCACTATAAATACCCATTTCCAGCCAACCATGGATGCCCCTATAGGAGCAACAATTAAGCTCCATGTGCCACATGACTAGAGAGATGCCATCTCCTCTTCCATAGCAAGACACCACAAATTGTCTCGTTGCATAAACTCGTGATATGTTTGTGGAATCTCCACAGTTGAGAGACTCACAACATACCTTCTGAAATCCGCTAAGGGCGTCCAAGAAAACATGGGCAGCGAGAGGATACATAGCACATGTATGCCTCCGCTTTCGAAGAGCAATAGGCAGATCATGCGACGCCCAGGGATCTGGGTTACCCGTTTACCCAACATTCGCAGTACCACAATCGCATTAGGTTACAAAAAATGAGGGAATTTTTTTCGCATTTGAATGACATTCACTATTTAATAATCAACCACAAAACAAGTGTTACCAAGAGATATTTGTATTAATTTTCATAAAATATTACATGTATGAAAAGAACTGACATTCTGTAAATGTATCCCAAAATATAATAGAAGAGAGAAATAAGCAATCACAATATCATGTACAAAAGCGTTATAATTTGTGTACCATCAAGAAAACGAACGTTTGAACCTCACAAGCTCATCCAACTGTCATACTATTGTGACGCTGGTGCTTTACCTGTCATCCATGTTAGGGAGAAAAGAACATCAACAAAGATTGGGTACAATCTAATTTATTAAAAATAACTTGTATTTCAGTGGTTTCAAAAGAAAACAAGTAGATAGGTGTTGCCATGTAAATTTTAATAAGCTACTTGCATGAAAAGTTGGTTTTCAAGCTGTTCTGTAGACTATATGTGAATTCCCATTTTTCACTCACCACACCTCAACTACCACACTTAATGCTCTCATTTAATGTTTATAAGAATACATAGTTAAACTATCATCTTCTTATTATTTAAAAGTCATTTCTTAATAAGTGTAGATGATGTGTCTCTTGTTCAGATCTTTGTCCTTATTGAATTCCTCAAGCTCAGTGAATAGTCTGTGGTCTTGGTCCGGTTGAGACCTCATACTATGACTCTATGACAAGAAGAATGCCTTAGGGTTGGGGTGCCTCCGTTGGCATGCGGTGGAGTGTAATGCATCCTAACTAAGTCCCAACATGTTCACTCGCTTCACCTAACGACCGTAGTAATATTTCTTATTTTGATATAAATGATTTTACGTTCATTTTCATTGTTGTGAGAGATCAGATGCGATGATGGATCTTATTAAATGTTGATGATTGATAATTGATGATTTACATGATCTAATATCTTTCATCACCGCCACCTACTGGCGGAAAAGTAACAAATACTCAAGCTGTGATGAAGCCTCCTAAGAGACCCTTCCGATCTCGCCTTCACAGTGGAAGAGCGGTCCAGGAGAAAGCTAGGCACACTCCAACTACACCCCTGAGACGGGTGGGAGAGACTCTCTGGATTAAGTCACTCCAAAATCGCCCTGACCAGTACGGGCAAAACGAGCTTGAAAAGCAAAATCAAAGGTCCTCCAGCCTAGGAACCCAACTGAAAACAATGTCAGCGGAACCGGTCAAACTAAAGCACCTAGATCCCAATGAAGCGTAAAAACCGTGAGCTCATGAAAAACCGTACAAAGGACTGGGATCCTGGACTCGCGCACTAGGCGATCGTAGCCCTAACTGGGCTTTCTATCTCTGGCCCTGCTGAGGGTCACCGCACCCTTGTACAGTCAAGTGTAAGGATCACTATGACCGGCACTATTAATTGGCATCACTGATTCACCATCATATTCAATTGCTTACGCAATCCTTTCTCATCTCTTCTGTGGTTAACTTTACAGATCTAGATATGTTGTCAACAATCTTATCAATTGTTATCTAAATTTTGTAGAATATACTTAAAGGATTATTATTATTAGGCATAATGATATTAAGAAAACATTTATTGGCTTCAAAGAGAAGAGTATTTATACCTATAATTATATTTAGAATATCTTCTCTAATAAAATTAGTGACCTAATTATGGATCTGGATTGATGGCAGAGACCAGATTCCGAATCCAGCACCGAGTACTCTTCAACCGAAGCAGACTGCGATCATGTAGACATAATTGGGCCATGGAAGCAGAACCCAGCCAGCACCGATGAGTCCCTCCCCTCCGGAGATGATCCCGTGCATGAGTCAGTTTGCGAGGTTGTGAGGCCCGTTCCTTCTCGGATCTGGGAAACCCGTTTACACATCATCCGTAATATCATATTCTCTAGAAATCGCATTAGGGAACTGGAAATTAGGGAATTTTTTTTTATACGGATGACATTCACGTTAATCACAGGCCACAGAACTATAACATGTCACACTTATATTGCATAAATTTCCATATCAGTTTATATGTAACAACAGAAATTGCATTATATACATGTATCCCAATTTTATCAGAAGAGAAATAAAAGCATAAATATCTTGAACAAACTATAACATACATACCTGTTATGTTTTGCTTCAGAAACTGACATTCAACTCCCCCAATACAACGGTGTAGGTATTTTGCCTGCAATCCATGGAATAGGGAGAAAAGAACATCAACAAATGTTGAGTAAATCTTAATTAATTAAAAATAACAGGAAATTTAGTGGTTCCAAAAGAAAGCAAGTAATTTGGGCTTAACAATTAAAATTTAGAGCTACTTGCAATAAAACATGCTTTCAAGTTGTTTGGTGTGTAAAACCCCATTCTACTCATCCTACACTACTTACCCACATTAATCATTTATATACAAATATCATATGGTCCATATTTAAGTCATTGTCTTGCTATTAATTATAATATAAGTTTGATTGTTCTTGAGATTGTGAATGATGAGACTCTGATATAATCATTATCTCTATTAATGCTTATAATGATGTTTAAGAATCTTGTGGATTGATCATAGTAAGAGTATATGATGGATCTGGGGTTTTGATTCTTTTCTTGTTGTTTTTCTCAAGCCTAGTAGATAGTCTGATAAGGATGATTTTCATGATATGGTCTTTTCTCTTTGCCAGGAATTATTGGCAGAAAAGTAACTAGTTCAACGGAAACCAACTCAACTGTAATTCAACTTTAGCCAACTCAATTGTGACTCAATCCAATTTCAATGTATCTTTTTCAGATTCAACTGTAACTGATTTAGAGGTAGCCATAGAGGATTCAGATGTATACATGGATGATTCAGATGTAGCATCGCCAAGTCTGTTGGCGAAAAATAAATAAAACTCAAGCGGTGAAGTAGCCTATAAAAGATTAAGGTATCTGCAGAGATTAAGCTCATGTACCTGACTTCTTCTGCGGTGGTACATGACACTTCTATCAAATTAAAAGGCTCCAAGAACTATATACTGTGGTCTTGATCCTTTAGAGTATTCATTGGTGATCAGCGCAAGAATTATGTTCTCACCAAGGATCCGCCCAAAGAGACGGACAAAGACTATGATACTGGGTATGTTGACAACTACCAGGTCATTACTTGGATGATCAACAGTGTCGTTCTAAATAGTGCATCCAATCTGCTCTACAAGTAAACTACAAAGGCGATGTGGGAGAGTCTCAAATATATCTACTCCCAGAAGACTACGAAGTCTCATCTCTCGGATATATACACATGGATCTAGTCTGCTACTCAGGGAGAATCCAATCTTATTGAGTATTATAGACTTCTCACGAGTATATTCAAGGAGCTCCTCATTTTTCAACCAGCCTGTTGTGATAAGAAGATAGGAGAACTTGTTGAATGGCAGGTCTATCGATTTCTATCTGGACTGCATCCACAATACAAGTCCATAAAAGACCAATTTCTAACTGCAGATGTTCTATCATCCATTGAGACCATGTTTGGTCGTCTATAGGAACTTGATTCCCTAACTGAGCGTCCTTCTACTGTTCCATCTGCGGAGACTACATCTCACTATGCGTCGTCGGGGAACAGAGGACGATATTGCTACTAGGGAGGACGAGGCTGTGATTTTGGTTGAGGTCGTGTTCGAGAATCTGGACATGGTCGTGATTCTGGTCGCGTGCGTGGATGTGATCCTACTACACCACTCGAGGTCTCGAGTAAACCCTGGACTTTGAGTCTATCTGATTTTTGTCTGCTTCTTTCTTTTTCACACATAGGAGAGGGCCACCTGATTAATCAGAAGAGAATTCAAAAGAGCCCTAGGACAACTAGACAGACATGGAAGGAATGATGAAGTAATTCGTGCCTCGCTCTTCTCCCGCCGAGGCCGTAAGCTTTTAGTAGCACAACAGTATGGTTTTATGATAAGAAGCTAAGAAAGAGGCATCAAATCACTCTAATAGTACCGCTCTCTATAGTTCTTCAAACTCATATGATAAGTGTAAGAGCCCAATTTCATTCACCAAACGGATGCAGCGTAATGTTGTCTTAATTTGAATCCCTACATCTACACTGTTCACGACAACTTGATGACAAATGCATTTGACGTCGCTATCCAGTGTGCATACATTGTGGACGCTGGAATCATCCATCTAAGCGTTGTTAGGCAAAGTTTGGCATGCATCTTAATGCCAACAGTGCTTATAAGGCAGCTTTGTATGAGGAACCATATGATATTGCTGATGTCTCACACGACCATCCTTCTGGTGACACAGACACCATTTACGGCGTCTGAATATGCTTGTCTGCAACAGCTACTACAGAACTCTTTCACTAATGACAATATCAGTTCTGCTCCTACTGCTAGTCTGGGTACTACCTCAGGTACAATTGCCAACCATGCCTCTACATCCAACCCTGCTTGGATTATTGATTCTGGAGCATCTACTCATCTGGCAGGAGAAGTTAGCATTCTCACTTTCTCACATCCATCTTCCTCTGTGAAGATCGTTCGGGTTGCTAATAGGGCCCATTCATCTGTTGTCGTTGTAGGCACTATAGAGTTTTCTTCTAAACTTCGACTGACTGGAGTTCATTGTGTTCCGGCTTTTACTCTTAGTCTTTTATATGTCCAGAAGCTATGCTCTGAGTTGAACTGTAGAGTTATTTATGATGAGTTATGTTGTTATTTTCAAGACATCCGAACGAGACAGATTTTTGGGAGGGGTATGAAAAGAATGACCTCTACTACCTGGATATCTCATCTAATTCTAGTTTTGCCGGCGTTGCTTCCACCTCCGAAGATCCTCTTCTCTAGCACCTTCATCTCGGTCATCCGCCTGCCAAAACCATCTCTTTGATGTTCTCTGAACTCTCTACGCTCAAACTTTTTGAGTGCAAGGCGTGTTAGTTCGGGAAACATCATCGAACGTCTTTTCTTGCTCGTACCGAGCCTCATCGTGAAGCTCCTTTTTCTTTAGTCCATTGTGATATTTGGGGGCCCTGTTCAGTCCGTACTCTAGGAGGACAGAAGTCTTTATCATTTTTGTTGATGATTACAGTCGATTATTTTAGGTCTATTTGTTAAAAAAGCGTTCGGAGATTAATAATATTGTTAAGAATGTTTCCTTTATGTCAAGAATGTTTTCTCCATTGATGTTCAAGTTTTTCATTCTGATAATGCCTTGGAATTCACCCAACATGATTTATCTAACTTCTTTGCATCCCAGGATACCATTCATCAAACCTCATGTCCGTATACCTCACAACACAATGGGGCAGCGGAAAGGAAACTCAGACATCTACTAAACATTGCCTGCTCCCTCCTCACCCAGATGAAAGTTCCTAAAACCTACTAGGGTGATGTTGTTACTGCCGTCCATCTTATCAACAGAGTCCCCTCCACTTCTCTACATGGCTCCACCCCACCCCGTTCTCTTTGTTATATCCATCTGAGTCGCCCTTTCCTCTGCCTCTGAGAATCTTTGGATGTGTGGCTTTTGTTCATAATTTTTATACTGCTGATAAACTCGCTCCTCATGCAATTAAATGTGTTTTCCTTAGTTATTCCCGTACTCAAAAAGGCTAAAGGTGTTATTATCCAATTGGGCATCATTATTATATCTCTGTAGATGTAACCTTTTTTGAGAAAACAAGCTTCTTCACTCTGTATGTTACAAATATTCCTCTGGATCTCCCTTCTCTGCCCATTGTCTATAGGCGCAAGCATATGTTTCCGCCACCAAATGTTCCTTTACATTTTCCTTTATTGCAGGATGATACACTTTCTCCGCATGCCCCATCCATTACTGTCTCGGATGATCCTCAGGATATTTCCATTGCTCAATGCGTAACTAAGAGGCAATATTTTTTTCATCCCATGTCTCATTTCACTTCTACAGCTAGCTTATCATCCACTAACAGAAAAATGCAAATGCTCTCATGACTATTTCCATTCCGAGATACCTCCATAGTGCATTGCAGGATTCTTAACGGCAACATGCCATCCATGAGGAGATGGATGCTTTTACTTCAAGAGGGACATGGGATCTTGTACAGTGTCCCAAGGAGGCTAGGCATATGGCTTGCATATGGATCTTCATGACCAAGCAGTCGCCAAACGGGTCCATTGACAGATTGAAAGCTCGTCTTGTGGCCAAAGGTTTTACATACACTTACATTGTTGATTACTTCGAGACATTCTCTCTTGTTGCATGGATGGGCTCTATAGGGATTAGTCTTTCAGTAGCAGCAAACAAGGCATGGCCTATCTTTCAACTCAATGTGAAAAATGCATTCTTGTATGGTGATCTCAAGGAGGAGGTGTACATGATGCAACCTCCTGGTTATGAAGTCGAGGGGGAGTGTGTATGTCGACTTCGCAAGGTAATCTATGGTCTGAAGCAGTGCCTAAGGGCATGGTTTGACAGACTTACTACAGAAACCAACACTCTTGGCTTTCAAAGAACTACCTCTGAGTACTCTATGTTTGTCAGAAGATGACCAACTGGTACTGTCATACTTGTTTATGTGGATGACATGGTTGTCATAGGTGAGGATGATAAAGGGGTACTGGAGACCAAGGCCTTTCTTTAAAAGGTGTTCTCATCAAGGACATTGGTCCAATATGCTATTTCCTAGGCATGGAAGTACTACGCGCTACAGAGGGACTTCATCTCTCATAGAGGAAATACTGTCTGAACATCCTTACTAAAGCTGGATTACTTGGATGCAAGCCCTCTGGTATTCCTACATATCCAGACAAACACTCCACTTCCTCTGATCCTGTCTTTGAAGATATTACATGATACAGAAGCTTGGTTGTAAACTTCTTTACCTCATTGTCACCAGACCAGATATTTCCTACGCAGTGAATAGAGCTAGCCAACACATGGAGCAACCTTGCTACAACAAATGACAATATGTCCTCCAGATCCTCCGATACTTGAAGGAATCCCTAGGACGCACCCCTTTTTATGGGGAAAATGGCTACATTGATGTTATTGCCTATATTGATGTTGATTATACAAGTTTCTCTTGAGGACCGCGCCACCACATGATATGCTATGATGGTTGGAGGTAACCTTGTAACTTGGAGGAGCAAGAAACAGACTGTTGTATCCAAATCCAGTGCAGAAGTTGAGTACACGGTGATAGCTCAAGCTACTTGTGAGATCACGTGGCTATTGGCATTCTTGCAGGAATATGGTATTGTTGTCACCACTCCTATTCCACTATACGGTGACAACAAATCCGCTACGTACACTACCACGAATCCTGTGTCCCCATGAGCGAACTAAACACATAGAGATTGACTGCCATTTTGTTCGTGACGTCGTAAAGATTACTACTCCACACATCACAACAGATCTTCAGCTTGCAGATGTATTTACGAAGGTTTTACCCAAGAAGCGCCTTTCGTGGATAACTTTCAAGTTGGGCATGATTGATAGACATGCTCCAGCTTGAGGGGAAGTGTTAGTAATTTTATTTTACGGTTCTTATTTTCTCATTATAACACTTGTATCTATTCATTTTACTGTTCCATTTCCACAACCCATCACTTAAATATCTGCTGTGTCTTTTTCAGGATAATAATACAATATTTTGTTTGCTATTTACTTTATTTTGGTAAAATATGATAGTAAAATTCATAAATAAGGAATTGCCTTTCTAAACTTCACTTTATTTTTCCATAGCTGTCTTCATCTTAGTACTCCTGAATTTTTCATATTCTTCAGATAGTAGAAGCAATAGAGAAAGAAAAGGAGGTGAATAAAACCATCCAGATCTACAATGTTGATCGAGCAGTTTGTGGTCGCATAGCAGGTGCTATTGCTAAGAAGTATGGGGATACTGGTTTTGCAGGGCAACTAAACATCACGTGAGTTTTCTAAAAGTTGCATTTGAATGTGAGTTTGAAGTCTACATAATTAAAATACATGAAATTTACTTGGTTATGTCTCATGTCCAGATTCACAGGAAGTGCTGGCCAATCTTTTGGTTGTTTCCTTACACCTGGAATGAACATCAGATTAATTGGAGAAGCCAATGACTATGTTGGAAAGGTATTTCGCTGAAATGTGATATGGATGCTTGCAAGTGAGTGGTGGCTTAACCTTGTGATTTTATCTTTAGGGTATGGCTGGTGGAGAACTGGTAATAACCCCTGTGGAAAATACCGGATTTTGCCCTGAAGATGCAACAATTGTTGGCAATACCTGCTTATATGGGGCTACAGGAGGTCAAATATTTGTGAGAGGCAAGGCAGGTGAACGGTTTGCTGTCAGAAATTCCCTTGCTGAAGCTGTAGTTGAAGGAACCGGGGATCATTGTTGTGAATATATGACCGGTGGTTGTGTAGTCGTACTTGGAAAGTGCGTGCATCCATATGCTTTGAAGATAAATAATCTCGACCCTTATATCATTTCTAACTCATTCTCTCCTTTTTAAACTCAGAGTGGGTAGGAATGTTGCTGCCGGCATGACAGGCGGCCTGGCATATATTCTTGATGATGATGATTCGCTCATTCCAAAGGTTTGCTTTCTCAATCATCTCTGTACTTAAACTTGTATTCTATATAGCCAGATGTAAAAGTTTCTCTTTTGATCTCTTTCCATCCAATAGTTCGCATTAGTCCATAAAATTTATGCTGATGATTGCCAGTTGATTAAAAGTTTTCGAATATAATTTATGCAGCAGTACGGCTAAGGAAAATATATGTTACTTCGGTTATATCTTATGAAGGTGTTGATATGTCTTTAATCCTAACTATATTTTCAGTTAAACCCAGTTGAAGAACCGTTTCTCTACACACTCTACAAGAAGGGAGAATAGGAGTACTATATAAATTCCCTTGGGGTTCTCCATATCCTCTCTATTCTACCTTCTCCCCATATAGTGAAAACAATTGCCTTTGCCCGACGTAGCCAGTCAAGGATGAACCTCGTAAATCTGTGTGCATGTCGTATGCTTGTTTGCTTCTGCTACTCGAAACAGAAGGTGTACTATATTGACTTGGTGAATAATTTATATGTATTTGTTGACAATGTAAGGTTGAGTATAACAAATTTCTCTTAAACGATTATAATAAATGGTCTGGGAACTAGGTAAATTTTTCTAGCTGGATCTTGATTCGACGGTTCCAGAGTTTAAGAGATGTATTGCAACAGCGCAAGAATACATAAGGGAGTTAAGAAGCAAAATAAACAAATTATCATTCAGACTTGTGCTCTCTACTTTTGCAAGCACTCTGCAAGTATTACTTAGATGTCTGTACATAAAAAAACCACATTTAAAAACAACTAAATATAACAACTCTAGCAAAAAATGTTTCACGCTATCACAAAATTGCATTGTCTTTCCTCTCAATAATTATGAATCTCCCAGTTTAAGTTTATATTAATATCAATAATGATGAATCTCCCACTCCCAGTAGGGAAGAAATAGCATGGTTTCTGTGGAAAGTCGGAAGCTTTAGCAAAGCTTTATCTTTTTTTTGCAACAGATGTCCTCTTGATGCATTTCGAGTTCTTAGATAATATATAGACTTGTGCTATCCACAAGGCCTAGTGTAAAAAGAATGATCTTTTATGTGATAATACCACCATCTCCTGCCCCAGGAAATTATGTTACCGAAAATTTCAGAGGAACGTGTAGCAAGTTGCATTTATGTGATGTCCAACATGATCTTATCTTTGAACAGTGTGCATCTCAATGCAAATATGTAGTAGTTTATCAAGGGGTTCTGCATTGAGATTTAACGCGTATTGACACAAGGAGAATAGATTAAGGATGCCCATATTTTTGTTAATTTTGCCTCCAGAGTCGAATCTTAGTCCCTGTATTATATTTATTTGCCATTTTTTTTTCTAATGTCCACAGTTAAGGTGCCAAATGCATTAGTGTGTCAGTGTTGTGATTGCGATATCAAACTAA
Source organism: Ottelia alismoides (assembly GCA_037367405.1). Taxonomy (NCBI): domain Eukaryota; kingdom Viridiplantae; phylum Streptophyta; class Magnoliopsida; order Alismatales; family Hydrocharitaceae; genus Ottelia; species Ottelia alismoides. Next base: position 61,305 of record JAZKJV010000301.1, on the reverse strand, counting down.
TGTCATCTGATTCCCGTAATTTTATACTGGATTCTTATCATTTAATTCGTATTGATCCTGTTATATGTTTGAAGATCAACAAGGAGATTGTGAAGATTCAGCGTGTCAATGCACCTGCTGGCCAGATGCAGCTAAAGAGTCTAATAGAAGCCCATGTTGTAAGCATTTTTTTCTCTAGCGGAATTCCCGTCTCTAGACTCTACTATTTGAAACTTCAATTCGCGTCCATTTTTTTCAGGAGAAAACTGGCAGCCAAAGGGGCTCTGTCATCTTAAATGAGTGGGAAGCATATCTGCCATTGTTTTGGCAACTTGTCCCACCCAGCGAGGAAGACTCACCGGAAGCCTGTGCGGAATTTGAGAAAGTAGTAGCCCGACAAATGATGAAATCAGCTTGAAGGCTTGCAGATAGAACAATTGAAACCTGCTTAAAGGTTGTGAGATGGGAAGTTGTGAGATATCTGAAGCATGCAGCTCGTCTCATCTCGTAGTTGCAGGTGAGGGAATGGAGGATAAATGTCCTGCCAGTTGGGATGCGGAATCGAATTCATAGAGCATCGAGATATGAAATCCGGGCAGTATATGGCCCTGCTTCTGTCTATTTTTGTACATCCCTTCCTTGCCAGATCCACTGTAGTTCTTCGGTCATTGGTTTGCCTGCAACATTATTTATCGCATGTGCTGCATGCGATAATATGAAAAACTATTAGGTTCCGGCCTTCTATAAAATTGCTAGATGGTCCATGTCAATAAGGCTTCCTAGATGTATGAGAATGCATGAACAGAACTTTACCCCATCAAGTGGAAGTTGCTTGGGGAAGAACAATCTCCAACTATGAAAATTCAGTTGCTAACATCAGAAGTGTTTCCTCTTCTCTAATTCATTTTGACGTTTTTACACAAAACTCTGCATGAAATAAACAGCAAGTACTCATTGATGGTCATTAGCTTGTGATTCATGATCATTGAAGATCATTATTATGCAATGACCAACATCTCCCATTTGATCTTGAACAGTATTTTACACTTCCACTATCTGTGAGTTTTTTGATAAATTACTTCATGTTCACTTTTTTCTGTAAAAGAAGTAGCTACATATCACAAAGAGGCATATATTCTAAGATATATTGAATATAGTGAAGTTGAATGTCTGTGTTTTCCTTTGGAACAATTTGATCAACCATTAATCAAATTTATTGTAACTTGATTAGTACAACTAAATTATCAAGAAAGCTTGTGATCCAAATATGCTACATGAGAAGTAGTGCTTCTCCAGAAAGAATTGCACGCCCAAACACAAAAAAGGAAACATGGTGAATTTTTCTGATAAACCATTTTCAATAGTACAATACATTTTAGACTTCACATAGGTCTTGGAATATTTTTATTTTTACTTATAGGTTTGCAAAAAAGTCAAATCATGCCTAGTACGCCTCATTGTATATATCAGGTTTTCCGTTGTTTTTGCATATGGAATGTTAAGGATTTTATAAATTTTTTGGATATTCTTATGTCTTCATAGTCATTTTCCATCACAAGAGATTGACATGCTCTTTTGCTTTTCACACCTCTTCAAAATTATATGTAAATATTTTCCATTGACATGAACTTAAATTAGGCCACTTATCTTTGGTGATCTAAATTTTAAGAACATAAGATGTTTCCTCTCTGTCTTTCATCACAAATTTATTGTTAAACTTTCTTTTGTTGTATGTATAACATGGTATGCTTCATCCCTGGAGAATGCACCAAGGCTACTGTCAAGTCTTGGTCTCAGTAATTTAACCTTTTGTGATTATTAATATTTTTTGTGATACAAGTAATTTTGGATGTATACTCTTTCTCATATAAATCTTCTTTCGTTTTAGAGAGTATTAATGTCATTTTTGTGAGCAAAATATCTTCGACATATAGTGATAATATAACAAACTCTCTAACTTTTTATCACATACATAATTATCCGTTTCTTTATAGCGGATCCAAATTTGATAACAGTCTCATGAAATTCGAGAGACTATTATCTTGAAAATCGTTTCAAGTGGAACATTGACTTTTTAAATTTTTACATCACTTTCTCCTTTCATTCAGCGAGCCTGATTTTCCTCTTAAAAAACTAGTCTTCACATTAACTTGATAGTTTCTTGCCTGCCTATGAAATTATCGCCCATATCAATCTAATAGACGTAAAATTAACTACGGAGTAAGTTTTTATGAATTTATTTTAGTCTAAAATTTTTGATTTAGGCTAGTCTATGTATAAGGCTACCTTTTGCTTTCGCTTAAAACATTCAACAATGTGTCAACTTTTTCCTCCAAAAAGATTAGTAGGAAATCTTTAAGCAAAGCAAAAACTTCGTTGCCATTGGCATGCCGCACTCTTTTCCACTATTCGAATTAAAATAAATTCAAATTCATGGAAACCCTTTTCAAAGAGATTAAATAAATTTTATATATTGGGACAAGGGATTTTTACACAACGGCCCCTATAAGCTTTGCAATTACATGGCATACATGTTTATCCTACACAAGAGCTACATCATGTGCCTGATATTGGATTGGTCAGGGTTTACCAAGTTTCATTATACAAATCACATCCAATGTAATTGAAATCTTTTATAAAGCACATCGCTTACCAGATTTAACTTCTGCACAAGAAGAATGTCTTTCACAAAAAAATGCATCAAGGTTTGAAACCTCATCAAAGGTTGATACTCTGTTTGGGAAGAAAAATCGCATAGAACTCTTAACTAAGTATAAGGAAAAAAATACAATATTCTAAATAAAGCCTTTCAAACATCAACAAATGCAAAATGCAAAACAAACAGATCGGAGCAGAAGGCCTTTGAAGCAAAGTTTGTGAGATTGTAAAAAGTGAAACCAGAGAATGGTTTTACAAAGCTTTCTCTTGATGCACACATAGACCCACTAATGAGTAGAATGTAGTATGAATGAGTATGGATTTTTATGCTCTTAGGGTGTGTTTGGTACACGGGTTAGGGCGGGTTAAACTGGTAGAGGGTAGCTCGTTTTTGTGTTTTGGTATTTGGATATATGGTTCAACTGGAGGTGTGTTTGAAGTGGGTTTGTTGTGATATGATTGTATTGAAGTTTGAAAAAGTATATACTTATTGTGATGTGACTGTATTAAGTTTGGAAAAGTGAGTAGAAGTTGAGTAGTTTATAATTTTTATATGATATGATGGAATAATATATTATTTTTGATGGAATTGATAAAAGAGAATTGATTTATTTAATGTATTAAAAAAAGGAAAAAGTGGGACCCACATGAGAGAGGAAAATGGGCTATGGGGATATAAAGATTCGAAAATATTGCACTCAAAATGGTTGAATAGAAGCTTTCTACTACTATGGCATTAGTGTGAGGTAGACATACCAGAGCATCAATGGTGTAAAACAACATGTAAGTAAATTGCAAGAAATTGTCTATGATTACAAAATAAAATTATGACCAAAGCACGCCCGTGCTCCAAATAGAACTAAAGGGGTCCGTGTGCAAAAGTTTGAGAGATCTTTTGATTGAGACAAACATCTTTTATTTTAAAATGTGGTTTAGTTTTTTTTAGTAAGCTCACAAGCAGCACAAACAAAAGACTTTCTAAAATCTAGATTACGTAAACCTTAACCATCTTAAACTTGTTAAGTTTGTTTACAAGTTTGAGATTTATATATCACAATATTCTGTGCTAAATTGTGCTCTATTCGTCGGTTGAAAGTAAACAAATTAAAGAGAAATCTCCCAAAGTGTGCTCTCCTCGTTTGTTATAATTAAAGAACTTAAAGGGAAATCTATACTGAAATTTTACACTCACGCACACACTATATCTCCTTCTAAAAGGAATTTACCTAATCTTCTTTAGTAATTTCTATGGAGTATTCGAAACCTCTATTGCATATTTGATTGACACTTAGATAGTTGTGCTTCAAATAACTTACAACTATACGTTGTTGAGAATTACTAATAGTCCCTTGCATATAATAAGGCATCTTTGGTACTTTCCGAGAGTGGCATCCCCACCTTTGATATTCTCTAATTAAATACGAGGGCGGGGAGGTTGTTTTGAGTAACAGTCAAGTTATATGTTACACAAGGCAGTTTCCCCTCCTTTTTTATTTTTTTTCGAAAATAAAATCATGTATATTCATGTGTGTGTGTGTATCCCTCCTATATGTCGTTCAAATTTCGTCAAAAACAGAGACTCATATACCCTCCATCTAGAAATGTCGATTATAGCAAATTTCAGATCATTAAGGAGGGCATAGGAGTCTCTATTTCTCACGAAATTCGAATGACATATAGGAGAGATATCTAGATGAATATACATGGTGGAATTTTTGAAAAAAAATAAAAATAAATAAGCGAAACTGCTCCGTGTAACAACCAACTTGATTATTATACAGAACAACCTCCTTTTACTCATTAAATATAAATGTTGGAGTTCCCCATCATCTGACGTGAACATCCACTATTCATTACTTGGTAAGGGCTCACACTAACTTTCTAATATTATCCGTTGCAGTTGAATATTCCTTGTGAGGACCTTATAGTGGATTTACTATGTTTATAAATTGCATGCTCCTATCCTTGATTGATTCACCAGGCTTCGAAAAATTCGGACTCGTTTTCAGGATTCAGATCTTAGATTTCTTGACTTGGTTTGACCTTTCATGTTTAACTTTAAACAGATCCAAAACTCGTACGTAGTCTCAAGTTTCCCTGTTGAATTCGGCAGCTGATAAAGCACAATAGAGAATGCCCATTACATTATACTTCTTGGGGATTGCTTTTTCATCAAGACGAGTGATATCCTCCTAGTTCTTTTTTTAGTTCTTGAACTCCTAAATTACCTTTTCTATAATCTTCCAATGTAAGAGTACTTCGAATTGATAGCAGTCTTCTTTTGCAATGAATGTATCATGTACCTTAAAGTAGGGCAGTCAGTTGGTTGATTGTACTTGAGCATGTTTGTTGATTTCCCTAGAGCTTATCATTGCTAGTGCGTGCGAGTAATGTTGGAAACACCTTGAAGCTTTGATGCCAAATGACGATGCACTGGCGGGGAGTGAATAGTGCTTAAGTGGAGAAGAGATCAATATACAAAAGTATTTCAAATAAATAACCGGAAAAGTGGACAACAATATATAGAGACTTTTATAAGTTCATCCTACACAAGGACTGCGTTATGTTCTTGAGCATGGCCTATCCAGGCCTTACTAACTCTAGCCCATACCATTTACAAAGAACACAACTTACCATATTTATCTTCTCCACAAGAATAAAAGCTTCAATGAAGAACGCGTCAATGTGATCACCAGTGGTTGATTTTTCATTTTGAAGATAAGGCCTTGGCCAATACCTTCCACTATGTTGAATTATGATCATAATTATTTACAAGTTACACACTATAATTATGGAAATGATGTTTTTACATGCATGCATACATAGATACTTATGCATTTACAAACAAAAACATACACATATCCATACTCTTATATGAAGTCATGCCTTCCAGTTGTCCTGCTATTCTCTAAAGTTAAGTCTTCCAAATATCTTTCTCCAACTCAACCCCCCCCCTTTTCGTTCCTCTCAATCTTATGATGAATTCATTATTCATATACTTTATATTTAATTTTATTCTAAATTTCTGAGCAAAACACCAAAAAATCTTCCTAAAAATCTAAAATAATAAATTCAATTCAAGCACCAAAAATAGCTTAATTAAATATAACTAACTCATCATTAAAATAAAGAAGAAAATCACCTGAAATAATAAAGAGTTTAGCATTGAATCATGTATATATGTACCTATGTATTATAGAATTTTCTGATATTCAAATAAACATGCTAACTTATATTGACATGATACCAACTCCATTGTGTACTGATGAATCCATGATTTATCTCCTTTGTTCTTTTATTTTGGCTAAATTTCTTGGTAAAATACATGTAAATATTCACTAACTCTCACTAATTAGCATTATAACCTCATTCCTTAATATTACATATTTAACATTTATTTTATCCAAAATAAAATAATAAACAGAACATAAAATAAAAAAAAGGATGTATATATGTAAATATGTACCGACTGATCCTAACCTCGAGACCATGTCAATATTGATTTGATCGGTAAAATAAATAAGTAGGGGAGATAAGGATCGTGATCTATAAAAATATCGTAAAATTGTACATTTATATATTTTTCACCTTGTGCATATGTTTATCTATTTTGTTTATCATGCATATATTCTCTAACAAAAATATTTCCTTCCTCAAAGTTGTTCATAATAATATATATATATATTAATTTATAAAAATAACAGAAAAATTATTTAATGTATAAATAAACAATTATAATGAATCTAAAAAATCGCAAAAGCCAACTTCATTTTATAGAAAACTCTAAATTGATCAAACTCATTTTGAACTTCATTTTATAACTAATATTATTTATTAAAAATACCAAAAAATTAGAATAAAACATGTGAGATTTGACATTTGGACCCCTTTGTATATATGTACTATATGTAAATAAATCTTCTTCATTTTCTACTTAATTATTCCTAACTCCGTTTAACTTAATTCTTTTTTATATTGTTTATAAAAATTATGAGAAAATACAAGAATATAACTTAAAAATAATTATTATTAGATACCAATAAATCGTAAAACCAAAAAAACCATAAAGTCAAACTTCTAAACCGTATATCTCAGTCATATGAACTCCGAATTGGGCGTACAAACTTTTAAAGTTCGTTTTCTAAAATTATCTATCAAATAAAAGTGATTTCACTAAAATCAGAGTTAATATTAAAAGTAGGTTTTGTGACCCTATTGGTATAAATGTGCAATATATCTTAATTTAGTTTATTTTATTTATGTTATTTCTTGTATTTTTATACTTTATTTATGTTTTATTAATGTTATATTATTAATATGAAATAAAAATAAAACTTATTTAAAAATACAATTATTTAATTAGTTAAATTAATTAATTATATAGATATAATATACCTATACTATTTACTTAACTAATTAAATAATATTATTTATTTAATCTAAAGTCATAATTAAATTATTTATACTTTGAATTTATTAATTTAATTAATTAAGTAAATTTGTTTTTATTATTTATTCAATTTAATTAATTTAATTATTAATTATTATTGTTATTATTATTTTTCTCTCTTAGCCTTTCTTCCTCCTCCTTCTTCCATGTTCCTTTCTTCCTTCGCCTTCTCTCCTTCCCCCTTGTTCTTTTTCTCCAGCCGACCTCTCCCTTGTTTCTCCTTCCTCCTATTCTCTCCCCTAACATCCCCAACGATTTGGTGGTCCTAAGTCATTCGTCAATCGTCGACCATTCTTCCAACTTCCTCCTCTTCTTCCCTCATCTCCCCGGATGACCTTCTCTCCTTCTCTATATATATCCCTTCACCCTCTCTCTGAGTTTCCGTCTGTCATTTCTTCTTCTTTTCTCCATCAGTTCCGGTGAGAGAGTGTAAGTGATAATCATGCTCCGGCATCCCATCGAGCAGTGAGTGGTTGGAGGAAGAGAGGCATGATAGACATCGGTGTTGAAGCAAAAGCTCCATCGTGCATAGCCTCCGCACTGTCGCATGTCGAGGCAAGGATCGTCTGGAGCTTCGAGCTCCAGAACCACAGGAAACCTTCATCTATCCTGATCGAATTATCCCAAGTTAGAATCCTTCTTCATTCTTCTTCATTCTTTTCTCAATCTTCTTCCATCTCTGATTTTCTCTTCTCGATCCTTCTCATATTCCTTTTATTTCTCTTCAAATCCAATATGGAAACCATCGAATCCATTCCGATTCACCCCCATTTTGATCCTTTCCAGTTCTCCATCTTTTCTCCCACAATGTATCCTCTCCGATTACGTTAGGTGATCGAAGTTTGGACTCCAAAACCCCCACCTTCGCAGGAGTTCTTCATACATTCCGAATTTGCTCTGACGATTAGCCACAACATTGTCTTCGAGCGATAGATTTCCATTGCAGGTGTAGATCTGGAAGAAAATGAGGTGAGCTTCATCGAGCCTCTAATCATGAACGACCTGGAGATCTGAATTTTGTTCGCTAGAGATTGAGAAGCACCACCATCATCTGGAGGAGCACTAGTGAATATGTGATTCACCATATTATTTATCATTCATTATCCTCCTTATTTAAACTATTCAATAAAATCTGGACATAAATAACTCAAACTAACTTCTTACTTGGTGTAATTAACTAATCCTAATTATATATATTGTACATATTTTCTATCCTTTTTATCTGGATTTCTTTTAGTTCAAAATTACCAAAAAGTTAGATAAATATTGTATATATTTGTTTTGGATTTAAGAAGAAAATAAAAATACAAATCAAGTGTTTTATTCCTTAAATATGCTTCCAAAAATATTTCTCCTTTTGTTTGACTTGTTTTGGGTTTGTGGTCAACATGAAACTTGTAGATCTCAATGAGATCAACAACTTTCATGTTTTGAGTTTTTCTTAATTTCGAATATAATTATTTATTTTGAATTTTTTATTTGATTTTTTACATTTCTCTTTTTTCTCATTGGGCCACATGGCGCTCCTAGGAGTCACCATGTGGCCCGCACCTTTACACCATCCAGTTCGTCTCCATGATCATTCTTCCTCCTCAGGTGAGCTTCTCATCTTTTCTCCATTTCTTCATTTTATTCCCTTTTTTCTATTTTTATTCACACACACGATCGTCTACATTCCCCTCCAGCCACTCCAACTCATTTGTCGTCGCTCCAACATATTCGTGTCACCACCCTCCTCCTCAAATACCACTCCTCCACCCGCATTCGCACCCATCTACCTATTAATGCGAGTGCTCTGAGCCACATCTTCCACCTTCGTGACATGAAGAGAGAGAGAGAGAGAGTGAGCAAAGAATGAGAATCTCTCGCCGGCATGATCCTCACCTTCTTAGGTGAGCCACAGCCTATCTGATGCTCGAGCTTCAAGCTGGTGGCCTCCAGGTCGTTAAGCGAGGACTAGAGTCTCCACTCCACCCTCTAGGTATGTTCGATACCATCCAGTTCGTCTCCATGATCATTCTTCCTCCTCATGTGAGTTTCTCATCTTTTCTCCATTTCTTCATTTTTATTTCGTTTCTTCTATTTTTATTCGCACACAAAATCACATGCATTCCCTTCTAGCCACTCAAACTCATTCGTCGTTGCTCCGACATCTTCGTGCCACCACCTTCCTCTTCTCTCTGCTTCTCCGTCGGCAATTCCACCATGCTCCTCCCCAAGCTTCGCACAGGCTTGGACCCATTAGGCTCAGCTCCTTCACTGTCCGATGAGCCCCCATTCCGCCTCATAACCATCCAGTGCACATCCCCCTCGGCTTTGTCTATGTATTAACTAGTGCAGGTAATCGATTCATTGTTGACTGGTCAGAATTCGAAGACCTCCTCCGACTTTGAGCTTCTCTGCAATGACGCTTCCCTCAGCACCTCGATCCAAACTGCCTCCAAGCTCCTACACTATCACAACGCCTTTGTGGACACTCCAGCCACCTCCTCCGACCTTCATTAACTCCAGATTCATCGGGAGGAGTGAAAAACGGAGAAGCGAGAGCCGCTAAATAGTGGTCTGACAGATCAGACTCACTGTCGCTGAGGCGACTACTCAAGCCTTCATGTTTATCAACAATCAACCCACACAATTAATTAAGCAATCAAGAGCAAAGATCAAAATTTATTATACCCTACTAAGAATGTATAGTGGCAAGCAAGTAGGGGTCGAACACAGGAAGCAAAGGAGTAAAGCAGTCTGAGTGAAAGTCAAATGCCCTATGCCTTGTGAACTACTTAGCCAATTTGCATTTTTTGTGGGTTTTTAATTTTTAATTTTTTTATTTAATTTTTTAAATTTTATATTTTTATAATATTTTAATTTTTTTAATTTTCTCTTTCCTTTTTTTATATTTTATATTTTGATATTTTCTTTTTGAAATAAGATATAAAGTTATATAGAATATATAATATAAGAGAGATAAGAGGGAAATAAAAATGGGAAAAAAACACTCAAAATTCAGTAAATAAAATGTTTTTGTTATTTTTATATTTTTCTAATGTTTTTATGATTTTTCTAGATTTTTTCTAATTTTTTGGTATTTTTAAAGAAAAAAATACTAGAAAATAGTAAACAAGTTGCTAGCTGAAACTAAATTGAGGATGAAAAATACTAACCAGAGTTTAAAAATCCTCAAACTAATTTTAATTGAAAGATAATAAATCAGAGAAAATTCAGAGACCAAAATTATATTTTTAGCAATTTTCTGGAATTTTTAGGATTTTTATGAAGATTTTTAGGTTTTTATATTTTTACGGGGTTTCTTTTGTATTTTTTAATGATTTTTGGACAGGAGTTAAAAGACACAAAAACATATAAAAGGTAATTTTTTAGAATTTTTAAAGGTTTTTAATATTTTTTTCATATTTTCTAATGTAGACAATAAGGAAAATGCATGTTTTTTGAATTTTTATAAATATTAAAATGCAATAAAATGTGAAATAAAAATATGTCGTGAAACTAGAATGCAACAGGAGCCTATGATAATTTTTGTGGATTTTTTTAATAATTTATAGATGCATGAAATAATTACTAGAAACATCAAGAAAATACATTATGGTAGGGGTATTTTTGCAAATATGGAAAGGTTAGAGGGCCAACATGCAATTTGTCCAGAAAATATATACTGTAATTAAACTTCTAAGGACTAAATATTAATCACAAAACCCGCAGGGGTATAAGTACAAAAATTTCAGATCACGTGCGAAAGCACGCGCGCCTGGGAAGGACTTTTCTGCAATTAATTAAACCCTGAAGGATTGACTTGCAAATATGCCAAAAATATTACACGTTATAAAAGAGTTCTTGGAGTATAACGAAATGTGAGAAACTCTGGGGGATCCCTTGCAAAAATTCCCTTCACCTCACGCGCACAGGCACATGAGGTGACATGGCAAAGGACCTAATAGCAAACAGGAAAAGTTTAGGGGCATGTTCCTAAATATTACAAAAACTTTTCAACGGCAGATGAAAGTTCATGGACTATAAAATAAAGACAAAAAGCATTTGGGCTCAAGGGCAAAATACCCAAACTGGGCGCGTTCCGACGGCTAACGAGAAGTCACTTGACACGTGTCGTTAGGGAGGCGCGCGATACCCCTTCGCATCAGCGGCCCGAATTAGATCATCAAGACCGCATCGACGGTTGAGGCTGGTGGAGATCGGACGGTGGATGCACGGTCTGGACGAACAGGGCGAATCCGACGGCTCTGAGATGCGGCGCAAGAACAGAAACAGAACACGGGCCCGGCGAGTTTGGATCGCCGCGCTTGCCTTTCCCCACCGCCTTTTGTCGTTGCTGGGACATCTAGGAGCAGCCCGGTGGTCCCCTTTATCGTCTGGAGACTTCAAAACACTCAGGCGAAAGCCGGAATTTTCCCACGGTAAAGGCGGAGCACGGTTGCTCCATGTGCCTCCGGCGAGGCACAAAATACCCCCCAGATGCTTGTTGGCGCTCCGAACCGGCAAGAAAAGCGTGAAAGAATCGGGGGCAAAATGCCCCGACTCAGTGGAGGGTGAAACGGACGTGTGAAGGTGATGTGGAGTGGATTCGACGTCGGGCGGCGAACTCGATGCCGACCAACTCGAAATCCAAAGGATACGTCGATGATCAGGCGATGGATAAGGGCGAAACTCGGGGAGATTGTCTAGCTACTCTAAAAGCTTCAGAATGACAGAAATAGGAAAGAAGGGACCTCACCAAGGTGGCACTGGAGGCGAGCTCCGGCATGACCTCCGACGAAGGGATGCGCTCGATTCGACGCCTCTCTGACCTCTCCGATGCGTGGGAACGCCTCCTGCTGTCACCAGGAAGAGGTTCAACAATCTAGGAGGAGGTTAGAGTGGAGGAAGAGTGATCAAAAGTGAAAGGAAGTCGGGGGGTGGATTTGAATGTTTGACTAAGGAGTGAAGAGGCTCCAAAGATCGAGGCAAATCTTTGCGAATCGGTAATGCTCGGCCCAAGAAATCCCAGGGCGTGATTCCTTGATAAATGGTGAACAAAAGTCAAGAAGGAATCTAAGCCAAACGATGAAAGACGCGGCCAACAAAAATCATCAAAAATGGACGAAAACCAATGTCTGACAGAGGGCAGGCGCTGGGTTAGAGAGTTGACCCGAGGTCAACTCTCCTGCCCTCCTGGTTGGTCCACGTGGACCAACCAGGAAAAAGCCTGGATAAAATCCTTGTAAATTCATTTAAAAATAGCAAATTAATTTATTAATTTTTGGTTATTAAATAAAAATATTTGTTATTTTATAAGGTATTTTAATATAATTTTTAATTATTTTTATAAGGTATAAAAATACAAGTTACCATTTTAGGCTTATATAGGTATACATATCTATATATTTTAATATTTTATTTTTATTTTGTGTATTTAGTTTTATTTATTTTGTGTATTATTTTATAAATTTATAAAATATTTTTATATACTTAAATATATTTTTATTTTTTTTCTGAAGTATTTTGTACACTTAATAAAATAAAAGTATGAATTATATAGGTATATATACAAGTATTATACCTAGGTATGTTATATATACAAGTATTTTATTTTATATCTTCTTGAGATTTTTATTCCGATTTTAATATACTCACATATTATAAATAAAATTTACAAAATTATAAAAATATAAAATTATAAAAACAATGAATAAATAATAAAATGAATATTTTAATCTGTACAAGTATACAATAGGGGTCCAAAACTCAACTTTCAAACCGTAGCTCCGCCAAATGCGAAACCACCTTCATTAAATAACTTATTTAATGTTATATACAACTAAAGTGAGTTTGACACATTTCGAGTTTTTATTTGAGAGATACTTGCCCGGGAAGTTAGGATTCTGGATTTTTATTCAGATCATAACTTTTTATTTGTACAATATTTTTGTGTGAAATCAATTTTGTATTTTTCTATATTTAATTATCTACAACTTTCATGTATAAAGTTTCTTTATTTGAGGTAAAAAAAGTGGAACCAAAAATAGGTCCCAAAATGAATAAAGAATGAATGAAATAAAAGTTATTTTTATTGGTATTTTGGCCCTTATCTCCCCCTACTTTATTCCTTATCGACCTAGTCATCGAGATGCCTAGGTCTCGGGGTTTCAGGTCATAAAATATTTACAATATTTTATTCTTTTTCTTTTCTTTTCTTTATTCTATAATTTTAGCATTAAAAACAGTATTTTGTACACTTTTTACACACATATGCATGAATGCTAAAATGCATGAATTAATGCTATTTATACGCATTTACTAGGGTTTTTAAGGCCAAAATGATAGAATAAAGATGATGAAACGTAGATTCATCATCCCCCTATACTTGCCTTTGCTAGTCCTTAGCAAACACTTATGCAATAAGTGCAGAAAAAGAAAAATAAAGAAAAGAAAAAGAAGAAAGATGGAGTGAATTTAATTATCAAACTTGTCTTCACAAAATCAAAGTTTGGAGCCTAAGTCAGACCTTTGGAATTTTAGTGCGGGTGGAACCTTAAGGAGAACCGGATTTGAAATCCAACAGCCTTCGAGAATCCCAAAACTCTTCCCAAGTCTCCTCAATAGCAAGGTCAGAAATATCTCAACTCATATGCAAACTCTTACGACTATGAATCTGACTCGTACAATGTAAGTGATGGTGGCTCTCCCCAACTGAAATGGCAAAGAGACTGACTTCTCCAGTATGACAACCCAATGATTCCCCAATCTAATAACTCCTTCCTAGAGGAGCAGGGTATTCCCTTCTAAGTTCAAGTGGCAACCAGCTCAAGAGGAGGGGGTGAAGAGAAGAATGGACGGTAGCCAGTGTAGCTACCTATCCTAGGATGCAAGACCAGTGTAGTCAAGTCATCCAGCTGCAGGCTCACCTGATTTTGACTTTGAAGCTCAAGCTTGCTTATTGGCTATAAACATATGTACACTCCGGCAGGCATTTTTTTATTTTTGTACAGGTCTGTCCACTTTTTTGGAGTTTTTGCTTTTTGCAATTTTTTTTGAAATACTATATACAACAGCATTTACATAGGGAGTTTTTCCTCTTGAGTCAGTAGACTATCCCTCTTTTGAAGCTTTATTGCAACCCACAATCTCTTGTCTTTAGAATTCGTCATCACTGGACGGGTTGGGGTGCACTTCCCTCCCTAGAGGAGGGGCAAATCCAATCCCCTCACCACTCCAACTGAGTCGAGCCAAGTGAACGGCACAGGTGTCCAAGTTAGGTCATTATCAACAAGAGTCGTGCGTGTGTTCCGAAATACTCTACTTAGGCAGTCAAGAATCTATTGAACCAAGTCCCGTGATCCTCAAAGAATTAAGTCAAGTAGACCTGATACCTCAATTCTAGTTCCTATAAGGTTCTTGTTATTAGGTAGGTTTTAAAGTCCAATCAAGCTCCAATCTCCGGATTTTCTTTAGACTTGTTCAACTATCAAACTCAATCCGAAAAATACTCATGCTATGCGATGCCGAATGCAGAAAATATTTTTGTGATGTAATTTTCAAAGATTTTGACTTTTTATGTATTTTTGAAAAGATGATGCATATGCAAATTTTTTTGTATTTTTCAAAAAAAATTTAAATGTTTTTGGATTTTAGTTTTGCAAATGTTTTGGGATTTTTGAAAACAAAAATATTTTGGCTAAAAACTAGGTACAAATATTTACACAGGGATACATCTTATATTTACAAGAAGTGGATTTTAAGAATTTACAAGGGTAAGTGGTCAATTTTATATGTATATACATAGAGAATTTTAGATGAGATGTCTGTATTCCTCAAACTTATTTGACAAAGGTTTTTCAAATAATTTTGCACACTATAGTCCAAAATAATTTTTACAAAGATTTTTACAAACATGTTCACACATTTGAAAATCATTTTGCAAAGGTTTTCCAAACAGTATATATAGATTTTTCAAATATTTTTGCAACCATTTTTCAAACCATTTGCAAATCATTTTTTTCGAACCTTTTTATTTTACACAAGAAAATAAATTTTTCAAACAAAATGTTTTACAAAGGTTGAAAACATGTAACAAAACGTTTTCCAAATAGTTTTCAAAAGATTTTCACAAAGGTTTTCAAACTATTTTTCAAACATTTTGCAAAAAATATTTTCACCTGATTTATTAATCAGTAAGTACAAAAAGAATTTGAGGAATAGTCACATCTTTTTATTAAGGATTTTAATGAATTTTAAATAATTATTATCCATAATTATTAAGAAAAATACGAAAGTACGAGTTATGGCTAAAGTATATACACAGTATATGCGACCCCCCTATATTTAGATTGAGCTATGTCCTCGACATAACTCGTACCGAGTATAGACAAGTCTAATAAATAAATAAAGGAATGAATGAACAAATGAGAAGTCGACCGTCCCCCCTATACTTAGGATCAAATAATCCTAAGTATAGCAGACTGTACACAAAGCAGGGAGGGTCAAGGGTGGGAATGAACAGATAGTACTCAGATTGTCTCCTACTATACTTAGGGTAAGATATCCCTAAGTATAGACAAGAAGAGGAGACATTGGAGAGGATCAAAGAATGGAGAAAAACTCGGGGTGCACACCCCCTATACTTAGGACAAAGTACGTCCTAAGTATAGAAGATTGTCTACAAGGGGCGACACCTTTTTGATAGATAAAGAAGATAGAAAGGAAAAGAAGAAAAGAAGAAAAGAAGAAAAAGAGATCAGAAGATGGATATGAACAACTCGGGATGCGCATCATCCCTACACTTAGGATACAGTACATCTGAAAGGGATGACATCATGTCGGTAGAATAAGATAGAAGAGAAGGAAAAGAAGAAAAGTCATTCAAAAATATTTTGCTCTTCTTTGCCTTCCTTTGACATTTTGGAAATATTCGGCTCATCCCTGTAGATTACTTGAATAGAGTCAACAACATATATGAATGTATCATGTTCAAGGTAAGGCTTCAGAAGCTGTCCAATTACTACAAATGGTTGTACGTCAGTTGACAAATTAGATATCAATACACTTCCATTGTCACGCACATGCTTAACCATAAACGGCCCAGTCCATTTACTCTTCAATTTGCCTGGAAAGATCTTTAATTTCGCATCAAACAACCACACCTTCTGACCTGGCTCGAAGGACTTGCGACGGATATGCTTGTCATGCCACGTTTTGACCTTTTCCTTGTACATCAGGCTGTTGTCGTATGCATAATATCTGAATTCCAATAATCTGTTCAGATCCAATTTTCTGTTCTTCCCTGCTTACTCGGAATCCAAATTATAGATGTTGATGTCCCATAAAGATTTGTGAATTAATTCAACGGGCAGATGACATGGCTTGCCATACACCAGGTAGTAGGGAGACATTCCCAAGGGTGACTTGTACGTTGTTCTGTAAGCCCAAAGAACGGAATCAAGTAGCTGAGACCAGTTCTTGCGATCCGGACGCACAAGCTTTTGTAGAATTGTCTTGATCTCCCTGTTTAACATTCAACTAAGCCATTGGACTGCTGGTGGTAGGATGAAGCAACATGATGTTCAATGTAGAATTCCTGAGTCAGCTTCTTTACCTCTCTGTTTATGAAATGACTACCCCCATCTGATATGAGAATCTTGGGAATCCCGAACCGTGCTATGATGTGATCTCTCAAGAATCGACAGACAGTCCTGCTATCGACGGTTTGGGCGGGGATAGCCTCCACCCGGCGACTTACATAGTCAACAACAAGCAAAATATATTCATATCCATGGCTGTTAGGAAATGGGCCCATAAAGTCGATGCCCCATGCGTCGAAGACGTCTGATATCTGAATGAATTTCAAAGGCATCGTGTCTCTCATTCCTATGGTTCCGCCCATCTTCTGACAGTCAGTACAGCATTTGACGTAATCATCTATATCTTTGAATAGTGAAGGCCACCAGAGACCACTCTGAAGAACTTTTGCTGCCATTCGTTTTCTTGAATGATGTCCTCCAGAATCTTGGTCATGACATAGGGCGAGGACACTTGGAACTTCCTCCTGAGGAATGCACCTTCTCCAGATATAATCTGCCCCCTTACAAAATAAATACAGATCCTCCCACTGGTAGAAATGGATTTTAGACAAGAATCTGTTTATTTTCAACTTCGGCCAATCCTGTGGGATTTTCTTGGTCACCAGATAATTCACGATGTCTGCATACCATGGAAGTGAGGTGACTGAAAGAATTGCCTCATCTGGAAAGGTCTCTATGATTGGTTGCAGGCTCAACTCAGGAGATTCCAGCTCAGGAAGCCTCGATAGATGATCGGCCACCACATTATTTACCCCAGATTTATCTTTAATTTCCAAGTCAAATTCCTGAAGGAGAAGGATCCACCGGATAAGACGTGGTTTGGCATCCTTCTTCTGCTGTAAGTATCGAATGGCCGAATGATCAGTGTAAACGATCACTTTGGATCCAAGGAGGTAGGATCTGAACTTTTCCAAAGCAAAAACTACCGTTAGCAGCTCTTTTTCAGTGACAGTGTAGTTTCGATGGGCTTCATCGAGCGTTCGGCTAGCGTAATGAATCGCAAACGGTTCATTATATTTCCTCTATCCAAGTACAACACCAATGGCATAATCTGATGCGTCGGTCATTATCTTGAAAGGCTGAGTCCAAATCGGTGGCTGCAAGATAGGGGTTTGTGTGATGAGTTCTTTCAGCTGATTAAAGGTAAGGAGCACACGGTCATCCACAATGAATTCATTCTCCTTGCCGAGCAACTCAGTCAACGGTCTGGCCAATTTGTTGAAATCTTTGATGAATCATCGGTAAAAACCGACGTGGCCTAAAAATGAACTGACTTGTTTAATTATTGTAGGTGGCTCAAGTTTGGAAATTACCTACCTCCACCTTGGCTGGGTCAACCTCCATGCCACGTTTAGAAACAACGTGACCCAGCACGATTCCTTCGGTCACCATGAAGTTGCTCTTTTCCCACGAGAGCACAAGATTTACTTCGCAGCACCTCCACAAAACTCGGTCTCAATATTCTAGACATTGATCGAATGAATCCCCGTAGATCGAAAAATCATCCATAAAGACCTCGAGAAAGTTGCCCACCATATTGGAAAAAACTACAAGCATACACCTCTGAAATGTGGCTGGGGCGTTGCAAAGTCCGAACGGCATCCGTCTGCAGGCATATGTACCAAAAGGACATGTGAACGTAGTCTTCTCTTGATATTCAGGAGCAATAGCAACTTGATTGTATCCAGAGTATCCATCCAAGAAGCAGAAGTATACCTTCGCGACCAATCTCTCCAAGATCTGGTCGATGAAGGGTAAAGGAAAGTGGTCCTTCTTGGTGGCGAGGTTAAGTCTTCTGTAGTCCACGCATACTCTCCAAGAGGTGGGTACTCTGGTTGCGATCTCCTCTCCTTTGTCATTCTTCACAATGGTGATCCCTGATTTTTTTAGCACAACATGCAGAGGGCTCACCGATTTGTTGTTGGAGATGGGATAAATGAATCCCGCAACACACCATTTCTGGATCTCTTTCATAACAACCTCCCGTAGATTAGGATTTAATCTTCTCTGAAGTTCTCGAGAGGGTTTGCAATCTTCTTCCAGAAAAATGCAATGCGAGCATAGTGATGGATTGATCCCATGGAGATCCGAAGTTCGCCAGCCTGTCGCCTTGCAGTTGCGTTCAAGAACCTCCATCAGACAAAATTCTTGGTCTTCGGTCAGGTGCGCATTGATAATGACCGGGTACATGTTTGGTTCTCCCGCAAGAAAGGCATATTTCATGTTGGAGGGCAAGGGTTTCAACTTTGGTGGGGTCGGAGCTGCTTCAGCAGTGACTTCGGCTATTAGTTCTGGTGGAGGTTCTTTCATCTGTTCAGTGTCTACCATAATCTGTTCTGCCTCTTCTCTCAAATCTTGGCAGAATGTCTCGATAATTTCCTCTTCATCACAAGACTCTTCAACAATTTGCTCTTGGTTTTGAAGGCACATCACCCCCACGGAAGTCTCATTCGGCACGTCAGTGAGTTCCTCATCCTGATCGATAAGGGGAAATTTGACTACGGTCTCCAATCCTTTCTCGGGGCAGAGGAGCTCATGGATCTCATTGTCATCCAAAAATAAGTTGCTGTCTTGAATTTCTGCCAGAAATTAGCAGTCATCAGAATACTCAATCACCCTTGTGCATGATGCAGATGTTCATTCTGCTGGTGCTCCCTCAGGCAGGGTCTCTACTCTGATTGTTTCGTTGCCAGCGCCAAAAGTGATTTCTCCAGTCCCATAATTCACTACTGCATTTGACGTCCGCAGGAATGGTCTTCCAAGTATGATTGGGGTAAGAAGCAATGGAGCAGGGACGTCCATATCTAGTACCACAAAATCGGCCGGGAACCGCTTTCCCTGAACCGTGACTATCACGTCCTCCAACAGGCCCCTAGACCGCTTAACTGACTTGTTTGCGAACTGCAGAATCATCTTTGTAGGCTTGAGCGGTCCTAGCCTAAATTCTGTAAGCAATGACGCTGGCATCAAGTTGACAGAAGACCCGCTGTCAAGAAGTGTTCATTCAAATTCCTGATTAAATATCTGACAACGCACAAGAGGTGCTCCCATATCTGGCTTTTTATCGGGAGGTTGCTGATGGCATTAACTGTGGTCATTGTCAGGATATGCTTTTCGGACTTGCCACCTTTATTCCTGGAATTATGAGGGTGAGTCATGCGCTTGGTTGTACATGCATCTTTCAATCCTTTCTTTACAACTGGCATGTATTCAAGAGCTTTCATCAAAGGCATGTTCAATATCAAATTCTGGATAATTTCTATAATGGCAAGATCAGACAAAGTATTTTTCAAAATTTTCATTTTTATGTGTTTTTTCATTGCTTCTGGAAAATGAATATTTACAAAATCTTCACACAATGTCATTCAGAATAGTGTCCATATTGTTGTGTACAGGTAGATGGCAAAAAGGAATAGAATCATCTACAAGATGTGGACCAAAAATGGCGAGCTCGGCTTTAGATGCTGGCGTTGGATTCGCTGCAGGTGCAAGATTCCTTCTGTCTGAAACTAGCTTTGTAGCAGGTGCATGCGTCTCCAATGCTGGCCTATCTCCACCGGGGCTGCTGCTATCTTTGTGTTTTGTTATTTTCTTCATTTTTTTTGTAAAATTTCTACAGATGGTGCTCCTTCAAAAATGTTGCGTGGCCCTCGTGCTGGCTAGGCTGTCGATTCCCCGTCAGATTAAAGATGCTTTCCCTTCGCTGTCGCTGATGGCTGGAGTGTCCTACCGCTCCTGAGAGTAATAGCATTAGATTAAAAACAATTTAATTCACCTGAATCGGGTTGGACACTGCCGGCTACCTGCTCCTTGCGTCGGAAGTTATTCGGATTGGCTTTGACCTAGGCTGGTATGACAGCCTTGGCAGCCGTCCGGTCGTCGATCTTCTGGGTCATCTCAGCCATGGTTTTCATTAACTATTCAAGGCAGGCCAGGGCTGGATTAACCAGCACAATCTCTGAAGAATCCCCCTGCTGGGGCCTAGAGTGCTGGTACGAAGCATGAGTCTGTGACTGGTAACCCTGAGAAAATTGGTGAGGAGGAGGGTTGGAGGAAAATTGCGAGTTCTGTTGGTGATACGGGGTAGCCGGTTGCTGATGGTATCCTTGTCTGCGGTATCCAGACTGCTGAGGACCGTGCTGATAATTCTGCCTCCAGATGTTGCTGTGAGACGGAGGCTGGTACTGATATGAGGGCTGGTATTGTCTCCCACCCTGCTGCTGCTGGTGATAGGGCATGTTGCCCATGTTCTGACCTTGAGGATGTCCCTGAGGACGGGTCAGTCGTGCTTCATTGTTCCATACACCATTGATCTCCTGTATTAGTGGCGGGGGTGTAGAGAGCTGCTCAGAGTAAGCAGGATAGGACTCTGGTTGATATACAACCATATGTGTCTGGGGATGCGGGGGCTGCTCCGGAACCTGCACGTAATACACGTGCTGAACAGGCTGGGGCTGCGGTGGAGTCGGCTGAGGAATTTGTTACAGTGTAGGCTCCTTCTTCTCAGCGATTGGCTCGGCAGCGGTAGAAACAACGTTGCACATGTTGGCGTTCAAGGCACGAACGAGCTGCTCCAGCTGCTGGGAAATCAAATCGAGCTTTTCCAATTCCTGGGTCCTCTTCTCAATGATTGATAATTTCTCGAGGTCGTGCGACATCTTCTCTATGATGTCCACCTTGGATAGATGGCTTCCAATGATGCTCAAGTTGGAGCTCCCATCCCTGTCTTCGGTGTGAGAAGCCATGTTCACTAGCTTGCTGATGGCAGTTGGCACCTTCATGTATGCTCGGGACGAGGATTGAGCGGCTTCTCCTTCAGCCATTTCCTCGAAGACATTCCACACCACGTCCCCGTCCTTGTTGAAATGGGAACCGTCGCAAGCGGCATCTACAAGCTTTTGGCTCTCAAGTGTGAGCCCCCCAAAGAAGTGTTGCACGGGACTAGTCTTCAGAATTTCATGGTGGGGGCATTTCTCCTGTAGATCCTTGAATCTTTCCCACGCTTCATGGATAGTCTCGTGGGGCTGCTGGCAAAAAGTGAAGATACGGGCACGCATCTGATTCAATCTCCCGAGAGGATAGAACTTATGGAGAAATGCGGACTTCAGCTCCTCCCAGGTTATGACTACCTTCCCGAGGTGGTCGACCCAATATAGGGCCTTGTCTTGAAGGTTGAAGGGAAAAGCGATCATCTTGACTACCCCCAAAGGAATTCTAGGGTAGTGAGCGGTAGCACAAATGCGGCCAAACTTCTTGAGATGAATATAGGGCTCCTCAGTGGTATTCCCGTGGAATGTGGGAAGCAGAGACAGAAACTGCAGCTTTAGCTCGAAGTGGGCATGAATACGTGGAATCTGGATCCACTCGGTGATGCGACATGCTCCTGGGTTGTATGTCTCCTTCAGTGTTGGCTTCGGCTGCAAGGGGTCTGCGTCCACTCTATCGAATTCGGGTCCTCCCACTGAAAACTCATCTCTAACTTCTTCATAATTGAACTCTCGATTTGGATCATCCTCCCTGCGGCCATCTCTTGCATCGAACCTCCTCCTCAGATCATTCATCATTTCCTGGAAGGTGATCTGGGCCAGGGTTTGGTTAGTCAACTATTGCTGGATGGCTTTAATAGAAGCTAGCAATTGACTGTTAACATCATTCTGCGTAGTGTACAACCCTTCCCTCGGATTGGGTTCAGCTTCAGTTTGGGGTTGTGGTCCCTTTCCTCTGCCAGTTGAAGCCATTCTGGAATAAACTTGAACTTCTGGCTCGTGATCAGGTGGAGAATCTGCATGACGGAGTAAACCCTGATCAGTATCTTCCTGAGCGCCAACTATTGAGATGAGTCTGGAATTAAGGTCAATCCCATAATATTATGAACGGAGCATAGGATATTGATTGAAATCGATCTCCATCGACAGGGGGATAATTCGGGGACAAGAGTAATCCCGGATTATTTGAAGGGGAAGAGCTAATTCGGGTTGCGAGTCCATCCCGAACAACGGATTTATTGGTGAAAGGCACGTGTTGAAAGAAGAGAGAATAGGCGAGTCCAATAAGAAATTCGCAAGATCCGAACTAACTTCTTGGAGATCACCCCGCCTTATTGAAGACGTTGGCGACACGGAATCGATGTGGGCATCGACGAGAACCCGACCAAACCATCCGTGTGACAACATCTTGAGAAGGTCAAAAGGGAAAGATGATGGATGAAGAGCACGAGGGCAGACAAGAAATAAAAGGATTGTAAAATAGTAGAAGGCTCACAATGAGCAAGGGTCAATTGGAAGGAGAGCAAAAATGACGCAAAGGCGTGATGTTTTTGATCTTGACCTAAACTCAACTAATCAATCAAACCTAAAGCAATGGATTCACCAACTCGACCCATGAAGCCGTGAAGGTTCAGCAATTATCTTTGTGAGTTTTAGATTTGATTTTCAGGCAGTTATCTTGTCACGAGTCCTTAGAGTGCTACGCCTATAGGAGAGAGAGTACTGCCAGAAAAGTATCACATACTTGTCCTCCTCCTGTGTAACCTGTAGTCTGCTCTTTTTGAGGTCCTTGTAACCCTTCCTGGATCCCTGCTCATCCAATGAAATAGAGGGAGGAAGACGATATGCGAAACAAATACTTCGGATCTCGCTCGCAACAGAATCACCCGTGAGCGTGCAAGAACCTACTCGGACGCAAGACGATGAGACAGACACCCCCGTGAAGGCGTGGTCTATGCTCGATACTTCAGACAAGGTCAATACTCTACACAATAGAGAGTCATTAGTGCCGACTAAGCCCTACTCGTCTACGTATGATAGAAGCGCCAATACATCGGAAATCCAGGCGATACACAAGGCAACCACAGATTGGGTTTTGGGCTCTAATCCTTACGACGACGCTCACCTCACTGGGAAGGAAACCTTCCTATGCAACCTGAAAACAAATGAGGACTTTGCTCACACCAAGGCAATGAATCCAATTAATCAGTTTTATTTAGGTCATGTATTTTTAACAGTCTCTTTTTTAATTTTTTTGTTATCACTTGTTTTGAGTAGATTCAATACAAGCGCCTAACATTTTTTGGTATTTTCTTTGAGTCCTATTTGATCCAAAAACAGAGGGAGAAAATCGGAAAAGCAATGCAAGGTGGCACCAAGATGGAAATCTCACCTTTGTGCCTAGATGATGAATGCCAACTTAGAAGACTTATAGTGTCTCCTAGCTCTCTCCATGCGGGATGCAAAATAGGAATTTATAAACCTAATCTATATGTCGATATGCCCTAATCAATATGTCGATATGCACACGGAAATTGTCCTAAGCATGCAATTGCTACACGTGAAGAACTAAATGCTAAGTACTCAGATCGAAGCCTAAGTCCGGTCTCTGATGTCGATCGGTGTCCGCCACAACGGATCCTGCCAGCGCTGTATACGGCCTCTAGCAGCACGCGGCTTCGAGACTGAGTACTTTCGCAATTAATTATTTCTAAGTCCAAACGAGAAGATGATAGGTGCATGCAATGGTTGTTAAGTGTTTGGCCTTAGATTACACGATCAAGCAATCCTAAAAATTAAGGGCTCATTCCACAAAAGAAAGAAAACCAAAATCGGAAAACAAAACAAAAAAAGGCGATGAAAACACGGCAAAACTGTGGTGAGCCCCCAAGTGAACCAACACTTGGAAATTAGGCCCGAATGTCCAAGAGTCCAAGGTACCTGTATTATTACAAATTAATCTAATATCTCTCTCTCACCAAAAAAGAGTAAAAACCTAACTATCCTCTCTCTCTCTCTCAAGTCCTCCTGCTCTCTCCTGCCGGCTAGGATAGAATAGCCGGCTCCACCTCCCAAGGCTGCTCAGGATCCCCTAGGTGATTCTCCTCGGTCAGTGGTCCCTCGCAACAAAACAAGAAAGGGATGTCCGACAGTTCCAAATTTAATGATGCAATAAAATAGGATAAGCAAAAATGGCTAAGCTGGCAAAAAGACACAGGTCTACTCTACAAGCTGATGCTCCCCGACAACGGCGCCATTTAAAAAACGGAGAAGCAGGAGCCGCTAAATAGTGGTCTGACAGATCAGACTCACTATCGTTGAGGCGAATACTCAAGCCTTCACATTTATCAACAATAAACCCACACAATTAATCAAGCAATCAAGAGCAAGGATCAAAATTTATTATACCCTACTAAGAATGTATAGTGGCAAGCAAGTAGGGGTCGAACACAGGAAGCAAAGGAGTAAAGCAGTCCGAGTGAAAGTCAAATGCCCTATGCCTTGTGAACTACTTAGCCAATTTAGATTTTTTGTGGGTTTTAATTTTTAATTTTTAATTTTTTTTAATTTTATATTTTGTATTTTGATTTTTAATTTTTTAGTTTTCTATTTTTTTATATTTTATATTTTTATAGTTTCTTTTTTAAATAAGATATGAAGCTATATAGAATATATAATACAAGAGAGATAAGAGGGAGATAAAAATGGGAAAAACACTCAAAATACAAGAAATAAAATGATTTTGTTATTTTTATATTTTTCTAATGTTTTTGTGACTTTTCTCGATTTTTTTCTAATTTTTTTAGTATTTTTAAAGGCAAAAATACTAGAAAATAGTGAACAAGTTGCTGGATGAAACTAAATTGAGGATGAAAAATACTAATCATAGTTCAAAAATCCTCAAAATAATTTTAATTGAAAGATAATAAATCAGAGAAAATTCAGAGACCAAAATTATATTTTTAGGAATTTTCTGGATTTTTTAGAATTTTTATGAAGATTTTTAGGGTTTTTATATTTTTATGGGTTTTCCTTTGTATTTTTAATGATTTTTGGATAGGAGTTAAAAGACACAGAAACACATAAAAGATAATTTTTTTTAGAATTTTTAAAGGTGTTTTATTTTTTTTTGTATTTTCTAATATAGACAGTAAGGAAAATGCTTGTTTTTGAATTTTTATAAATATCAAAATGCAATAAAATGCGAAATAAAAATATGCCGTGAAATTAGAATGCAACAGGAGCCTATGATAATTTTTGTGGATTCTTTAAGAATTTATAGATGCATGAAATAAATACTAGAAACATCAAGAAAATACATTCTGGAAGGGGTATTTTTGCAAATATGGAAAAGTTAGAGGGCCAACGTGCAATTTGTCCAGAAAATATATACTGCAATTAAACTTTTAAGGATTAAATATTAATCACAAAACCCGCAGGGGTATAGGTACAAAAATCCTAGATCACATACGAAAGCACGCGCGCCTGGGAAAGACTTTTCTGCAATTAACTAAACCCTGAAGGGTTGACTTGCAAATATTCCAAAAATATGACACGTTATAAAAGATTTCTTGGGTTGTAATGAAATGTGAGAAACTCTGGGGGATCCCTTGCAAAAATGCCCTTCACCTCACGCGCTTAGGCACGTGAGGTGACGTGGCAAAGGACCTAATAGCAAACAGGAAAAGTTTAGGGGTCTGTTCCTAAATATTACAAAAACTTTTCAACGGCAGATGAAAGTTCATGGACTATAAAATAAAGACAAAAAGCGTTTAGGCCCAAGGGCAAAATACCCAAACTGGGCGCGATCTAACGGCTAACGAGAAGTCACTTGACACGTGTTGTCAGGGAGGCGCGTGATACCCCTTCGCATCAGCGGACCGGATTAGATCATCAAGACCGCATCGATGGTTGAGGCTGGTGGAGATCGGACGGCGGATTCACGGTCTGGAAGAACAGGGCGAATCCGACGGCTCCGAGATGCGGTGCAAGAACAGAGGAAGAACACGGGCCCGGCGAGTTTGGATCGTCGCGCTCGCCTTTCCCCACTGCCTTTCGTCGCTACTGGGACGTCCAGGAGCATGCTGGTGGTCCCCTTTATCGTCTGGAGGCTTCAAAACACTCAGGCGAAAGCTGGAGTTTTCCCACGGCGAAGGCGGAGCACGGTGGCTCCAGGTGCCTTCGGCGAGGCACAAAATACCCCCCAGATGCTTGTTGGCGCTCCGAATCTGCAAGAAAAGCGTGAAAGAGTCAGGGGCAAAATGCCCCGACTCAGTGGAGGGTGAAATGGACGTGTGAAGGTGATGTGGAGTGGATTCGACGTCGTCCGGCGAACTCGATGCCAACCAACTTGAAATCCAAAGGATACGTCGATGATCAGGCTATGGATAATGAAGGGCGAAACTCGGGGAGATTGCCTAGCTACTCTAAAAGCTCCAAAATGGCAGAAATAGGAAAGAAGGGACCTCACCAAGGTGGCACTGGAGACGAGATCCTGCGTGACCTCCGGCGAAGGGATGCGCTCGATTCAACGCCTCTCCGACATCTCCGATGCGTGGGAACGCCTTCTGATGTCACCAGGAAGAGGTTAAACGATCTAGGAGGAGGTTAGAGTGGAGGAAGAGTGATCAAAAGTGAAAGGAAGTCGGGGGGTGTATTTGAATGTTTGATTAAGGAGTGAAGAGGCTCCAAAGATTGAGGCAAATCTTTGCGAATCGGTGATGCTCGTCCCAAGAAATCCCAGGGCGTGATTCCTTGATAAATGGTGAACAAAAGTCAAGAAGGAATCTAAGCCAAATGATGAAAGACGCGGCCTAGAAAAATCGCCAAAAATGGACGAAAACCAATGTCTGACAGAGGGCAGGCGCTGGGTCAGAGAGTTGACCCGAGGTCAACTCTCCAGACCTCCCGGTTGGTCCACGTGGACCAACCAGGAAAAAGCCTGGATAAAATCCTTGTAAATTCATTTTAAAATAGCAAATTAATTTATTAATTTTTGGTTATTAAATAAAAAATATTTGTTATTTTAAAGGTATTTTAATATGATTTTTAATTATTTTTATGAGGTATAAAAAACAAGTTACCATTTTAGGCTTATATAGGTATACATATCTATATATTTTAATATTTTATTTTTGTTTTGTGTATTGAATTTTATTTATTTTGTTTATTATTTTATAAATTTATAAAATATTTTTATATACTTAAATATATTTTTATTTTATTTTTCTGAAGTATTTTGTACACTTAATAAAATAAAAGTATGAATTATATAGGTATTTATACAGGTATTATACTTAGGTATGTTATATATACAAGTATTTTATTTTGTATTTTCTTGAGATTTTTATTCTGATTTTAATATACTCATATATTATAAATAACATTTACAAAATTATAAAAATATAAAATTATAAAACTAATGAATAATTAATAAAATGAATATTTTAATCAGTACAAGTATACAATAGGGGTCCAAAACTCAATTTTCAAACCGTAGCTCCTCCAAACACGAAACCACCTTCATTAAATAGCTTATTTAATGTTATATACAACTGAAAGTGAGTTTAACGCGTTTCAAGTTTTTATTTGAGAGATACAGGTCCGGGAAGTTGGGATTCTAGATTATTATTCAGATCATAACTTTTTATCTGTACAATATTTTTGTGTGAAATCAATTTTATATTTTTCTATATTTAATTATCTACAACTTTCATGTACAAAGTTTTTTTATTTGAGGTAAAAAAAGTGGAACCAAAAATAAGTCCCAAAATGAATATGGAATGAATGAAATAAAAGGTATTTTTATTGGTATTTTGGCCCTTATCTCCCCCTACTTTATTCCTTATTGACCTAGTCATAGAGATGCCTAGGTTTCGGGGTTTCAGGTCATAAAATATTTACAATATTTTATTCTTTTTTTCTTTATTCTATAATTTTGGCATTAAAAACAGTATTTTGTACACTTTTTACACACATATGCATGAATGCTAAAATGCATGAATTAACGTTATTTACACGCATTTACTAGGGTTTTTAAGGCCAAAATGATAGAATAAAGATGGTGAAATGTAGATTCATCAAGGAGCCATATTGCCATGGCTGGAGCTCTGCTCGTGCGCTGCCCCTCGCAGAGGAGGGGGAAGAACTAAAGCCACAACCATCGTTGGATCTGATCTTCTTGATCAGATCTAACGGCCCGGATCTCGTCCGAACCTATTGCTGAAGCACTGATTCATCCTTGAGCCTCGAGCGCTTGACTTGTCCTGAGCCAACGCAGAGATGCCATGTGGTGTCGAGCCGTGCTCCAATCCTCCACTGCCTCACGTGTTTTGAGCACGTGACCGAGGGAATTTTGCACTTGGACCCATGGAAATTTCAGATATTATAATTGGGACCATGTCGTACACATGTACAACACGTGTTGCTGGAGAAATTGCAAGGTAAGCCATGCACCTTTATTTTATTGATTTTTTATCCTTCCGAACATTCTAAAAATTGCATGTAGCCCCTTATGGCTTTTGTGTATTGCATTTAAGCCCTTGTTTAGACGTTTATGAATGAAAAAGTTCATGTTTTACTACAAATAGGCCCCTGGATTGATATGTAAATAACTTTTTTTTATGAAAGATATGTGAATAACATGAGCATCCTTTATCCAAATTGCATGAAATTGATCTTGTTTTGACGCTGGTTTGATGTTCTTTAATGTGGACTAATTAGATTCTATTTTGTAACTTATTGTGCCTGATTGAAATTCCAAAGAACTTAGGTCATAGTTATGCTTAATTGATCTTCTTAATTAGCTTATTAAATAGAGTAAATGCACCACTTTGCTACGTGATTTGATTGATCATTAATTAAATACCTAGGAACTGAAGTTTAAAATTATTTGACATTTCTTTCCTGATTTGTGTGTCTCATGGAGCTAAATTGGTCACTAATGGAATATGTTGTGAATTGTGATGCATAATTTATCTTGGACAAACTTAGATTCAGAACTTGGATTAAGGGATTTATAGAATTGGTTGATTCAGGATTTCAGGTTCTTAATTGTACTAAATCCTCTTGTCACATATGTCCATTTAGAGTGCTTGTTTTCATTTGCATTTTGTAGCATTTTTTTGTAAATTGCATAAAAATCACCAAAAATATCATTCATACATTTTGTTGTGCATTGTGACGTAGCTCAACCTAGATAACCCCTCTTAGTGGCTTGATCATTAATATTGAAGCTTAATAAAAACTCTTAATCTGGCGTGTCCTTGTGTTCGACCCTGGACTTGCTCGGGATATAAATTGAAACTGAGACAGTACTTGTGGAGATCCTTCTCTCGGTTCTACATGATTAGATGAGTGCAATGTTACAACAAGTACGAATTAACACATGCATTCAGCGGTTCATCAGATGACGCCAATGCTGGGGACACAGCTTGCTTAGGATTTTTTATTAGGTTTTATTTTAGTGATTAAGTTAATTTTGAGCTATTGGAGTTGAGCCTTGTTTGTTTGAGTGTTTTGTTATTTTTGTCATAATTAATTTTTATTTTTTTGCTATATATCTCTTGAGCTATCTGACCATATTTGATTTGATCAGGGCCTGTGGAGCGACCCACGAGGAGCTACGCGGACGTTCGAGCTTGAAGCCCGAGCTGAAGAGAGTTGATTCGATCGTTTAGAGAGAAGACTTAACCGATTAGATAATTAATTAATTGCATTAGTGCAATTATTCTTGTAATTTTTTGTAATAATTTAGGTAATTGCTCATTTCCAACGGCTCTTGTTTGAGAGCTCGTGTATGTAAAAATAGACTGGACATTATTTTTTCTTCGTGGCGTAGTTGTGTCGAGAGTGGTTCTCGTCTTGAGTGGCGAAATTAAGACAGACATATGGTAGTAAATTCAAACTTGTATGTGCCCTTAGTAATTTAGGCCACACATCTTTGAAAATTCACTATCTAATAAGATTCATGATGAGATGCACATAAGCACATACTACTTTGCCAAATTGAAATCAACTTCTTCCTCGCTAATAGTATCATGTTTAGGTATGGTTTTCTCGATCTGCAAGCATTTAATGTAAATTTAAAATTCAGTTCTGCATAACGCATGGAGAGTGCTGGGAGTCGTCGTAAGTATACCTTCTTCTGAGCATACATCATAGCTTCTCATTTGCATTCTGATTTCCTATTCCTCTCTTGTTTTACAACTTAGGATTAAGAAGGAAATTTAGACTGAACGGTAGACGTGCATTGTGGTGCTCGTATTTAATTTTCGAGTGACAACCAAACACTAAAACTGGGACTAAATTGAGTAGATCGGTTGAAAAGAAAATTGGAATAAAAAGAACCTTGTTTTACAGGTGCATAAAGCCCTCATCTGGATCACAGGTACTTACCTCCAAACAAGAGTGGGTAAGGACATAACCCCTAAGGATTAGAGCCAAAATGCCTATACTTGTGTCCTAAGCACTTGGACTCACTCTTAGTGTCCTATTATTGCTACAAGCATTTGCCTACGACCATTAGAAGAAGTAGTCTTGCTTCAAGTTGGTGTGTTCCATCGGCTCAAGCATGAACTACCTTAGGAGACTGCACCTATGAGTAATGAATGAAAAGATTATCACCAAATTAAAACAGACAATATAAATTGGCCGAACTCTTAAGGCCCTCACGTGTGAAGTTGGTGAACTTTCCAAAGGGGTTTGCATTGTATTTGTATTGTATGAGTTTTCTCCGCGCGTTTATGTGCACCATAGAACTAGTGCCTCGTTGAAATTCGTGCTCGAAATGGTTCTTTTTGACATCGAAGATGACTAATTGGGGGGTATATATTCGATTTTGTGAATCTCTCATTGAACCCTCCAAGAAGTATGTTAAAGGTCCATTCATGACCCGGACCGGCCTGGGATGATGACCCTCTTGAGTCCATGATCACTCACTCTCGAGATGGTCATACACTAACCATTCCCTTTCTGTCCTCCCACCTCACAGAGAAAGACCTTCACCTCAGTGAGACCGCATTTGATTTTAGAATCTTCTTCTAATCATGAACACATTGTTGAGGAAGATCGCAAAGAAAATTCAGAGAAGATGCCTCTAAAGAAAAGCCCAGAATAGGAAGACCATCGCGAGGATCCTATGCAGATGGTACTAGCCATATTAGCTGTATCTGAGCAATAACACGCATTACTTCGAGCTTATCTAGGATAGCTTAATTTTAGGGCCGAACCACCAATGGATGCGGCATACAACCCTAGACAGTACATAATTCAGAATTATTTGATTTCAGAAGAACCTGTAGTAGATTTTGAGTTGAAGCTGCAATTCCTAAACTTGTTGCCGCACTTTGATGGGAATGCTTTGAGGAGCCATGCGCATTCCTAAGGGACTTCGAGTTCGTCTGCTCTAACCTTAGATATCCTAGGGTTAGATAGAATTATATCAGGCTCACAGCCCTTCCATTTGCCTTGGGTGGCAAAGCCGACTACTAGGTAAAGAACCTTGGAGTTGCAGCTACTACATATGCCCAATTAAAGGACCATTTTCGGAAGAAGTTCTACCCCTGAGTAGGACTAATATGATGAGGACGTGCATCACTAGCTTTTCCTAGCTACCCCGCGAAGCCTTCTATGACGCCTCGGAAAGGTATAATGACATCCGGTAGAAATGTCCTTGTCATGGTCTAGATGACAACATCTTGGTCCAATCGTTCTTCATTGGTCTCAACCCTAAGATGCAGGGTTAAGTGAGAGCTGCATGTGGAGGCAGCTATACATCACGTGGAGCAGATACCATCTGGAAGGTATTCGAGCATATGGCTGAGACTAGCTGCTTATAGACCTCTAGCAGGGCGTACGTACATTCGCCTAGTTCACTTTCATCTAGAGGGGGAATGTCAGTTGTAGTCGATCTCTCTCAGGACGTGATCCCCATCATGGTGCTCCTTACGGATAAGCTTATAGTAGTAGAGAGAATTGATCGAAGTATTAATGAATTAGACAGGAGCATCTCCAAGATACCAAGACAGATGGAGGAGTTGACTGAGAAAGTATCTAAGATAAAGATATATGCTGTGATTTCGCTCGTTGCCCTCGTGTACCGAGTTCACCATGTTCAGGAGCAGCTGGTGTCAGGCCAACCCTAGTTGTTGGAGCAGGACCAGTCTTACGCCCATTCTTTCCAGCAGCCACCACCATCGGCGGAGACAGTTCAAGAGGAGCCTCCACTGGTTTGGGAGGTGAATGGAGTATGTAATGGGATGAATTTTGTAGAGGTCTTGTCAATCCAAAGGGCGAATCAATAGTCGTCGAAGCGAACTCACACGAAACTCATCAAAATCAATAATTAACCCACAATGTGTATAAAGCTTTAAGATGAATCTACGATTCTCATTCTTTATTCTTTTATTTTAGATTTATCTTTTAGCAAAACTACCTATAAATACATGTAAACACAATAATTTGTCATTGTATATGTCTTTGCTACTATTGCATAATTAACACTTATTATCCAAAAATAAAAGAATAAAGAGAAAAGAAAAAGAAAGATGTATTTAGAATAAATACAGATTGGCCTAAATCCCTAGATAAGGTCAAATCTTGACATGGTCGACCAAAAAATAAATAAAGAGAAATAAGGTACATTGTATATTGTACATAACATCTAGACATGTACAAAGAAATATTTATATTTATTTAACATAATGCGAACACCATATTATTTGTGAATATTTGTATATATATCTAATGATAAAAATAAAAATAAAAATAAAAATAAAATACAAATAAGAAGACAAAAAAATACATAAATTCATTGTTTAAAGGCCACATGTATATACAACATCTATTTATCTAACACTCTTAATTAATTTATAAAAATCAAATAAATATCAGTTTATATCCCCAAAATGTTTTGTAAATAAATAAAATATAAAATAAAATTTATTTTTCTAAAAATAATGAAGTAAAAATACATGTATATGAGGATGGGGAGCTTGCACCAAGGTGCATGTAATTTTACATGCACCGGGGCTTATATCTTCCACATTTTTATTTTTTTTGAAAAATATCACCACGTATACTCATCTATATATCCCTCCAATATGCCATTCGAATATCGTCAGAAACAGAATCTCCTATGCCCTCCATCTAGAACAGACCGATTACAGCAATTTTCAGACCGTAAAAATTACCTGTTCTAGATGGAGGGCATAGAAGACTCTATTCCTGACAAAATCCGAATGACATATTGGAGGGATATATAGATGAATATACATGGTGATATTTTTCAAAAAAATAAGAAAATGTGGAAGATATAAGCCCCGGTGCATGTAAAATTACATGCACCTTGGTGCAAGCTCCCCATCCTCCATGTATATAATGTATAGGTATATTATATCTAAATATAATACTTCATATTGTATATACCATAATAAATTAATTCATAAAATAAATTAAAAATCACAGGAAAAATAGTTTATAAAATAATAAACAATTTTCATTTTATTCACTTTTTTATTTTATAGTCATTGACTATTTTACATTTTATATTCTTTTATCATGCACTCTGATTGGTCCATTTCAAAAGGTTGACCTCGGTCAACCTTCTCCCCCAGCTGACCTGACCCGATTCTGCCTTTGCCAGGGCTTCTTCTTCTCTTTTTCCTGAGAGCGTCAGACCTCCATCCGCCTTGATTTTTGTGTCCGATTAAGATCCTAAGATCCATGATCCTTGCGGATCCCTAGGTGCAGCCAAATCGCCCTAGGGTTTCGTGCATCCCTTCGATCCTTCTAGACCCTCGGACATCCCTCTATATTCTTTGTTCTGCCTCATGAGCTCGATAGCTCATGTCTCGCCTCTTCCTTCTTCCCTAGACACCTCTAGCAGAGTGACAACAGCCTGGAGGAGCCTTCGGAGCGAAGCATGGTGGCTTCTTGGCCGAAGCTCACTAACAAGGCCGGAGTTCTGTCGCGTCTAGCCTCCCTGGTCCATCGCAGATCAGTTGAGGCCAAAACCCTCGCCTCCTCCTCGCTTGACGTTGTTGATTCAATCAGGAGCCTTAGGTAGCTTTTTCCTTACTTCATTTCTCATTTTCATTCGATTCTGTTGATCTACGTTGCCGTCATTTCACTCGCTCTGACCACTGGGTCTGGGGCTCCGTCACGCACCTTCACCCGCACAGACTGACTCCCTGATTCACCCCTGTATCCCTACACAACTTGGCCCCCTTGAATCTTGCCCAACGGAGCAAGATCAAGCATAGACGTCCTACCCTCCATGTACAATAGACGTCAAACCTGCTTCCCCATCACTTCTCTTCACAACTTCAAGCAATAAGTGACCGGAGTTATGTCTCCAAGTATGCCTTCCTTTTGTAGGTACCTCATGAATCTCGGATTCATCACTCTAAATCTCATTAATTAAGCTCAAATCCCTCAAAATAATCAGCATTTCTGTATCTATTCTGCATAATTAGCATTCATGCATGTTTTCATAAGAATTGCATTTTATCCATAATTTCTGCACAAAATAAGAAGCCAAAAACCTCAGCCAAATTTGACCTGTAAATAGACCAACTTCCCTGATTTTTATCTCCTTCATGCTAACTCCGAATGACACAAAACTACCTCCACTGTGTACATATCACTAACAAGAATAAATGAAAAATACAAAAAAATCACTAACCATGTTAAGTGGACTAAAAACCCAAACCCTAGTTTTAGTATTTTCGGACTAAAAGCCTCATATCTTCCCCATCCAGTGTCCGATTTGATCCTACTCACTTTTAAACTAATGTACATTCAATTACCTTCAAAACATTACCAGGTTCAAGTAAATCGGAGCTCGTATGTAAAAGTTGGGTTTTGGGCCTCTTTTGTACATTGTGTGTTTGAGCTATTTTTGACCTGATATTTTATGTACATATTTTCTTTATTAATAAAAATCCAAAAATTTAGATTAAGGTGTCTTTATTTATCTTTTATTTTTCCATATTTTTTCGGATTTTTTATCTGGTTTAAAAATGACAAAAAAATTACAAAACCCAAAAATCAAGTTATTCTATGTACATGGGATACCCCAAAAATATCACTCCGTGCATTTGATCGATTTTGGTTTTGATGTCTTCATGAAAGTTGTAGATCTCATCGAGACGAGCATTTTTTTGTAGAGGAACTTTTTCGATATGAGGTCATTTACTATTTCTTTTTCATTTTACAAAATGTTTTTTTGATTTTTCTGGTGATGACACGTGGCCGCCCCTGGGGCCGCCACGTGTCAGCGTTTTTTAGCGTTTTTATTTATTCATTTTTAATAACAATAATAATAATAATAAAGCCTCCGCACATGTGTCGCACGTGCTCCACCCTCTCCCCCTTCATCGCCACGTGGCACGTTTACGGTCGTTCGATCTCGGCCAATCGAACGGCCCGGGACCCGTCGTCTTCCCCAACGCCCCCCCTTGGTTCCTCCGCCTCTGACTTCGCCCCCAGCCGCAGCCTCGCTATCCTGCAACCGCCAAACCTCCTCCGCACTTCTCGCACTTTCCCTCATCGGACGCTCACCCTCATCCTATTTAAGGGGCATCGCCGCACCATTGCCCTGATATCCGCCGTTGGCCTCAACGAAGGGCGGTGGTGACAGCCCACGTCTTCCTTCTCCGGCGAGATCCGGCCGCTCCTCCATGGCCGTCGCAGCACGTAGCCTTGTGCTGCTCTGCTCAAGCTCCGGCTTCACGCCATCGAGCCCACGCTCATCCTCCTTCGCTACTCCTCCACCTTCGATGACGACAACCTCCACCAACCATCTCCTTCGTCTCCAGAAACCACGCCATCGCTTCATCGACTTCAACCTACGAGCACCACCTGCTCGTGCTACGCCGCCATCGACATCCAAAAGCCCACCGCCACTTCGACTAGTTACTCCGCCTATTTCACCAACGACGACAAGCGCCACCACCTTCGCTCCGTTCATCTCCAACAGCCACGCCTTCGCCTTAAACCTCCGCCTCGATGCTGCTCCACTGCCAGCCACAATCGCCAGAAGCTCTGCCAGGGGCTCGTCCTCTCTCGCGAGACTCCGTCGTCCAAAGCCGGGCCTCCTCCGCTAGAGCCCCGCTTTCTGCCTCATCGCAACCGTCGGGCTCCTCCAACTTCGCCGCAGCAACCGGGCGACAGTGCCGAGGCTCCCCCCACACGTACGGGGCACGTGCGGCAGGGGAGAACGTCACCTCAGCACCTCGGGTCACGTGTTCCGCACATGACCACAAGGCAAATTGCAGAAAAGCCCCCGAAGGATCCTTTATTTGCGTACAGGCCCCCACCGACCAAGTGTCACGTTATGGGCACGTGACCTCTTGGAAAAATTGCAATAATACCCCAGCAGTCTTGGTAATTACAACTAGGCCTCCCACTGCATTTATACCCCTGTGTTCCCTAGTCAATTTGGATATCTACATGATTTTATTTAATTATCCAAAAAAAGCATGATGTTCTTCCATTAATTCTCTATTGTTTAACATATTGTGGATATTTTTGTGATTGATGGTTAATTAATAATTAATTATTTTGTGAAAAATTGCGAATTTTTCCCAGTCAGTGCTCTTAAATTTGCCATTAATTAACCATTGCTCTAAAAATTCCCCAAAAATCACATTTTAGATTTGCAATTGCATGCATACTTTTCTCTGTAAAAATTATTTTGCATATTTCAGTATTTAATTTTTAATAGGTATTAAACCCCACATTTTCGAGGTTTAGGATTTTTCTGAGATCCATCACCTAGTGATAGGCTATAGATAAGTTTATCTCTTGAAAACAAGTAGGTTTAATATTTATTATAATTAAGTCTTGAAATTTATTTTATTTGCATTTGAAAATTCATAAAAATTTCATTTTGCATCCAAAACTTCCAAAAAGAATAAAGTGCATTCATTTCATCATATTTTGCATTGTGGCCAAGTTTCGTATTTTTCAGACATCATTTGAACGTAGTTTGCATTTTAGTCCCTAAAATAGGCCGAAATAGCATCTTGCATCCCTTATTTGCATTAAAAATTCCAAAAATAGACCGCCTCAAAAACCGTTCACGAATCTTGATAGACATGACTCTAGATTATTCCTTTGCCTCCTTGTGATCGACCTTGGGACTTGCCCAAGTAAAATAAACATAAAACCACTTGATTGAAATTGAATAAATATTTGTGGTTATTTTTTGACTGATTCCGATCGTCGCCTACAACGAATTACAAACCTTATTTTTGGCACGAACAATTAAAAACATCTCTTAAAGCTGCGTTTTTCGGACACGTCAGATGGCGCCGTTGCCAGGGAGGCAAACAGCTTAGTTTTTGTGTTTTGAAATTTCTTGTTCGGTTTTCCGCATTCGGGTAGTCTGACCCCCCGAATTTTTCATTGTAAATTTCATTTTATTTCCTACATTTATTTTCAGCATTTATTTTTCTTATTTTATTTTTGATTATTTTTTAGTCACTCTCTTACATCTTCTCTTTTATTTTTCTTGCGAGGTACCCGACATACGTGGAGCGGTTTTCAAGAAACCGACGCATCTTCACTGACTTTTGAAAAGCCGCAATTAATTTAAGATCTAGTCAAGTCGTTAGAGAGCATAGAGTCTAGATTTTTAATTTCTGCAATTTTATTTTTTGTAATTAATTGATCATTTACAGCGATGTCCGTTTGGACTCTCGCATGTGTAAAAAGACTCTGAACTTTTCTGTGGTGTGTCGTGGCCTGTTTCACTCTCTGGTGAGGGTGGGGCCCGACTTGAGTGGCGATTAGGATAGACCTACACATACGTCTCTCAGAGCATTTATATTTTTGATTGTGCTCGTAGGATCTAAGGCCACACTGCACATTAACTGAGATGCACATAGATCGTTCAATTTAGCCAAAATTTAACTGAATTCTTTCCCGCTAATAGAACTTTCTGCTTAGGTGCGGTTGTTCATCGGCTTGCATTCATTTAGAGTAATTTTTCAATTATGTCTAGCATCCCACATGGAGATTGCGAGGATTAACTGTAAGTCTTCTAACTGAGCATTCATTATAGTTTTCCGTGTGCATCGGCTTTTCCCGAATTTCTCCCTCTTGTTTTATCACATAAGTTTAAAGAAAATTGGGACTGGATGATAGACGTGTATTATTCTGCTCACTTAATATTTCAATGATCACCTAATTAAAATTGGGACTGCTAAATATAACCAATCTTAAGAACCCATAAAATCAAGAATTCTTGCGGGAGAGAAACCCCGACATTGTATGATTTTATCTTGCAGCGAGGAGCGACCCACACACTAGGATAGAGCCACACCCTAACTCTTTTCAGACTACTATCTTGGGTTAGTCATTCTCCAGTGAGGATCTCTCCGATAGTCGATAAAGCGGCCCATGACATCCTTAACAGATTGAATTGATCGGGTAGCCGGTAAACGGTCCGCAATTCATACTGACTGGGAAAGATCTAATTTGGGATAGGCCAGTCTTCTAAGAGCATTGGGTTCCTAACAGCTCGCTTTAACCGCTCTGATATATTGAATTATCACCAAACTCTAAAATTGAAAAGGTAATAACCGAACTCTTACGGATTCATTGTGTGAGTTGGTGAACCCGGGGTTTGAATTGTGTTTGCATTGGTGTGCGTGAACCGATTTCAAGATCAATAGCCGCACATTTGATAAAATTTCTCTTGACTATCCCATGCAATCATCTCTCTCCTTTCTTAATTTAAATCTCATCATGTAACTCTTATCCAATAACTCTTGCAGACCCAACCCCTCATTCCTTTCAAAAATGACCGAACATTTACCTAAAAATCCATCAGAGCTATACTATGAAAATGAATTTGTCTCGGTTACGCCCAAATCAACCAAATCCTCTTCTTTCAATAATCCTCCAAAATTTACGGGAGACTTTCACCCGCGGATGAATTCGGTCCCCTCATTGAATTCATACTCGAATCATCCGACCACACATGACCATCTACAATCTTGGACTGAACCGTCTTATTCATGGATTTTCGCTAATGAGCCATTTCAAGATCAAAATACCTTTGAGTCTCATGACTGGCCGAGAAACCAATACCAGATGGAAAGACCCGCACTTAATGATCATCAACGTTGGATTGACCATGACAAACCCCTCTTCAGACATGATACTCATACAGAGGACTGGACTGATCACATAGAAACACGTAAACCATGTATGCTGACTCAACAATATCAAGGTCTGACCACTCATGATCAAAGGATTGAACTCTACTCAGACCAGCTACACATGCCTGGACCATATGAGCAGCCTCCTTCCATAATTTTTGAGGAGAAATTTTCAGAAAATAATAATCATATATCGGATATTCCAAGAAACTCTCCTCTCAGCACAAACAGGAAAATAGAAGATGAAATTATCGAACACACACCGACTACTCCCATGATTAATCATGAACATAATTTTGAGGATGATATTTCGAGGATAAATAAGAGATTCAATTCAATAGAGGATAGATTTCAAAAATTTACCGACCGATTAATTTCACTCTATGGGAGCTCGGACATAAAAATGAATGAGGAAATGATTGGATCTCATTTTGATAATTTTGAGGATATTCAAAAACCTAGGGACGATTCTGACATCGACATCTCTACATACTACTCTCCTAGGAATGACTATGCCTCTAACTCCTATTTCGAACATCACAACCCCTGCTCATCTGAAGAACACACCACGTCACTACATCACACAGAAAATACCAAAAAATCGGACTATTTGAAAATCACAAAAAAATCGAAAATTTCGAAAAATACATAAAAATTGAAACTGAAGAAGATAGATCTGAAGAATTTGGATCCTGCTGTACGGGAAGCACTAGGAAAGAAATTGATATTTGAACTTCCCTTTCTACAGGCCATTGAACACTTCCCCGATCTTAAAAGATTTGTAATGGACAAAATGAACTATGAAAAAGTCGAGCAGGATTAGAACAAAGACCGAAAGACATATCTTGTCAATGGCCTCCTCCTTGGTATTGAGGAGAAAAATCAAGATCCACATAGTGAAGCGGTTGCCCAGATTTGACTGTGTAATCAAAGACACAATTTTCACCCATGCTCGAATTGATGACGATTCACCGATCAATATACTCCCGACCTCTGTATTTCACGAACTCAAACTTGGACCGATTCGGAAGATACGAGAGATTGTTCAATTGGCTGACCGATCAATAAAGAGGCCGAGAGGAATCATTTCTGTCATAATGCAATTCCAAGGTGCTCCGCTCAAAGTAGAATTCACAATCATTGATATTGAGCATCAAGGAGAATTCACTCAGTCTCCAATTATTCTCAGAAAGCTGTTCTTAGCATTGGTTAAGGCAATTATTGATTGTGAGACTCGGGAAATCAATTTTAAAGCATTGGAAGCACTTAGATCCGATCTTGTCTTTGAGGAACCATGATCTTCTGAGGCAACCCACGAAGTCCCCAACAACCGCAACCATGAAACGGTAGAAGAGCCCTACCCCGTTACTACACCAGAGATAGCGGTTGTTGATGAGACTATTGGTTTAGAGACTCTACCTCCTGCTCCATTCCCAACTACTCTCACCATGGAGAACCGAGTATATGAATCATATGATCCGGAGACTTATGCATGGTCGCACCCTGGATCGACCTATTCTGACTACCTTGATCACATCAACTCGACACTGGAATGCTCCAATATCAAATCAATTGAAAACGAACATGCAGAGACTCTCCCCAGTATTTCAATTCCTGCAGATCTCAAAATAGACAAATCCTTCTACTACGATCCTGAAACATATGCATGGTCGCACCCTTGAGCAACATTCTCTTAATATCTGGACCAAATCATCCCAAAT
The DNA here is from genome assembly GCA_037367405.1 of Ottelia alismoides. NCBI lineage: Eukaryota > Viridiplantae > Streptophyta > Magnoliopsida > Alismatales > Hydrocharitaceae > Ottelia > Ottelia alismoides. Next base: position 19,974 of record JAZKJV010000301.1, on the reverse strand, counting down.
CGAGAGTGCACCAACATTATGAAGACCAAGAACAAACACGCAGGACGAAAACCGACTAAGGAGAATTCCAATGTCTATTCATCTAGATACTCAAGTGAACCGACACCTTCACGAAACAAGAAAAAGAAAGTCACCTTTGACCTTTGGAAGAGGAATCAGTTGATGATCCCTCATCAGAGCCAGAAAAGGTAGTCTACATGAGTGAAGTCTGTTCGACAACTCTAAAGCCATATCTTCGCAAGGATCCAAAATTCATTTCTCATTGGACAACTCTCGTTCCTAACTACTACTCATCCAAAGCTGATGCTCCTGCCCTCTTCAAGTACACTGGAATTATTTCGTATGAGCTGACCGAGACCGGTGCTTTTGAGTATTCATCTGAGGACAAACCGCTTGACCCCAAGAAGCAACGAATTCTGAGAAACAACTGAAGAACAAAAAGACATGAATACTTGGAGTATGTCCACTTTCAAATACTATTCCTCTGAGGATAAATCTAATGATGGATATCTTTCATCTGACTCAAACACTTCATCTATTATTCATCATGATTTTTTTGAGGATGACACTGATCATAGTTGGGAATCATGTGCTTCATCTCCATCCCATTATTCCGATCTCCCATCACATGCTCAAAAGAAGATCAGCCGAAAATCGCCTTAATCATCGGCTACCTACCCTCCCTCCCGACCACATCGGTCTCCTTGTACAGCTTCTTCCTCTACTTAGGCCAAGGACTAAGTATAGGGGGACCGGTGCCATATGTATATACCATCCTTCTCCTTCTCCTGATCACTTCACTTCCACCCTTCTTCTATACTTAGGCTGACCAGAGCCTAAGTATAGGGGGGAACCGACATCCACCTGTATATACTCTCCTCATTCACATATCCCGACCGCTTCATCATTTTTCATTTTTTTACTCTTAGCCCGAGCTATGTCTTCTGTACGCTTCTTGTGCTCTGAGGACACAACACTCGCTAAGTATAGGGGGGTCTGTGTATATACTTCGTATGTATTTTACCCATATCTTGTACTTTCGTGTAAGTCTATATGTATTTACGGGGTGGGTAATCTTTGAGAAAAAACAACAAAAAAACAAAAGAAAAAAAGTTTTGCTACTGACACTGACTTTGCCCAAAATTTTTGGAAAAAATGGCTTCTTATTTCATTTTTGCATAAAAAAAGTGTCTGCATTTCACACACCTGTACTTCATCCAACATCACATTCATCTGCATCTGTGAAAAGTCATTAGGTTCTGAACCGAGTTATGAGCCGAAACCGAGAGTGGTCTGGACTTGACCTTAATCCACCTAATTTTCAGATGAACTTCACCGAGAAACAGGATTTTAAGAGTTTCAAGTCTTTTGACTTAATTCTTTAAGTTCCACATGACAATGTACAGCGTTTGACTCTTAGTGTCTAACCTGGTCTCTTCATTCTGGGTACAACTCTAGAATAGGGAATTAATTTGCACTCTCACACTATACACTTAGCTCAACTCAGACGGGATGTTGGAAAACTGTGTGAGTCTCTTTTCTGGTAGTGTGGAAATCTAAAGACCGGAATACGGGTTGAAATAAAGCTTCGGAAAAGGGATGGACGGCTGGGCACAATTTTTTCTAAGACCCCAAAAAATGTACGGAACAAAAAGATTTTATATCCGTAGGGGCACAACAAGATCCAAGCAGAACCACCAAAAAATTCCAAATTCAAAGAAGCATTCTACCAAATAAAATCTGACCAAAAAGGTCCAAGCTTCAAGAAACCTGTAGATCTTGGTGGAGACTCGGCTACACTGGCCATCTTCACAAGGAGAGGTCACTACATTGACCACCCTCCAGTTCTTTTCCCCTTCTTCTATCTTCTCCCCCTATTCGATTGTGAACACATCGCGACAGAACTTAGAAGGAAATACCTGACTCCCCGAGGACGAGTTATTGGAGAGGAGAGGAACATGGTAGTCCGGCATTCTGGATGGGAAGAGCTAAAACCCTTCACACACATGAGTCGGTTATTCAATGTTCATAGGGTATACTTTGGGAAGAGGATTGATCTAAGATGACTTCTGAGCCGAAACTATGACAATGATATGTAGAACTTAAGGGCTGTTGATTTTAAAATTCTAAGTCTCACAGAAGTTCTGCCACATTATTAATCCAAAGGTCGAGTTTAGTTTCATTTTCACTATCAGCTCATGGTCTTGTTATGGAACCCAATCTCATTTCACCTCATGGCATTTTTTTTGATGCTCAGGGACGAGCATGGTTTAAGTATAGGGGGATGATGAATCTCGGATGCATCACTCTAAATCTCATTAATTAAGCTCAAATCCCTCAAAATCATCAGCATTTCTGCATCTATTCTTCATAATTAGCATTCGTGCATGTTTTCATAAGAATTGCATTTTATCCATAATTTTTGCACAAAATAAGAAGCCAAAAACCTCAGCCAAATTTGACCTGTAAATAGACTAACTTCCCTGATTTTTAACTCCTTCATGCTAACTCTGAATGACACAAAACTACCTCCACTGTGTAAATATCACTAACAAGAATAATTGAAAAATACAAAAAAATCACTAACCCTGTTAAGTGGACCAAAAACCCAACCCTAGTTTCAGGATTTTCGGACTAAAAGCCCCATATCTTCCCCATCCAGTGTCTGATTTAATCCTACTCAATTTTGAACTAATGTACATTCAATTACCTTCAAAACAAAACAAGGTTCATGTAAATCAGAGCTCGTATGTGAAAGTTGGGTTTTGGGCCTCTTTTGTACATTGTGTATTTGAGCTATTTTTGACCTGATATTTTATGTACATATTTTCTTTATTAATAAAAATCCAAAAAATAGATTAAGGTGTCTTTATTTATCTTTTATTTTTCCATATTTTTTTGGATTTTTTATCTGGTTTAAAAATGACAAAAAATTACAAAACCCAAAAATCAAGGTATTCTATGAACATGGGATACCCCAAAAATATCACTTCGTGCATTTGATCGATTTTGGTTTTATTGTCTTCATGAGAGTTGTAGATCTCATCGAGACGAGCATTTTTTGTGAAGGAATTTTTTTGATCCAAGGTCATTTACTATTTCTTTTTAATTTTATATTTTTTTTTCGATTTTTCTGGTGATGACACGTGGCAGCCCTTGAGGCCTCCATGTGTCATCATTTTTTAGCCTTTTTATTTATTCATTTTTAATAATAATAATAATAACAAAGCCTCCGCACGTGCATCGCACGTGCCTCCCAGGCACGTGCTCTGCCCTCCCCCCCCCCTTCATCGCCACGTGGCGCGTTTATGGCCGTCTGATCTTGACCGATCGAATGGCCCGGGACCCGTCGTCTTCCCCAATGCCCCCCCCCGGTTCCTCCGCCTCTAACTTCGCCTCCAGCCGCCTCCCCGCTATCCTCGCAACTGCCAAACCTCCTCTGCACTTCTCGCACTTTCCCTCACCGGTCGCTCCCCCTCATCCTATTTAAGGGGCATCGCCGCACCCTTGCCCTGATATCCGTCGTTGGCCTCAACGAAGGGAGGTGGTGACAGCCCGCGTCTTCCCTCTCCGGCGAGATCCGGCCGCTCCTCCACGGTCGTCGCAGCACGCAGCCTTGTGCTGCTCTGCTCAAGCTCTGGCTTCACGCCGTCGAGCCCACGCTCATCCTCCTTCGCTACTCCTCCGCCTTCGACGACGACAGCCTCCACCAACCATCTCCTTCGTCTCCAGAAACCACACCATCGCTTCATCGACTTCAGCCTACGAGCACCACCTGCTCCGTGCTACGCCACCATCGACATCCAGAATCCCACCGCCACTTCGACCAATTACTCCTCCTATTTCACCAATGATGACAACCACCACCACCTCTGCTCCGTTCATCTCCAGCAGCCATGCCTTCGCCTTCAACCTCTGCCTCGACGCTGCTCCACTGCCATCCACAATCGCTAGAAGCTCCTCCAGGGGCTCGTCCCCTCTCGTGAGACTCCGTCGTCCAAAGCCGGGCCTCCTCCGACAGAGCCCCGCTTTCCGCCTCATTGCAACCGCCAGGCTCCTCCAACTTCGCCGCAGCAACCGGGCGACAGTCCCAAGGCTCCCCACGCACGTGCGGGGCACGTACGGCGATGGAGAACGTCACCTCAGCACCCCGGGTCACGTGCTCCGCACGTGACCTCAAGGCAAATTGCAGAAAAGCCCCCGAAGGATCCTTTATTTGCGTACAGGCCCCCACCGACCAAGGGTCACGTGCTGGGCATGTGACCTCTTGGAAAAATTGCAACAGTACCCATGCAGTCTTGGTAATTACAACTAGGCCTCCCACTGCATTTATTTGTCTATTTATTTTATTATTTATTGCATTTATACCCCTGTGTTCCCGAGTCAATTTGGATTTCTACATGATTTTATTTAATTATCCAAAATATGGCATGATGTTCTTCCATTAATTCTATACTATTTGACATATTGTCGATATTTTTGTGATTGATGGTTAATTAATAATTAGTTATTTTGTGAAAAATTGCGAATTTTGCCCGGTCAGTGCTCTTAAATTTGCCATTATCTAATCGTTGCTCTAAAAATTCCCCAAAAATCACATTTTGTAGAGTTAATTGTGCTTGACATTGTATCCAAAAAGATTTGCAATTGCATGCATATTTTTCCCTGTAAAAATTATCTTGCATATTTCAGTATTTAATTTTTAATAGGTATTAAACCCTACATTTTCGAGGTTTAAGATTTTTCTAAGATCCATCATCTAGCGATAGGCCTTAGATAAATTTATCTCTTGAAAACAAGTAGGTTTAATATTTATTATAATTAAGTCTTGAAATTCATTCTGTTTGCATTTGAAAATTCATAAAAAAAATCATTTTGCATCTAAAAATTCCAAAAAAATTATAGTGCATTCATTTCATCATATTTTGCATTGTGGCCAAGTTTCGTATTTTTCGGACATCATTTGAATGTAGTTTGCATTTTAATCCCTAAAATAGGCCAAAATAGCATCTTGCATCCCTTATTTGCATTAAAAATTCCAAAAATAAACCGCCTCAAAAACCGTACACGAATCTTGATAGACATGAGTCTAGGTTGTTCCTTTGCCTCCTTGTTATCGACCTTGAGACTTGCCCAAGTAAAATAAACATAAAACCACTTGATTGAAATTGAATAAATATTTGTGGTTATTTTTTGACCGATTCCGATCGCCGCCTACAACGAACGACAAACCTTATTTTTGGCACAAACAATTAAAAACATCTTTTAAAGCCACGATTTTCGGACATGTTAGTACCCTCACTTGCAAAGACACCCAATTCGAGCTTCATCTTGGGTGGTGGAGCTGCTTCAGGTGACGCTCTATTGAGCCGACCATCAGACCAGTCATTGTTCCATCTGAGCCAGCCACTCGACACGGTTCAAAAACCCCTTAAAAGTGTCTTGTTTGTCTTATAAAAATTATAAAAATTCAAAAAATCACCTAGAAATTCCTCAAAAATTAGGATAGTTGTCTTTTGTTGCCTTTTATTTTTAGTATTAATTTTGTTTGAAAATACCTTAGAAAAACCCTAAAATTTGTGTAACACTTAAAAACTTATAAAAATTAAATAAAATTGAAGAAAAATCCAAAAATATTGATTTCAATCTTTGTTTGTAGATATTTTATTCTATTATTTCATAAAATACCATCTAGGAGTTTTGGGCAATTTAAGTATTTTTAACTTGCAAAATACTCATGGTTGTGCACTATTTACCATTTTTACCACTGTTTGATTTTTAGAAAATCCAAAAAACATTTGAAAATACCGAAATCCAACTAAAAATATTTGTATTCCCAAAATTCGACTACTAAACTTTTAAATCATGCTCCTTGTGTTCGACCGTGGTTGTTATACCAGGTAAATAAAATAGCAAAGCCGCTTACATTGATTGCCTTATCTTAGAGTGGTTTGATTTTCTTGTTGACCGATTTGATTGATTGAGGACAACAACACTTGATTTATTTATTCCGTCTTTGTCAATCGCGAAATTTGTGTCATTAGAATGGCACCGATGTCGGGGAGCAAGGCTTAGAAGTTTGATTTTAGTTTTTGCCTATCACTACAAAAAAAGGCGGGATTGGCGTGCACATAAAAGCTCGTTATGTGCATGCCATGTGCACGCCCGAGGGGTGGGCGAGCACATGTGCTCGTTCAGGGCGTGCTCGCTTCTGTGAGAGTCGCCATGGCTAGTAGGCGAGCACATCGGGACGCTATGTGCTCGCCTGCTCCCTGGCGGGCACATATGTGCTCGCCGATGTGATCGCCTCCTCTATAAATTACGATTACCCACAGAGCACCTGGCGAGCACATGTGCTCGCCCAAAGTGATTTCTAGGAAAAAAATATACAGGTTCGACAGGGTTTTGACGCCCCGTCGAACCTGTATACCCTGCCAATAAACCACTGCAGGTAGCTCTCTAAGGGTATATATATTATAGCAGTTCGTAGAGTAAGATAACTAGCACTAAGAATTGAAAGGAACGCAATATACATGAATTCAGAAATAAACAATCTAATTTAACATCTAAATATTACAAACAAGTCAAAGCCAACAAAGTTCATATAAATTAAAAGATGTGCTAAAAGTTTTAAAAAAATACAGGTCCAAACCACCAAAAATTTACTTCTTCTTTGATCTAAAAAATTTGGACACTAAACCCTACTTTGATTTCTTTTTTTCTTTCTCCTTTTCTTTGAACCTCGCATACATGCATGCCTCTTCTTCAGGGTCGTTCTCCTCCTCCTCTTCGTTATCAGATTCAATCTCTTCAGGTTGAGATACACGCCCTTGCGACCAATATTATATATGGAAGATATATATATCTATTACATGCATTTTGTAGATATAGAAATTTAAAATTATTACTCATTCTATAAGAAGAATACTTACATGTACGCCGTGAACTCCTCTCGGAGCTTCGTCACCTGCTCCACCATCATCGCCATCTGCGACTCCATTGGAACTGTTGATTGGGACGGATGTGGTTGCGTGTACGACGACTGAGAGTATGCAGAATAGGAGTGACGATGTTCCTCCACATAATATGGAGGAAGACCACCAAGCGTCTGCTTCCTATTCGCCACAACGTCCCTCTCCTCCAACACCTTATAAGTTTTTCAATTTTTAATATAAAATTATATATTAGAAATGAGTATAGTAAGATTTATTTATCCATATATACCTGCTTCCAGATCGTTTTATCAAATGGTGGTTGCTCTCCAGTTGGATCGATGATGAATACCCATTCATCACTCTTTATTCTTATATTTTAGCTACAAAAACCTTTGCAAATGCATGTAGATATATGTAAATACAAATAATTACCAAAAGCATGCATTGTGTAAAAACCTATAATTAGCATGTTTTTGTGCAAAAATAAAAGAATAAAGATTAAAAAGAAAAAGAGGGAAATATTTAGAATAAATATTGAGCAACCTAACCCAAGGGAGGGCTCAGCATGGGCCTGACCGCATAAAAGCCAAAGTAGAGGGAGATAGGGGCTCTTGTGTAAATATTTGTGTAAATAAATAAAAATATTTTCCTCACCAAAAATATGCTTGTAAATACTTGTACATATTTATAAATATAAAATCAAAAGAAAAAGATAAAAATCAAAAAGAATTAAAACACCCCTTTTACCTTGTGCATAAACCACATCTACATATTTATTTAGCATTGTAAATATATAAAATTAACTTTTATAATTTTTTGTAAATAAACTATGTTATATATTGTAAATAAATAAAATAAAAACAATTAAAACAAAAACAAATAAAAATAACAAAATTAAAAATACAAAAACACATTGTACAAATACCATGCATCTAGATGTACACATATATTTATTTTACCTATGTATATAAATAATAAAAATAAAATAAAAATACCCTTTTATTCCTTATTTTATAATGAAAATAAATAAAATATAAAATAGGAATAAAATTGCATAAAAATAATAATTTAAAAATCAAAAATCAAAAACCCTAATTGTGTACATATACCTATATAGTACATACTATGTATATAGCTTATTTTTATTTCCAAAAATTAATTAAAAATCACTAAAAAATAGAAAAAAATAAAATAAAAACATTTCATGTTTTAAGTTTTTGCAAATTCGGCCATTAGCTACCATTATTTTGCACTTCAAGAACCAGCCACGTGGCCGATTTCCATTGGGTCCTGGGGATGTTGACCGCCCGGTCAACTACCCCCCCCCCCCCAGGACCACCTCCCGCGGGTCTGAGCTCCGGACCCGACTTCCCAAATTTCTACCCGCTCGACCCGATTTCCATTTCACCAAACCCCGGCTCCGTTTTTATCCTCCCACATCCGACATCTTCGTCGGGCACACACCTTGGGATCCGCGCTCCTCATCGACCTACCCGAGCCAGTCTTAGTCGGACCCCTCCAGCGTACATAAGCGAGCTCCGCCACCCATTTTCACCATCTTTGGCCATTTGATTCGTTCTCCAGTGAGCTCCAGAGAGTGCGTGAGGTGACAGCTTGCGTCTGAGCCTGTCGAAGCGAGGAGAAGGAGCTTCGCCATCGATCCGGCGAGCTCAGCCGCCGCAGCTCCGCCACCCGCGTGAGCTTCGAGCCTCGGACCGAGACGATCCTCGAGGCGACGACCAGGAGCTCCAGCAGCTCTTCCCCAGTCTCTCCGACCACCCAGGTAGCTCCGATAACCTACCCTCTTTGCTGATTTCCATTTTCGCCCAATTTGCGCCGCCGCCGTATTTCTCCGATTCACCCCGGTTCCGACCACTATCCGATCATCGGAATCGACCCTCACGTTCACCTCTCCCCGATGCACCTTCTCCACCCACTCACTCAACCCAGCTCGCACAGGAGCTGGTAACCGAGCTCCTCCGTCCACCACCTTCGCCGGAGCTCGTCATCCCGACCCACCAGCCACCGTCGCTACGCCTAACCGGGTCGAGGCACTTTGCCCTCGACCCGCGAGTCTTCTGGGTTGATTTGCAGTTTAAACAAAGGTCATCTGAGGCTTTTCGACGTTCAGACCAGGAGCCTTACCTCCGCCACCCTCGTCGGAGCTCTCCCGAGCTCGGCTGGGCCATCGGAGGGCATCAGTAGCTGCGCACAGCCACGCCGGAGCTTCTCCGATCCTTAGGCGCAGCAGAGGAGGCCGGGAGCGCTTCCACGAGGCCGGCGAAGTTCGCTGGCTGCCTGTTCATCCAGGACCTCCAGTTGCCGTTGATCGTCCCCTCCCGCTCCAGATTTCATCAGCACCGTCCATCTCAGGAGCAGCCTTGATCGTTCGATCTGAGGAGGCGACATCTGGAGCGCCCACTGCCAGCCGCCGTCCGATCTCCACGTGGCGCGCATCCAGCCCATCCGCTTAATAAAGGGTAATTTACCCTTAGGCCCCTGTCTTTATTTTATTTCGTTCTAGTCCTGTAAATATTAAAGTCAGTTGTTTAATTTTAGGGTAATTTGCATGTTGGACCCTGAGCTTTAGTTTATTTGCATTTATACCCCTGCCAGTTGTGGACACGTGCATCGACACGTGATATTTTGGGTTATTTGCAGTAGAGACCCCTGTAGTTCTGGATGTTATTGAATGGATGAAAAGTTTCTCTTATTTGCATTTATACCCTTGTGCGTGATTTATTTTCACATGTGCGATATATTTTGGGTAATTTGCAGGTAAGCCCCCTAGACTTTTGGTACATGTTACCAATAAGTCCTCGGGACTTATTTTTCTTACATTTAGGTCCCTGAGTGCCCCAGGACGTGCGTGGCGCGTGTTTTGCTGGGTATTTTGCACCAGACCCCCCAGAACTTTGGGTATTTGCACTTTGGTCCCTGTGCACAGTGCCCATCCTTTATTTTTGAATAAAATATCAAAACACCTCCAAATCAACCGAAAATTTGACACATGGCTCCTGCCATGGTGTAGGATTTTTGTGGATTTTTGAGGGCATTTTTGATTTCGTTTGATATTTTTAAAAAATCAAAAACCTTCATTTTTGTCACTGTCTAACTTGGAAAATCACAAAAAAAATATTAAATAGTGTCTAAAAATTACAAAAAATTGTCTACTGTTTACTTTGTGTTGTTTGATTTTCTAGCCAATTTTGGCTATTTTCCATTACTGAAAACCACTAAAAACTTAAAAACACTCAAAAACCCATAAACATTCTAGTAAATAAATTAATAATCCAAAAATAATAAAATTGGTACCTAAATTTTCCTTGTTTTATCATCTTTACAGGAAAATTACCTGAGGCCATTTTAAGGCCCTTAGATATTTTATCTAGGGCTTTTTGGCTCGGCTGGACAGTACCCACTGTTTGCTTCACCTTTTGATTTTTAGAAAATAAAATAAACATCAGAAAATTCTCAAAAATTCACCAAAAACACTAAAAAATATAAAATACATAAAAATATTTTTGTTTGAATTTTTGGTTGAATTTTAGTGCATTTAATAATTTGTTGAAGTATGTGCCTTCTTTGTTTTTCTTATTTTCTTAATTACTTAAAAAATCCAAAAAAATATAAAAATATATAAAAACCACTAAAAATATTTTGTTCTTTTATTTTCTTTATTTTTAACTACTTCGTAGGCCTCTCGGCCAACCCGTGCTCCTTGAGTTCGACCCTGGGTGCTATACCAGGTTAATCCAATAGCAGGAACGCTATTCGTGATTTGATCGATTTTATCTCTATTTAGTGGTTCATTTTTCTTGTTGACCCGAGTCCGATTGATTGAGGTCGCAACGACCGTTTGATACCTTTACCTTAGTCATTTGGACGGTCATCAGAATGGCGCCGTTGCCGGGGAGCACGGCTTAGTAGTTTTCATTTCTTTTCGTTTTAGTTTTCGCGGCTTTTCGCGGCTCTTTCAGAGCTCGCGGCTTTTTCGCGGCTTTTGTTTATATTTTCTTTTATTTTTGTTTTATTTTCTTTCCTTTTGTTTTATTTTTGTTTTATTTTGTGTGTTTATTTTATTTTTGAATTTTTGCATATATACCCTTATTTTCTTTCACTTATTTTTCTTCTTATTATTTGATTATTTTTACTGGTCTGACCACTCATCCTTTTCCTTGCGAGGGCCCGAGGACCGCGGAGACGACTTTCGAGGAGCCGGTGCAACCGAGGAACTTGGAGGCGGCTTCCTTCTCTACGAAGCCGCAGGAGAGAGCGAGAGAGAGAGAGAGAGAGAGTTGAGTGGGTGAGGTTAGATTAGGTTTTATTTTTATTTCATTATTATTGAAATAATACAGGACACTCTCAGACATTCTTCTGGACACTTGAACTCGTAGCGGGTCTGTTTCGCCGAGCACCGGTGTGCTCGGGGGACCCTTAGGATTTTCGCGGTTTTTACGCGGTTTTGGTTTTCTTTTATTTTCTTACTGCTTTTTCCGGTGTTTACACGGTTTTTGCTCGAGCCCCTAGACTTAGGAATTTCTATTGCTTGTGCCGTAATTAGTAGGATCCCCACACCTAATTGATTGACTATTCCTATAGAACGTTAATTGGACCTACTAAAAATCATTAATAAAAATAACCGAATCATCTCCTTCGTAGCCTACGTGCCGCAGCCCATCCTGTAAAGCGCTTTCTCCTACCCCCGATTTGTCGGACAGAGGAGGGACGGGCCAAGACCGGACTCTTTGGCTTGGAGGTCGGTGACCGGTTAGACGGTTCTTGCGATAGAAATTGCTCATCTAGGACTCGGCTTTCCCGTTGCATCATTTAGGTAGTTTACTTTTCAGTCTTTCAATTCTGCGCGGATCATTTGCATGTAGAGTGCTGGAGACAAGGTACGCATTTCTTACTCAGCATGCATCATTGATTTCATCGCGCATCGGCTTTTTCGTCTTCTCCCCCATGTTTTGTATTAAATAACCAGGAGAACCGAAAAATTCGTTAGGCCTTTTGTTTTGATTTGAAAAAGATTAAAAAGAGAAACCATAAAATTGGGACCGGTTAACACTATTGATCTTAAAAGACGCTCACCCTAAAAATTTTGTCTTGGGGAGAGCAACCCCCTCATTGTATAGTTTGGATGCACGAGAGAGTGACCCGCACCCTAGGTAGAGCCCTCCGGTGCTAGTCCCGACTGATAACCGACTTCTCCGTGCAGGCCAGTCGGTTGGGGTAGCATCGGGTATCCTAACAGGTCACGTAAGCGCTCTGATATTTTCTGTGTTCACCTAATAAAATCGACAAGATAAATTGACCGAACTTTCACGGTCTTCAGCTCGCGTCACGTTGGTGAACCGGGGGTTTGTTTTGTGATCATAGTTTCTCCAGATCTCATCCGCCTTACTCGCTAGATCAAGATGATGGGTAGATGCTCTCTTAGGTAGCCTCTGGCTGCACCGCTTTCGGGCACGTCTACCCAGTCATCTAGGTTGGCCCGCGAGAGCCAAGACCAGCTCTTCGAGCCCGAGTATGACTCCGCCCTGTTCCCCCTCGACCCCCTTTCTTTCAGACCTGAGAGACATGAGCCCGAGGAGAGATTGATAGATTTGACAGCACCTGAGTTGGGCTCGTTTGATTTTGCAGCAGACGTCATGGCCGGCAGTTCTGAGGATCGTTCCCGTACAGAGCACGTCGTGATGGATCAGGGAGCGATCAACTCCACCTTGATCGCCTCATTAGAGACAGTTCAGCAGCAGTTACGCGATCAGGGAGCGTTCATGATTGAGATGAGGAGAGAGTTGGAGCGCCTCCGAGCAGAGCGAGCCTGAGGACGGACCAGATGCAGAGGCACGAGCTGCAGCAGCAGCAGCAGCCGCAGCCGCCGCCGCTGCGGCAGCCACCGCGGCAGGAGGACCACCGAGACCGATGCGGGAGTTGCACAACCCCGGATCTACACTGATGCACCATTGGGTGGTGGTACCTGCTATCGTGGGGACTTCAAGTTCCCCCCGAACACCCTGCAGATGCTTCCCTGATTCCACGGACTTGCCACCGAGGAGCCCCACCTCCACCTCCAGGAGTTTCTGATGATTTGCAGTACTGTCCACGATCGTCATGTGGACCAGGATACGATTCGGATGATTGCCTTCCCCTTTTCACTGGCAGATAGAGCAGCCACCTGGCTGAAACACTTGGGGAAGTTTGTCTACACCGGGGAGCAGCTCCGCACCGAGTACTTGAACAAGTACTACCCACTCGGGCGGACGAATGCAGCGAGGGCCCTGATCAGCAACTTCTCCATGCTCCCCAACGAGCAATTTCACGAGGCATGGGAGAGGTTCTGAGAGCTCACAGACAGATGCCCGCACCACGACATCACGAAGCCGAACCTTGTGCAAAGCTTCTTCAGCGGGTTGACACCAGAGCTCCAGGGCCTGGTGAATGCTTCTTGCGGCGGGTCCTATTTCGCCAAGGACCACGACCAGGTCTGGGCCATCTTCGAGGAGATGGCTGAGAATTATATGGTGATGTCCCAGACCCGGTTGTACACTCAGGGGAGACCCCAGCAGCAGCCAGGACCCGTGCAGTACCAGAGGATAGCGCGGGTCGATGCAGGTCCATCTAGTTCGTCCGCAGTCGCAGCAGCACAGGCAGAGTCGTCCGCTGCGGACATGGGTATCATCAGCGAGAAGTTGGATCGCATGGAGCTGATTGAGAGAAGCAGTGCCAGAGCCTCACTCAGATGGATCAGATGGCACAGACTCTGAGCGACATGAAGACCCAGCTCATGTGTCTCCAGGAGGTACAGACGGCTTCACAGCCCCGTCTTCAGTCGCGAGGCGACTCCGGCGGCAGCAGCAGCTCGTCCCAGCGCTCCAGCTCCCTACAACAGCCTAGACAGGTTCATCTTGTTCAGGCGGAGCCGTACCAGCAGCCGCAGCCCACCTACCAGTCCCCACCATCTCCAGACATGCAGATGGTGGTCTACCAGCCGGATCAGCCTCTGGCCATACTCCCGCCAGCCCCCTACGATGCAGAGCCGTCGATGGATGTCAACGGGATTTGGTATGACCGTCCCCAGCCTGGGATCTGACGAGACCATCCCGGATTCAGGTGGGGGAGTGGAGGTACCCAGCCCCAGCAGCAGCCAGTCGGTCAGGGAGGGCAGTACGCCCAGCAGAGAGATCACCAGCCGCAGCAGCAGCCCCCAGCATACTAGTCACACCAGTAGTCGTCCTTCGTTCCTCGTCCCTATCAGCAGCAGGGACAGTCTTGGAGACGTGAGCAGCAGGCTCACCAAGCATACCAGCAGCATCCCTCTTCCTACCCCTCTCAGCAGCACCACCACCAGTTCCAGCAGCCTCAGCACCAGAGAGGCTACCCGTCGGGCTCCCATGAGAGCCCGCCTTGGATGACATAGCCCGCCTCCTCACGGACCAGCAGGCTACCTTTAGACGGGAGATGGACGAGTTCCGCCAGGAGATGCGGGACCTGGTGAGAGGGAAGGCCGCTATTCCTGCACAGATCGAGCCGAATCCGAATAGCCTCAAAAGGAAGTCTGAGCAGGTAGTTCACACTGAGCATGCCACTCCTAGTGACCCATTTATTGATACATCTTCGGATCTATTTGATGCTGATTTTGTTACACTTAGGAGCGGTAGAGCACCAGCAGGCGGCGCCTCATCTGAGCGACGACACGAGGATCCACCCAGGGCGCCAGTTGAGGAGGAGGAGAGCGGTACTGAGGCCGCTCCAGATGATGATGGTGGTACTGATGCCACCAAGGATGCTGAGTCCACCGGCGGTACTGAGGCCGTCACTTCACCAGTTCGAGGAGGTGGTACTGACGCCACCAGTTTAGCCGAGCCAGCCCGCGGTACTGATGCCGCGAGACGTCCAGCAGCAGCAGCAGCAGAGCCAGCCCTTGGTGGTACTGAGGCCACCGGTGTTTGTTTTTATAGAGATGTTGTCTTTCCTCGTGTGGATGTATCTCAGAACTCTATTTTGAATAAAGGAAAAGGTTTAGTTTCTTCTGGTCCCACTGTGGTGCTTGATGTATGTGCGGATCCGGCCGTCGAGCCGTCTAGGCCTTTTCCTAGTCCTTCATCTGCGAAGGACCCTGTGATCCCTTTCCCTAGAGCCCTTCAGATGGGGGAAGAGGAAGAAAAAAGAAAATGATCCAAAAAAGAGAGAGCAGGAGGAGTTCAGTCAGTGCATGATCGACAGGTTTCACATCCAGCTGACCCTCCAGGAGGCTTTGCAGCACATCCCCCTTCTTCAGCGATCTTTGAGAGACAGGACCACAGTCAGGAGGAGGAGGAACCACACTTCAGAGATTCATGTGCTGACGAGAGCCACGTGTTTCGCGATCCAGAACCGTCTGCCGGCCAAGAGGCCAGATTCAGGGGCCCCGTATGTTAGATGCCAGATTAGTGAGCAGAGGTTCGACCGTACTTTATTAGATAGCAGATCGTCGATCAACCTTATTCCGGCAGCCCTTCTCAACCGCTTCGAGTTGGGCACTCTTAGACAGAGCAGGACAGTCCTTCAGTTTGCTGATCGATCTGTCAAGAGGCCGAAGGGGTTGTTGCGAGACGTTATCGTCACGATTTAGGGCCTGCAATTCCCCGTGGACTTCGTAGTGTTGGACATGGAGATCCCTGATTCAGTGACCGATACCCCCATCATCCTCGGTCGTCCGTTCTTGGCCACAGCCAAGGCGGTAACTGATCATGATAGCGGGAAGGTATACTTTCGCGTCGAGGGCGAGAGTATACAAATAGAGACGGTCGAGGATTACAGAGCCACAGAGAGAGCACGCTCAGAGGCTAGCACATATTCAGAGCAGCTGACAGACGTAGAGCCAGACATCCACCAGGACTGTGATTTTGTGATCACAGACGACGAGGCATCATGGGCAGATCCTGCAGCACAGGCCATCCTCTCATTTCCAGACACCACGGATGCAGAGATGACAGCAGAGGAGAGCTTGGAGAGCACAACCCTGGTTCAGGATACCACAGAGGCAGCAGAGCTGGTCCTTGATCATAACATGACTATCAGTGATGGTGGTGCTGAGGCCACCTTGTGTGATGATGGTACTGATGCCACCGTATTTGATGCAGATCCCTCGGATTCAAAGTCTGACTGGGCAGATTGTGATGATCAGATGCCAGACTTGAGTCCACTTGAGCCGACAGATGAGGAGGAGGCAGATGCAGAGCAGATCAGAGACAACACAGTTGAGGAGCCTTCTCCAGATCCAGTTTGCGAGAGTTCGCTTTCTTTCTCCCAGGCAGATTTGGCAGACTTAGCAGCATTCACTCATTTTCTTCCGCAGCCAGATTTGCCAGCACCCAGCCTTCCAGAGCTGAAGCCGCTCCCTACTTCGCTGAAGTATCGGTTCCTTGCGGGCGAGCCAGAGATGTACCCAGTCATCATCTCCGCCGATCTGACTGGAGAGCAAGAATCCCGTTTGATGGGGGTTCTTGAAAAGAACCGCAAGGCAATCGGATGGAGCATAGCAGATCTCCATGGGATTAGTCCATCAGTGTGCTCCCACCATATCTATCTCGAGGAGGGGGCGAAGCCGTCGCGTGAGTTCCAGCGGCGACTGAACCCCAACCTGAGAGAGGTTGTGATGAAGGAAATATCAAAATGGTGGAGTGCATATTTTATTTATCCCATTTCCGACTCCAAGTGGGTCAGCCCCTTACATGTGGTGCCCAAGAAGACGGGCATCACGACTGTGATCAGTGAGTCGGGAGAGGAGATTGCTACACGAGTACCCACCTCTTGGAGGGTCTGTGTTGACTACAGGAGACTCAACCAGGCCACCAAGAAGGACCATTTCCCTGCCTTTTATTGACCAGATCATTGAGAGACTGGCAGGGAAGAGCCATTATTGCTTCCTGGATGGGTACTCGGGCTACAATCAAGTAGCCATCGCTCCTGAGGATCAGGAGAAGACCACCTTTACCTGTCCTTTGGTACATATGCCTTTCGACGCATGCCATTTGGGCTATGCAACGCCCCTGCGACTTTTCAGAGGTGCATGTTGTCGATATTTTCGGACATGGTAGGGGAGTGTTTGGAGGTCTTCATGGACGATTTCTCGGTCTAGGGCGACGGATTCGACTCCTGTCTTGACTGCCTAGACCGAGTACTCCAACTATGTATTGAGTTCCATTTGGTTCTATCTTGGGAGAAGAGTCACTTCATGGTGACTCAAGGGACGGTGCTTGGCCACATCATCTCCAACAGGGGCATGGAGGTTGATCTGGCCAAGGTTGATGTCATTAGAAAACTCGCACCGCCGTCCAATTTGAGGCAGCTACGGTCATTCCTGGGGCACGTTGGATTTTATAGGAGATTTATTCAGGATTTCAGCAGGATTGCCCGGCCGTTGACTGACCTCTTGACGAAAGACACTGAGTTCCTTGTTGATGACAAGTGTCTTTCGTCCTTCGCGACTCTACAGCAGTGTGTTATTGAGGCTCCTGTCCTCCAGTCGCCTGATTGGTCTCTCCCATTCGAGATCATGACGGATGCCTCCGATTTTGCCGTAGGGGCAGTGCTGGGACAGAGGAGGGATGGAGTTCCATTTGCCATTCACTACGCTAGACGCACATTGGATTCTGCCCAGCGGAATTACACAGTCACAGAGAAGGAGATGCTAGCCGTAGTGTTTGCTCTAGATAAGTTCAGATCGTATATCATTGGATCTAGAGTGACTTTGTACACAGATCACACCGCCATCAGGTACCTCATGGCAAAGAAGGATGCCAAGGCCAGACTGACTAGATGGATCCTTCTACTCCAGGAGTTCGACATTGAGATCAAGGATAAGCCTGGAGTCAAGAATGTGGTGGCGGATCATCTCTCCCGTTTAAAGCAGCCTGAGGAGTCTGAGCAGATTGACCCCATTAGAGATACCTTCCCAGATGAGGCGATCCTTGCTATCGCCTCACTCCCATGGTATGCCGATATTGTGAACTTTCTCGTTGCTGGGAAAGTTCCACAAGATTGGCCCAGGCAGAGACTTGAGACCTTCCTTGCGAAGGCCAAGTCCTACCATTGGGAAGATCCCATCCTTTACCACGAAGGAGGGGATAGCGTCTGGCGTCGGTGCATTCCTCAGGAGGAACACCATAGCGTCCTCACTTACTGCCACAAGCTGGAGGCAGGAGGACATCATTCTGGGAGGAGAACGGCACAGAAGGTGCTCCAATCCGGCTTGTGGTGGCCTACTCTCTTTAAGGACTCAGATGAGTTCGTGAAGAGGTGTACTGACTGTTAGAGGATGGGCACTTGTGGATAGCGTGATATGATGCCGATGCAGCCCATTCACTTCTGTGAGGTTTTTGACGCATGGGGCATCGATTTCATGGGTCCATTCCCTAAGAGTCAGGGATTTGAGTGCATTCTGTTGGCCGTAGATTATGTTAGTCGTTGGGTGGAGGCTATCCCCACCCGAGCCGCTGATGCGAGGACAGTTTGCAGATTTTTGAGGAAGCATATCATCACGCGGTTCGGGGTTCCACGAGTTCTGATCTCTGATGGGGATCTCACTTCATCAACGACCAGGTGAAGGCACTTGCTAGCGAGTTCGGTATAGACCATCGTGTTGCTACACCTTACCATCCACAGACGAATGGTCTAGCCGAGGTGTCGAATAGGGAGATTAAGACTATATTGCAGAAAGTCGTCCGCCCTGACCGAAAGGATTGGTCACAGCTTTTGGACTCGGTCTTGTGGGCATATAGGACGTCTTTCAAGACACCATTGGACACATCTCCCTTTCGCCTCGTATATGGCAAACCGTGCCATTTACCTGTTGAGCTGAGGCACAAGTCACTTTGGGCAGTCACAGATATTCTGATGGATCCAGATGGTATGGGAGACCAGAGGAGGGCAGAGTTAGCAGCCCTAGAGGAGCTTAGAGATACAACATTCTCAAGCAGCCTACATTATAAGGAGAGAGTAAAGGAGTGGCATGATTCTCATATCAGCCACAAGCATTTTGAGATTGGACAGAGAGTATGGCTATTTGATGCGAGGCTACGTTTATTTCCAGGGAAGCTACAGAGCAAATGGAAGGGACCCTACTTGGTCAGAAAGGTACACGACAACGGTAGCATTGATATATCTGAGTTGTCTTCTGAGAGTACCTTTCGAGTGAACGGCCAGCAGCTCAAGCCATTTCTAGATCATGAGCCGCGGGTCGCTGATCTTGCCCCCATTCATTTTGCGTGAGATGTGGTCTTTGACTCACATCTAATGCATCTCACGCCTGAGTTTCACTGCTCCTCCGCCTTTTATAGATCCAGATGTCCATATCATCACGTTCTTTAGTCCCACATCCCTTTCTTCATCTTGTGATTATGCTATACTTAGGGTGCACTTTACCCTAAGTATAGGGGGGATGTGAGACCTTTTGGGTGTTTCCTTTGTTCCTGTTTACCCCTGTTTTTGCTGCCTATACTTAGGGATATTTCACCCTAAGTATAGGGGGTAGACCCTGTACATTCTCCACTCGGTTTTCCCTTAGTATACAGCCTGCTATACTTAGGATTACTTGATCCTAAGTATAGGGGGAAGACCCGAGCCTCTTTTGTCTATTTTTATTTCTTCTTCTTTGTATATAGCCTTTCTTTTCACTTCTCTATACCTAGCACGAGTTATGTCTTCTTCATCGCTCTTGACTCTGAGGACATCGTTCGAGCTAAGTATAGGGGGGTGTGTATATATTTCATATATACTTTAGCCATAACTCGTACTTTGTGTAAGTATGTTTATAAATAAAATGGCTAAAAACCACAAAAATTAAAAATTAAAAATTTTCATGTACATAAACTTCTTTTATTTGCACATAAATAGCTAGTGTACAAATTATTTTTGTAAAAATGATTTCAAATATCTTTTGTGTAAAGCTTGTGTAAATATTTTCTTATCAAAATTATGTATATAGTACAAAATTTTTCCAAAATGTTTTGAAATCAAAAGTTTGCAAAAATCTTGTGTAAAGGTGTGTAAA
>JAZKJV010000300.1:337525-435916 GCA_037367405.1 Ottelia alismoides | reverse complement strand
TGGGTGCCGCGGAGAAGGAGGAGGAGCACGGAGTTGCGACCTTGATAGAGCGATCACTTGGAGATATGGGCCTAGAACAAGGATGAGTGTGCCGCCATAACCAACTAGGAAGTTCGCATGAGTGGAGGAAGAGGCAACATCGCCCATGGTTATGAGGTTCACAGAAGAACCCATTGAAGATTATCTTCTCAGGTGATTGTTGCATGGAACATAGAATAGCATGCGTCGATCATTGCGGCCATCACCTGCATGGGAATAGGACTCACTCTGCGCATAGTGTACATAAGAGAACATGGGTTATGCGCTTAGGATCTTTATCTTCAAAAACTCCAACCACTGATCCTGAGAGATGATCGTGTCTAGGCTATAGAGCATTAGATGTTGTTAGGGTTTCATTGAACCAGGATGAAGCCTCGCGTGCCTGGAGGTTGTAATTCAATGGCACCGCATGGAATTAGATAAACAATAGTTTTCTTCAGAACTCGTTGGAATTGTTGGAATCTCATAATTAGGGTTTCATCAGAAACCTTATATTATTGATGACGATCTTCAGAACTTGGATAAGAACTCCTGCTATGAACTTTAGAACTCTTCATAAGTTTGAATCGATCATGAATATGAATAGATGATAATCTTCACAAATAAATCTTTAAGAACATAAGAATAATCTTCAAGAAATAATCACCAAAATCGAACCCACTTTGATACCATGTAGAAAACGATAGTGCAGAAGCGTATCAGAGATAAACAAATATAAATGTTAAAGTTATTAGATTTACATTTATGTTTGTAAACCTTCGGGTTTCGTAACCCCCCGTGACCCTTCGGGTTCGATAACCCTCTGTGACCCTTTGAGTTCCGTAACCCCCTGTGACCCTTCGGGTTCCGTAACCCTTGTACTCTCTAGGGTTTTCTCTCTATATAAGAGACTCTAGCTCTATGGAATAAACACCCCATTCATTCCTCTTCTCAACATGTATTAGAGCGACGGTCCTAGACCGAAGCCTAATATCCTAAATCCGTCGCCACCACCAGCCCTCTCTCCGCCGACAAGGAGAGAGGGTTGGACCTCCTACGTCACTCGTGGATTCGATGGTCTCGCGCAAGGCACAGTCCGAGTCCCCAAAAGCCCCAACTGTCACCTCCAGCGGCACCTAAAGTGTCGCCCGAGGCTCCAACAGCTCCAGCTGCACCTCCTGCACCGCCGGCACCGCCTGGAGCACCCCCGTCCAACAACCCTTGCTTCACCACGATTTATTTCTCCCAATGTTCGTTTCTCCCAACTTGATTTTCCATACTCTTTATTATATCAAGTATGGGAGAAAGGGGGAGTCAGAGATGATTCTTCAGGACATCCGCTGCCCTACCACGATTGACAGATCGACACTCCAGACTACTACTCAGATCATCCGTCTTCACCGAGCATTGACTTCTTCGTCAGGGCATATACTTCTTCTTTTACGACCCGACTACTACTCCGCGCTGGACTTCTTCTACAACGATTATTCTCCAGGCACGACAGAGATATGTTCCGGTGACCTGCAGGCACGACAGAGATACGTTCCGATGACTTGATAGCGCAGCGACTCTACAGGCATGGCAAGGATACGTTCCGGTGACCTGAAAGCCGCAGACCTGTCCTCGAGCGAGGTCTACTACCAGCAGCAGACATATGTTTTTATGATACATCGTGTGAAGATGTGGTGTATACTTTTTCTTTTTGTTACAAGCTATAGCTTTCTCAGCTCCAGCTTGAGGGGGAGTGTTAGAGTTATTAGATTTACATTTATGTTTGTAACCTTTCGGGTTCTGTAACCCCCCGTGACCCTTCGGGTTCCACCCTCTGTGACCCTTTGAGTTCCGTAACTTCCTGTGACCCTTCGGGTTCCGTAATCCTTGTACTCTCTAGGGTTTTCTCTCTATATAAGAGACTCTAGCTCTGTGGAATAAACATCCCATTCGTTCCTCTTCTCAACAATAAACAAGGAAGAACATCGGAATTTTACGTGGAACCCTACTTCATGAGGAACGGGATGAAACCACGGGAGAATGTCTCTTAAGTGCTAGATACTATGTTATTTCTTTCTCTCAACTGTTACAGGTGGCGTGGGGCTTCTTATATAGCCCCGCCAGTAAGACCAAGTCCCACTCACAGTAGATGCGGGACTAAACATGTGGATACAGTAATTGAACCCTGAAGGGATCAAGTAAACCATCTATGCATGTGACGCATACTCTAACACCAACAAAGACAGAGTAGTCAGACGTAGTCCTATGAAAAAACGGGAGCTGATCTCCGATGTGAGTTTGTCAAACCATGCTAGTAGGTTCTACTTTAGGCCATAGATAATTTTGTGTAGACAATACACATACTCCCCCTCAATGACATAACCCCATGGTTGTTCCACATAGTCTCCTCAAGATCTTTGTATAGGAAAGCATTCTTTACATCTAACTGAAAATCGGCTAGTTTCTGTTAGCAGCAACATGGATGATCGTACGAGTCGAGCCCATCCTTGCCACATGAGAGTGATAAAATTATCCACACCATATGGTTGAGTGGAACACTTGGCCACTAATATGGGCATTAGTCTGTCTGTCAACCCATCCGAAGCATGTTTTCTCGTAAAGACATGTCTTTAAGCAACACATATTGCGCATAATACAAGATCCCAGGTTCCCCTTGAAACAAGAGCATCCATTTCTTCATCAATAATCCGTTTCTAACCTGGATCCTGAAGATTTGTATAAAGGTGGAAAAGACGTAGCACAATAGCATTTGTAAAAATCTTGTCAGAACTAGATAAATCATCAATAAAAGTAAAGTGTGGCATAGGGTGCAGAGTACATTGCCTTTTAAACTTCTCCGGAGGAATTGGAATTTCTGTAGAGGAAGAGGGGTCATCTAAGTCTACAGTGGAGGGGTTATTTAAAGGAATCTCATCATTCTGCATCGGTGGAACATGTAAAAAGACATACTCTGACTAGACAGACTCTAGATATACGACTTGCCTCCTCTGATCATAGCCTTAAATCTCGTGAAATATCGATGTTTTTTCGTTATATATTGTTTTCGCCCAATTGCCGAAATCGATACCTAGACCTTATTTTTTTATCACATGTCGGCATATCGGTGATATATAGCTGACAAATCGACACGTCAACTATATATTGCCAAACTCTTTCAATTGTTTAAGGAAAATATGGATCGATTTGGGTGATATCTCCCCCATTTCGCACCATTTGAGATGCATCCTCGGTAAACATATATACTAGTCATCATAAATAATATACATGCAAAAACGAGCCTCGATTCCCAAAGCAAATATTTAAATGATCATTTAACTTAAACGTTAACCCTTAAACTAAATTTTATTCCAGAAGCGTTGCCCCGAGCCCCCACAGGGGTTGCGCATACATTCCATCCCTTTAAGGCTCGTTGACAAGGAAGGCATTGCGACCCATGTCTAGACAGCGGCTTTCGTCCACCAACATGCAAGGAAGTTGCATGACAAGTTTAACAATGCGTTCGGTTGAACAGATATGTTATGATTTAAGGAAATCTCAAGATCTCACAACAAGTTCATGACATATGGTTAAGTATTCTTACTATTATATTATATATTATGAATTTCGAGTTTATGGTACGGTGTTATTTCTTATTTTTACTTATTTATGCATTCTACATGATTAAACTTTAATTACACGCCTTTCTCAATATTGCATGTTACCATGTATGGTGATTATAATGGCAATACTACTTACACCTCTAAATTAGCAAATAAGTGTGCATTTCTATCTTATTTATTGATTAAAAAACATTACTACCCTTATTTTTCAAAAAAAAATATAGCCATTTCTAGGATTTTGGTGATTTTGACATGTCATCGATATTTTGATTTGGCGAAACGACAACAAAATCAATATTTAAAGCCTTGCATGTGATAAACCTGGAGTAGAGGAGAAAAGTCCACGGGAATGTCACAAAAAAGAAATTAGTCTACTCAAAGAAGATGACATCCATTAAAATATAATATCAACGTCCAATCGAGTCATAACAATTGTATCCTAGAATCCCCTAGAAAAAGACATTTGATTGCATATGCAAAGAATTTATCCCCGCCATAAAAAGTTATGGACAAAGGCAGTGCAACCAGAAATTCGCAATAGCAGTGGAAAACGTTCCTCACCTCCAAGAGTAAGGAGAACAAAGTTACCCCATCAGTAAGAATGGCATTTGCCCAGAAGGCCCTAGGGACAATTGTTTGATTAATAAGAGTACAAGCAATATCCAAAAGATAACGGAGTTTCCTTTCTGCCACCTTCATTCTGTTGTGAGTTGTATAGACAAGAAGTCTGATGTAGGGTACTATAAGTAGCAAAGAAACTAAGCAAGTCATGATGATCAACCTCAAGAGCATTATTATCTTTGAAAATTCTAATGCTCGTGTAAAAAGTTCTTATGAATACAAAAAGGACTTGACGATGTTATTTATCTATGATCGTTTCTTCATCAAATACACCCAAAAGGATCTGATATGAATCTATGATCATCAACTAAAACAAGAACTACTTATGGCATCATGGTCCTCAAATATCACAATGAACTAAAGCAAAAGGAGTAGAACAGAGAAGCCCGGTCCACTGGAAACGACTCTATGTGATGTTTTCCAAATTGAAATGCTCATTCTCAAATGGGCTTCAATGAAGTCAGTTCGAGACCATTTGATGGGTAGCTCCGGCGGACAGGTAACCAAGACACAAGTGTCACATGAACGCATTAGTAGATATCAAAGAAACTACAGCAAAATAAGAATCTGCAAGAATATCGAAATAATATAGGTCATTCTTCTCATGCATTCCACCAAAGATATGCATCATCTAGACGTCCCAAAAATAGCAAAAATGCTCATCAAAATCACTCTGTAACAGGGCATAGAACATAATCTGTACACGGATAATAAGCTCAAAGGGAAGTTAGGTGCACAAAAACCTCTCTAAAGCTTGAGTTTGGAAGAGAACTTTATATTGTCGATGGAGGTAATAGGTGAATGAACACCATCAGTTAATCAAACTGACTTCATGGTCAAATAAGTAGATGCTCCAAAATTAATGATCCGTGCTGGAGCATATGCGAAAACAGAATTGACTACGATACATGAGGTAACAATCAAATTGACAACATGTGCATAGTCAGGAGCAGTAAAAGCAGAATTACTTGCAGAAATTGCATGAACCGAGGGTAATTTATGGCGGAGAGTTTGGATTGTTAATCCTTGTTTTCAGTAGAAGAGTTTGGCGAGAGTTTGCAATCATCTCGATTGTAGTCGGAATGTCATTAGATTCAGTAGAAATCTGGTTGGCCATAGGAGGTCTACCAAACTTTGCCCAACACTTGTCATATAGATGACCAATTCTATGGCAGTGCATACACAGAGGATAATTGCGCCTTCAATCACGTATATAGTCATGACCTCAACGACAACGAAAACCAAAACGACCACCACATCTAAGATGACGCAAGAAAAGTTGTGTTCTCTATTGTCTGAACTTGACCGGACTGATCAAGAATGGAATCAAGTTGTTTAAGTCATGTAAATGTCACCGAAAGTGAAGGAACAGTGTCAGCAGTAAGGAACTGATCATTTGTTGTATATTACAAAGGACTCAATCTTGCAAGAAATATATAAGCATGTCATTTTGATTGCTTTGTGATCTTGGCACAACATGACGATTGAAAAACGATGAGCTCCTCGTATAGACATATAGTATACTTATAGAACCGAGTGAGAGATGAGTCCCCATGAGATATTGATCAAATCCGCATGTAGATATCAGCAAGGAGGGATTTGATGGTCTATTAAGAATATGTACCGAATAATTCCTACCACATCTCCTTGGTCATCTCCTTTTACAGGGGATTGATTGCAAATCGTATCATCTAAAATATTGGTCACGCAGTTCATAACATGATAACTTTTTTTTGAGCCAAAAGAAGGGGGAGACACTCAGCGGTGTTCGCCCCAATATTAAGAGCATTAAGAAGTACACAGGTGCATTACAGTAGACACCAGCGCCAAAAGGAGCCACCCAGGGGGGTTAACCCAATACCCACTCATCTACCAATCTCGCACAGTGTATAAGAATGTTCTCCTTGTAGAAGCGTTGTCCCGAGAAGAGGGCCGCGTTCCTCCCAAGCCATATCACCCACAAACTCGCTATGGGCCATAAGAGGTCCCTTCTCTCCCTGTTTCTATTGTTCAACAACGACTCACAGAAGGCTGCCAGGTCATTCGTGCAAACCCATTCCATATCCGCTTCCTGCCAGACCCCATTGATCTTTGGGCATACGAAGAAGAGATGGTCAATGGTCTCCACTGCAGTTTGACATAAGACGCATCTATTTGAGACATTATCAAGCAATCTTGCGCAACGATCCCTCGTCATCAACCTTTGTTTGCGGAATAACCACAGGAAGAACCCAAGACGTTCGGGAAGCTTCATGCCCAAAAGAACCCACAATCACGCACCAGGATGTCCGACCGAGCCGGCGGGGGCCTAGAAATTGCCCCATAAGCTTTCTGTGTCGAGAAAGGGCCTCCCCGCCAGGCCCAATGGTCTCTCCGCCATTAGGCCTGCCTGCATCCCCGATGGCGTCCATAAGGGCAAGAAAGTCTTCAAGCCTCTGATCCGAGAAATTTGCAATGAAAGGCGGGAGCCAACACCCATCCGCCCAGCAAGAAGCGACGCATGCATCCTTAGCAGCCGCCAATGCAAATAAGCGAGGGAACCGCAAACTGAAGATCCCCCTTCCCGTCCAATCATCCTTCCAAAATCTAAAGGATCCTCCATTACCCACAACTGGCACAAACAGCGACAAATTTCTCGCAAAAACCTCCACCACCACCCGCCAAAACGGTGTCTGAGTTCCGACCATACCAGCTTGAGTATCAAAAGTCCTGTTAGCCCCGTGAATCTCCTGCACGATCTTGGTATAGAAGTCTTCACCGGGGCCCCAAATCCTGTTCGCCCGCTTAAGAAGGAAGGCATCATTCACGAGCTCCAATCTCCGCACGCCCAAACCACCTTCATGCTTGCTACGCGTAACTTCATCCCACCCCACCAAATGTATCCCTTCCCGCCGCCTCCTCATTTTTGCCCCACAGAAATCTTCGCATAAGCTTTTCGAGATGTTTGTGAATCCCCACCGGCATCCGGCGATTCGATAAGAAATAAACCGGGATCGAGGAGAGCGCCGCCTTGAGGAGGACGAGTCGTCCCCCCTTAGAGAGCAAGGCCGACCTCCACCCTGCCAGCCTCTTCTCTACCTTCTCGACGACCACTAGCCAATCCCTGAGCCTGGCCTTTCCCACCACTAACGGCATTCCAAGGTATTCAATAGGCAGTACCCCAGGAGGAGACCCCAAGACACGCCCGCATTCCACCGCCTCCCCCTCCGAAAGCCAAAAGGAATCATCTTGGACTTGTTAACGTTCTTATGTAAGCCCGACAACTCGCTAAATAGGTCAAAAGTCGTCGACATTCCCGAGACCTCCGCAATAAAAAAATATGGTGTCATCCGCAAACTGGAGCAAGGGCATGCTCATCCCGCTCTTGGAGTATCCAGCCGATAGCCCAGAATCAACAACACGATCTGCCATGCGAGCCAAAACATCCGCGGCAAGAACAAAAAGAAGTGGAGCAAGGGGGCATCCCTGGCGGACCCCCCTTCTTGGCTGGAAGAAACCGCCCTCCGGGCGGCCATTAATCAAGATTGTGAACGACATCGTGGTCACACAGCGACGCATCCACGAGATCCATATCTCCGGAAATCCTCTCCTCCGCAGCACCGACCATAAGAACCTCCAGTCGATGCAGTCGTAGGATTTAGCGAAATCGACCTTCCAAAGTACCCCATGCTTTCCCTCCTTCCTCCAATCCGCGACCAACTCCGATGCGAGAGTAATGCAATTCGTGATCTGTCTGCCCTGGATAAAGGCCGTTTGCACCGGTGAGGTGATCGAGTAAAGGACCCGAGCAAGCCGTAAAGCTAACACCTTGGCGACGATAAGGTATATGCCATTGGAAATAGAAATGGGACGAAACTCCTCAATTCGCTCCGCCACGGAGGACTTAGGAAGCAACACAATGATGGTCTTATTAATCTGATCAAATCCCGCATTCCCATTATAAAATTCAGTGATAACCTCCAGCACTTATTCACCAACCACCTCCCAAAAATCCCGATAGAACGCTACCGGGAAACCATCAGGACCCGGAGATCCATCCTCGTTCAAATCCCAAATGGTCGCCTTAGCCTCCTCCATCGAAACCGCCCGCGTCAGACCCTCACAAACAGCAGGCGGAAGGGACGTCGCCCCACCCCCGACCACCGCCACACTCTCGGGGAGCGCCTCGCAGAGAAATCTTTGAAATGAGCGGCGATAGCTCTCCCCATCTCCATGTCCCCCTCAACCCGAATGTCATTGATCGTGATGGAGCGCAAGACATTAGAGCGTCTTCTCCCACTAGCGACACGGTGGAAGAAAGCTGTATTGGCATCCCCCTCTTTTATCCAAGTCACCCTCGATCTTTGGTGTCATTCAGTTACCCGCTTTTTATCTTCAGTCGCGATCCGCTTTTGCGCAAGAGAGCGCGCAAGCAACTCCTCCGGCAGTAGTTCCCTATCGTTCTCGATGACGTCGAGACTGCTAATTATCTCCCCGGCCTCCATCCTGACTGCGGTCCTCGCCTCCCTAGAAGCCCTTTTGAACAGAGATAATCTCTTCCGTAGCAACGTGAGTTTTTTGAGCAAACCTGAAAACCGCGGACCCCTCAACCTGCAACTGAGACCAATGAGAGATCACCATGTCCTTGAAACCCTCCACCAGCATGCAGCACCTCTTGTATCTAAGCCCCTCACCGTTGGGGCGTCACCAGAATCCCATATAATAGGCGAGTGATCAGACAATGTTCGAGGACTAGAAGTCATCGAACAAAGAGGGAAGAGTTCCAGAAATTCCTCAGAAGCCAAGAAACGATCAATTCGAGATCGGGAGTTAGTATTCCTCCACGTGTAAGTAATATCCTCCGCCACCAAAACCTCAAGCGCCAACGAATCCACCACTTCCGCAAAATCCAGAGATCCCGGGTCCTGACCACCCCTGGACCGGGGCCTATCCGAAGTATGGAGCGTTACATTGAAATCTCCCCCAAGGAGCCACGGGATCCCCTCAAATATCCTGCTCGCCTCACGTAGATCGTCCCAAAGTTCTTTTCTTTTAATGTGACAGCAAGTGCCGTAAATACAAGAGAAAGCGATTGGCATGGCAGAATCCACACTTACCAATTGAACGGATATTACATGCCTCCCCCTGAGCATCGAGTTGAAGGAGAGAGCCGCCGATCTCTACGCGATAAGAAGTCCACCCGCTGCCCCAACCGCATCTAAAGCCCTGAACTCATCCAATCCCCCCGCACCAAAAGATCGCCAGAGGACATCATTGGCCCCACGCAATTTTGTTTCTTGCAACAGAACAACAACACACCCCCATTCTGAGAATCTCGACCCCAAAATTCTTCTCTTGTCTGCCTCCCCCATCCCCCTCACGTTCCAGGTAAGGACCTTCATAAGGAAACATCTGAGTGTTCCCCAACGCGCACGAGCCCAGCGACCGCCGCAACAGTATCTTTAAGAGTCGCGCAAGACTGCTGCTGGGAGACGACCGCCCGAGTTCTGTTCCGCCTCCTGTACCTCTTCCCTGATCTTTTCTCAGATAAGCTTCCCGCATCGCTAGCACCATCCATCTCCAGGAGAGTCACAGAAGAGTTTGATGTAGAAACGTGACCTGATGCGCCGCCATCGTCATGAAGAAGAGGGTCAAAGGAGGGGTTGTTACGAAGCTCGTCAACAGGTCCCGATGAGCCCCACGAGAAGCCAGACCTCTCCGCAGTGTCGACCGCAAGATCGGAAGAGAGGGCCACACCATCAAAATGAGCCGTGAAGGCCATAACAGAAGCAGGTGCAGGGAGAAGGACAGAATTTTGGACCGGCCACTCTATCGCCCCGGGTCCGAATAAGAGGCAGTTGTTGGCATTCAGAACCGCTCGACCCGGCACCGGATCCGCAAGTTGGACCTCGAGACCGCGATCCGAAGCCCGAGTCCGAAAAGCAAGGAGAGACGATCCCCTATAAACCACGTCGGCATACAAACCGTCTCTTGCAGATTTATTACACAACACCTGAGATTGGGATCCGAAAGGACGTGGGTGTTCCATCACGCGGGGCGAAGCATGTGAAACGCCTCCATGCAAGGCCACCTGGCGCCCGGAAGACGAGGCGACGCCGACCAACCTCGGGACCTCCGGGCCATCGACACTGCCCCTTCGCGAAGGCGCCACCTCCGGCGGAGCTGGAGGCTCGATGAACGTCAATTCCATCCGACATCGGAAACGTCCTATCATCAGGGTCTCAGAAAAAACCTTGCCAACCGCGTCGTCAAGCAAACCTTTGTTGCACTCCATCAGGATTCGTGTGACGCTCCAATCAGCGTTCGGCTTCAGGCCATCCTCGACGACCGCAAGAACTTCACCCCGATGCCGGAGAGCCCAGTTTAGGCAATGAACCGACCTTGAGAGGAAGGGTACCCCACGCACCTCCGCCACGCAAATCTCGACGTTCGAACAAGCCCCATCCGCAAAGCGCTAAACTCTCCAAGTTACATCTTTTGTCGCTCCATTTCTAATAACATGATAATTGCTACAACCATGAGAGGTATTTTTATGATGATATATAACTTCTTCTAAAGGGATGGAGGATTTGGATCATCTTTTCTCAACTTGCAGTTGCGTCCGATAGATTTGGCAAGAGATGGGTGTCCAATGGGTGGATCTCAACTCGCACACTGGATTTTGGGCCGCTTTTACTGACATTCAATTCAGACCCATGACAGAGTTATTGCGTCCACGCCATGGTCTGGGCGATCTGGTTGTTATATGGTGCAGTCGACCGTAGGGCCAGTATGCGGGTAATGTAATTCATCTAGTAAGGTCTCGTCTCGAGACATGGATTTCATAGCTTTTTCCTACTATTACTATTCTAATATAATATGTGACGAACACATCCGGAATGTTTCCCCATTTGTTATTCAAATATATATAACTTCTTCTAACCTCAGATAAATACCTTAAAATCTAGAGACAAGATTACATATTCTTTGTACCCTCGAGTTGAACAAAGTACCATGTACCAAACTAGATAAATTGCATATCATGGACTTTGTCTCGATAGGAGTTGTGTCAATTAAAGTCAGATAGAAAAGGAGATAAAGTATATAAAAAAGGTTCCACTAAAACATCAAGAGATATAGATGACTTGTGAAAACCGGTTGAGGGCGACCAGCTATAGGACAACGAATGGGGCAATTGGCGGCAGGTTGTCGTTGATGTTACCGGGCAAAGACATGCGGTGTTATGGCTTCATGTTGAAGAGTTTTATGTTATGTCATTGTTTTAAGATATTTATTTCTTTTGTCATAATATGTAATTTACTCATTAGGATTTCTCTCTTCTATATAAGAGAACCATTGGGTTCTATGAATAAACACAACAAGTATTCTCTTCCACATGGTATCAGAGCAGTGATCCTAGACCGAAGCCCTGAGCTGAAAAAAATCTTAACCCTGCCACCAGCCCATCTCCACGCACTGCACAACATCTCCAGCAAGGTCGTGTCGCCCTAGCAGCACCGTGTGTCGCCCAATGCTCCAGCGGGGCCGTGCGTCATCGCAAGAGGCACCTAGCTCTGCTGCACAGCATCCCAGATGCCATCCAGCAGCTCTAGCATCGCCATCGAGCGGCCCCGAGCACTGCCAATAGCAGCCTGGTGCCGCCCAGTAACGCCATGCGGTGCTGCAGCAGCCCGTGCATCGTCGGTAGCCCCCGGTTGCGCCACCTGTGGGCCTAGTGGTCTTTGCACATCATCATGTTGCTGTCCAGTTCCTCGTGAAGCCTTAAAATCATGATTTTTTGGTCTGATTGCAATGGCTTAGGGTCTGATTTATCCTATTTTTATCGAAATCAGCCCGTGTTTCTTCTGTAGATAGTTGTGATGAGTCTAAGATCACAGCCGCCTTGTTTCATGTCCATTTAGATGCAGCACAATTGGTTTAAGGTCCCAGTGATTGTTCACAGTATCAGAAAGCAGAGTTGATACACCATAAACGGATGCCTTCAAGGGTCTCGCGCCTATTATCAAGATGGACGGTACCAACTACGAGTCATGGGCAATACAGTTCATGAATCTGATGCAGTGCCATGGTAAGAAGCATATTCTAACATAGGATGAGTCGATGGACAAGACTAGTACCAACGCCTCACGGGAGGTTGATGACGCATATGCCAAGGTGTGGCTATCTGGTATTATTTATGTGGAGATAGCCAACGATATCCTTAATCAGCCCACAGCAAGGGCAATGTGGGACATTCTCGCAGGGATATACTCTCGGACGAAGAATGAGTTGAAGATACTGCAGCTCCAACACGATATCTTCACGACCAAACAGGGTGATCGTCCCCTTTATGCCTTGTATACTTCTCTGTGGGGTACATTAGAGCGACTTCTACATACCCCTGATGGCCTCTCCATAGCAGCATATCTACAGAGATTCTGTCATGACTGGTGCATTTTCGGATGCCCTCAACCCAGAATATGATTCGGCTCGCTCTCAGCTTCTTACCGATGCTCCCATACCTCCTATGGAGGAAGCATACTGCAGGTTGAGCCGATTGAGTATCTCCTATGCCATACCTTCTCAAACATCGTCATCTATGGCTGCATCACGTGGTATAGGTGGATCTACTCCTTTTAGAGGACGAGGCACACGAGGCAGGGACGGTTCATGCCCACGTCAGACGTGTCCATACTGCCATCGTTCAGGTCATTCAGAGGATACGTGCTACTCCAAGCACGGATTCCAACCATCAGCTCGTGTCGTAGAGCCCAGTCAAACTGCTCATGATCTCACTGATCATCGCTACAATGATTTTGTTGCTCGCCTAAGAGAAATCATGCCTCCAGTCGTTGGATCTTCCAGCATCGGTCTATCAGACATTGCATCATCTGCCTCTACTAGTAGCACAGGTATTACTCATGCATATTTACTAGTCGCTCTCGACTAGATCTTTCAAAGTGGATAATAGATTCCAGAGCACCACACCATATCTGCGGAGATAAATTGCAGTTTGGTACATATAGTCCAGCACAACCAGATAGATCGGTAGTGATTGTTGATGGGAGTCAATCCCCAATCACTGGACAATGGGAGGTTCATTTGAGACCCTCCATACACCTGCAAAATGTTCTTCATGCACTTGCCTTTTTTCCATGAATTTATTGTCTATTAGCCAGATTACAAAAGATTTACATTGTCGTGTTATATTTGACCCTAGTTCCCTTGTATTTCAAGATATAGTCACAGGCAAGGTGATTGGATGTGGCCGTGAATATGAAGGGCTATACAGATTGTCTCAGTCTCCATATGTTGGTGCCACTTCCCTTTCTACGAGATCCATTTCCCCCTACACGTGGCATCTCGAATTCGTCCACCTACTGCTGCAGAAAATTTATCGCCTTATTCATGACGTCTCTATCAAGTCTAGTTTCCAATGTGAGTCATGTGAACTTGGAAAGTGTCAACAATCCATCTTTCCAAGTCATCAAGGTCAGAGTAGTCATGGTATGTTTGGTTTATTTCATATGGATATGGGTCCAAGTCGTGTACCTGATCATCGGGGACACAGTATTTTCTTGTTTGTATCGATGATTTTTCCATACTATCAAGGGTTTTTCTTTTGAAGCACAAGTCTTAGACGAGTACTATTGTTCAAAATTTGTGGTTGAAATCAAAAATATTTTCTCTGTCTCAATAAAAATATATCTGTTTGGATAATGCGCTTGAGTTTTGTACTACACATTTGTCACAATTTTTTAGATCATGCGGCATCATTCATCGGATATCTTGTCCTTGTACGTCTCAATAGAATGGTGTGGCAGAATGCAAACACCAACATTTTCTAGATATCACCATGACTCTACTCATACAGAGTCAGGCTCCACATATTTTTGGGGTGATGATGTGATGACAGCTTGTTATCTCATAAACTTGATGCCCTCCACGATCTTGGGTGAAAAGGCACCATTTGATGTTACTTTTCTTGATAAAGACCTCTTCTCTCTTACCCACGAGTGTTAAGGTGTGTGGCATTTGTCCATATCCTAGGTCATGGCCATGACAAGTTCGCTCCTCGAGCTGTCAAATGTATGTTTTTTTGTTACTCCCGCACTCAAAAGGGTTTTCGGTGTTTTGATCATGAACATGGGTGGCCTTTTTTCATTGTTGACGTCACCTTCTTTGAATCCATCATGTACCACTCTCCTACAGGTGACAGAATGAGTCCCTCTTAGTCTGAGGATCTTATTCTCCTACCTCCACCTACACATATACCTCAACCTGCATTCCATGTTCCAACACCTTCCCCGCATCTAGCATGTCCCAGGTAAATTTTGAAAACTTGATTTTGATTGATGGAACTAATGGTGTGCATGATGTATAGGATTAGCATGCAGATATACAGGTTGAGCCAAAACCACCAGCAGAGAATGATTTAGGTGGTCCATTGCCTTGCGAAAAGGCAAACGTTCTTGTACACAATATCTAATGGCAGGTCAAGTGTCTCTGGAGAGGCTTTCACCAAACTTCTAGAAATTTATTGTGGGATTATCTGCTATTGAGATCCCACGTACATATCAGGAGGCACTCCAGGTGAGCGAATGACATCCGGTCATGGAAGCAGAGATAGTTGCTTTACAGTCTCATGGCACGTGGAGGACAGTTACAGCTCATGCAGACGTGTCTGTTGCAGGATGGGTGTTTACTGCGAAGCATCGAGCATATGGTTGCATTGATCACTACAAGGCACAACTCGTAGCTCGCGGGTTCACCCAAACCTATGGGGTGGACTATCATGACAATTTCTCTCCAGTAGCTCAGCACTCCACTCTTCGGGTTCTTCTCTCTGTCGCTGTCACACAGGACTGGCCTCTATACCAGCTTGATGTGACAAATACCTTCCTTTATGGTGATCTTTAGAAGGAAGTCTACATGTAGCAGCCACCTACCTGTGTTCGATGTTGAGGGGGAGTCTCAGAAGGTGTGCAGACTTCATAAGGCGATCTATCGCCTTAAGTAGAGTCTGATAGCATGGTTTTAGAAGCTCTCAGATGTGATTGAACAGAAGGATTTGTGAGATCCACTGCAGGTCACTCCTTGTTTGTTCAGAGGTCCCAGAAGGGCACCGCTGCTATATTGGTATACGCGATGACATCATCATTACAGGGGACAATGCACATGG
This sequence comes from Ottelia alismoides, assembly GCA_037367405.1. Classification (NCBI taxonomy): domain Eukaryota; kingdom Viridiplantae; phylum Streptophyta; class Magnoliopsida; order Alismatales; family Hydrocharitaceae; genus Ottelia; species Ottelia alismoides. The sequence goes on along the minus strand of JAZKJV010000300.1, from coordinate 420,505 downwards.
GATTCAAGCATCTAAGGCTTTCCTAGATCAGTAGTTTGTGACCAAGGACCTTGGCAGTCTACGCTACTTCGTTGGACTGGAGTTCGCCAGGAAGCAGCGAGGGCTTGTGATGACCCAGAGGAAGTATGTTACAGATCTCATATCAGAGACAAGTATGGTAGATTGCAAGCCATCCATTACTCCCATGGACCCGAGCATGAAGTTCTATGATGACGACATTGATGAGGTCGACAAGAGGAGACACATGGAGTTAGTTGGGAAGCTGCTATATGTGACCATCACCAAGCCAGACATATCCTTTGCAGTAAGCAAAGTGAGTCAATTCATGGAGCAGCCAAGACAGACCCATAAGGATGCATTCCATATGATTTTGAGGTATCTGAAGACCCCGCCTAGCACTGATCTTTTGCTTAGCATAGGCACATCTCTTGGTGTTACAGGTTATGTAGATGCAGACTACGCAGGATGTCCCAAGGACAAGAAGGCAACTTCCGGGTTTGCAGAGTATCATGGAAGAGCAAGAAACAAACAGTTGTCGCCCGATCGAGTGTTGAATCAGAGTATAGAGATATGGCACAAGACAGCACAGAGATGATGTGGATTACATCAATTCTGACTGACCTAGACATTGAGGTGCCTCTTCCTATGCACCTCCAATGCGAAAATCATGTCGCATTGTTCATTGCCAACAATCCAACCTTCCATGAACGAACCAAGCATATCGAGGTAGACTGCCACTACACTCGAGATATGATCCAGAAGGATCTCAGTTCTACATTCCATGTCAGTTCTAGTGAGAAGACGGCAGACGTGCTCACCAAAGCTCTAGCCAGAGGATCCTTTCAGAGATGTTGTTCCAAGCTGAGCATGATCGACATCTATGTTGTAGCTTGGGGGGGGGGGGGTGTTGAAGAGTTTTATGTTATGTCATTGTTTTGCAGTTATTTATTTCTTTTATCTGTAATATCTAATTTACCCATTACGATTTCTCTCTTCTATATATGAGAACCCTTGAGCTCTGTGAATAAAAATAATAAGTATTCTCTTCCACATCAAGAGATATAGTAGATAAAAAATCAGCTAGAAAAGGTTCCACTAAAGTTAGATAGAAAAAATAGATAGAGTAGATAAAAAAAGTTCTACTAAAACATCAAGAGATGTAGATGACTTGTGAAAACTTGTTGTGGACGACAAGCTATAGGACAACGAATGGGGCAATGGGCGTCAGGTTGTCGCTGATGTTGCCGAGCAGAGACATGTGGGGTTGTGTCTTCAACACACAGAAAAGTCTCATAGGGCGACGATGATGACACCATGTGTAGCGGCAGTGATGGCACCACGTGAGCCCCTAAGTTGTTGTTGGTGTTGCTATTAGGGCGATCGCAACGGTAGGGTGGCAGCACTAATGCAACTTCAGCACACAGAGGAGTCTTGTGGGATGGTGACAATGGCATCACGGGTAGCGGCAGTGGTGAGGCTGATGGGCAACATTAGCAGCTCCGCATGCGAGGAAAGAGAGCGAAGGGGACATGGTGGTGACGGTTAGGGTTTTGGGTAGGAGTGGCTCGGAGCTCCAATGTAGGACCGTTGCTGTGACATCATATGGAAAAAAATGGAATGGAATAAGATTATTATTATTTAAAAGGTAGGATTTCTTATAAAGAAATGAAATCCTAAAACCCAAAAGGTGAAAAGCACAACTGCACAAGGATGTTCTCAAAAGAAATATACAACAAAAAAGAGAGAAGCTAAAACTAAAAAACATCAAAAACCTGAATATAGATGACTACTTGTTCATGTAAATATAAATGGATTAACTTCACAGATTACACTGGTTAAGGTGTGAATCAAGGTATCCTGCAATTATGTGCATTAAAGAATGCAAATTACTTTCCAAGTTCAGGAGTTTATAACTATGAACGATCCTTTACAACTTGGAGAAAAAACATTTCACTGGAAGAAGTACCCTACATTAACTTGAGAAAAAAAACAGAAACTTCCTTCTGAACCTACGTAATACAGTTAACGTGCATGTAATAGCTGTTTGCATGACAATCGAAATCATAAAATCCAAAGAAGGGGAGGAAGAATCAATAGTGGCAAGTTGGTAACATAGAACGCAAAGGACTGACATTGGATGGAGAAAAGAATGGAGGATATGGGTGCTTGAACTTGGCATTTGTCCTTCCAAGGAGAAAGCGTGTTTACAAGAAGGAAATGCATCCTGATCCTTAAATATATACCTAAATCTCCACAACTTAGACCTACATCTACTCTAGTACTTTTTCAATAGAGTCAAAAGTAACATACGCCAACCTATAACAAACAAAATCAATAAATTTAACAATACTTTAGCTGGCCCTTTAACTAACTGGAAGAAACCACGTGATTGACCGTAACATTGGATGTGATTATGTTTATCCCATAAATTCTGCAATTCATTTGACATTTACAGCAATTCCACATTGAGAATAGGGAGGGGCATTCAACTAGCACTCGCAACCAGGTGAACAAGCACAAAGCCTGCAAGGTACATGTATAGCAAAAAAAAAGAGCAAACAATAGGGAGGGAATTATGTACATAAAGTTTCTCCTGATATGACAAGCTGATGAACAACAAGCATACCATTCGAAAACGAATATGCAATAACTCCGAGTCAAGGTCCTCTTTCAAAAGAGCAACATGGTCAACATTCAAGTGGGAAGAGAAAAGGGATCAAGCACAAATCAAGACTGCTCCGTTTGAACCGGAGTGGGTGATTGGATGATTAACCCCGTCAATGAGAAGACTATCCTGTGCTCGAAGGGGAGTAACTGGAACAAATTCATTCAAAGACAAAAGCAACTATAATGGAATGAAATAATCTCTTCAGCATCCAGAATTTTAAAGCCTAGCAAGAAAAGTAAGACTTTGATCAAACCCCTAGGTGGGAGAATATCTCCAAATTTATAAAGCAATCAAGAATATCACAATTTACAAAACCACAGTAACTCTTAAAAGAATGCAGTATATCTTTCCATATTATAAAAGTGTGCTGAAAGACTTGAATAGTAGCATATTTCCGCATAATACTAAAAATGAAATTAGATTAAAAAAAAATTAGGACTCCCAAAGGTACAGCTCATTAGATTTTTTCACGGACTAAGAAAAATCTGAAATATGTGAACAGCTGTTGTCAACTTGTCACTGAAACACTATGGTCAGTTACCTCGTTACATGTATAGCATCCGTTTTTCAAAAGATTTAAAGCCACCTGACAGGTGAAGGATCAAGATGCTGCTTCTAGCACTTCACAGAGGGTGCCTTTTTACATTTCACATTATTGTCTAAATAGCATTTGAAAAAGAAACTCTGTATTTGCCAAAGCAGAAGGTGAAAGAAGCGCTAAAAATCTTAAGATGCATTTTTTTAGAATAAATCTTAGATGCATGATAATCATCAAAATTGGAAACTAAATAATAAATGTAATATATAAAATTTTGACTTACCAATTCCCATGCAGGGCACACATTTGCAGATAGTCTCCTTACCCCTTTTGTTGAAATAGCTAACAAAGCCCGTCCCCTGGCAACTTCTACACTTTCCTGTCCATTCATACACAACTTCCTTGCAATCCTTCATTCAACATCAATCAAATCAAAATGAATAAACAAAAAGAAGATGATGAAGTAGGCAACAACAACAACAACAAAGCCGATGAAGTAGGCATGATTAAAAAATTCGGAGCACATGCAGACTTCGAGTTCAACCTCAAAAAGAGATGTGTTTCCACAACGATATAATTTTAATTAAGTATTTGGTTTTTGTGAACTGACTTGAATGAATAAGTGAAACAAGGAGTTAATATTGATATCGGCGGCTGAGAATGGACGGTATTGCATTCATAGAGAGCTTTGGGCCTTTTTGGAGGGAGAAGCCGGCTAAAAATTATAATGCAGTAAAATAAGAATAGAAAAAATAACAAAACAATCTTTATGCACTAGCACCCCATCAATTCATTAAGGTGGAGTGTACATTATGTACATGCTCAGCTTGGGTATAACAAGCTCTGATCATACCTTTCTCAAGACATCAGCAATTTGATCCCCTTTAATAGGGATTTTTACACCATGAATCCTGAGAACTTTGTAAATTACCTTCTTGACCTTGTATCCATCGTAATTATCACCTAAACCCTCCAAACTTGCTAATTCTTACACCTATGGATCCTGAAGGGCTCTGTGGTTAACTCCCGGTCGTGGTATAACAGTTAGCAAGTTTGCGATGTTTAGGTGATAATAACAAAGTATACACGATCGAGAAGATAATTTACAAAGTTTTTAGGGTTTATGGTGTAAAAATCCCTTTAAAATAATAGATATAGGGTGTGAAAATCTTCCCGTAGAGGAGTGCATTCCTACCAAGGACAGACCACTTGCATATCCTTTTTGCCTTCATGAAAGGGTCCACAGAATGGAGATGAGCCAATGCATTTCATACTATGAGCCATAGCTTAATGTGTAGATCTCTCAGCACCAAGTCAGAAAGCATGTTATGTCTTGTATGTTATGTGACAAGATCTCCTCCAAGATAAATATAAAAGCATGCGATAGTCTTCATGTGCCCTTGCATAGCCAACCGACTATCCTAAGATGTTGGAGTAGCAATGATGCTTCAAATAAAGGGTTTTCGTAATGCTTCGAATAAAGGATTCTCATGAAAGGACTTCCATGTTGCTGTCAATGCAACTCTTTCCATTGCTGCATAAATTGTTGCCTCCCAACTGCAATGGCTGCATCAGGTCTAGAGACTACATTAATGAGTAAAGTGGCTTTCTGACTACATCTTTAAAGGAACGAAAACTGATTACTGAGGTTAGTAATCATCCAATTCATTGATGGATTAACAATCAGTGTCGCCTCAGGAACCCATCCGATTGTGGCTCACAAAGCTTATACTTTTCTACATGTAACCAACATTATCAGAGTAAAGCATTTCATCCCTGAAACTGTACCAATGAATTGCATCAAGATTGCCGGATACATTGTAAATGGCAGGCCATCCACCACATGTTGATACACAGCCAAATCGCCCAAAATCATGTCCTACCTAAAAGGCATACAAACCGAAGTATAAATGCTCAACTTCTTCCTGCTTGGAGTCACAAAATATATAGTTCAAAAACAGAGAGGAGAGGGAGCTCAAGCCCATATTACGGGCCCATTTACTACTATAACTCATGTCAGCGTCTAAATGGCATGATAGTTGTATTTGTAGCTCCAAGTGGCATCTGTGGGTCGAGGGATAGAAGTGCCAGTTTCAACGGGTTTCAAAACATTTTTTTAAGAGTCCCAAAATATTTTTGCTGAGATAAAATATCGTCATCCATATATGAAATATCAATACAAAGTACTTTATGGTCCAATATTAATTATCACAAACCAAGGGCATGATAGTCTTTATTGGAAAAATCCCATTACTATTATCAGGATATCACCTACATACACAATAATCTTGTCAAAAAATAATGATGAAGATTCATTGAGAAAACATAATGATTGCATGAAGACCGTGAACAACCAAGTTTAGTGTTGACTTCACGAAATTGCCAAGTCTGCCTGATGCAGACGAAAATCAAGGGTGGTGAGGGGAGAGAGAAGAATGCAACGAGTTTTGTGTGTATAGGAATGGATATGAGAGGGCCAAATTCCACAAAAAACAAGGGGCGAGGGATATTGGAGTCAAACTCCAATTAATCTCATAACTTGTCCTCAACAAAAGTATATGAAGTTACAAAGGAAGTAATAAATTAAAATCAAATCATTATCAAACATCATCATTACCCCAATAAACACCCACTTTAAATTAACTAGCTCATTCTATATGACCAAACAACAGTGATCTCAACTCAATTATTAAAGAGACAAATGGATTCAAAATAAATGGAAACAACTGAGCAATTCCTAATTTGATCCATCCCTAATTTGGGATAGCATCAATTCTTCTCCTCATCGAGAAACTCATCATCGGATGAGGTGTATGCTCATCGAGCTCAATGTAAGAAGAATCACACGATCCCATTGAGGTGTTCAATTTCAATAATGGATGTTGTCGAAGCGATGATTGAGAAACAAATGCGAATCAAAAGGCGGGACGTTGTTGGTGTAGAATCTCTCCTGCAGTTTCAGTCGAGTTGCATTGTATTCCAGTCGAAGAAAAAATGAAGTGTACATTTAAATATTGTGTGGTGGAGTTCAAGATGGCCATGGATTGCTTGAAGAGGAAGATAAAGTCCTTATCACTCTAGGGAACATCCCTTTGCACTAGGTCTTTTTATAAATGATGGCACACGCATCATAATTCCAATAGGAATAGCTTATTTGGACTGCTTTCCATCTCCCAAGATTCCTCTTTAAATTTCTTTGAAAAGCAGAAAGATGCTACAATATTTCCACCTCCCCGAGAAAATGGTTTCTCCCCGTTAAGATATTTCCAAATTCCAAGTAACACGGGCCAACTCTCTCTCCTTGTGGATCGCGACTCCCAAACAAGGTTTGCAATATCAATATCAATACTGATAAAACTGAAAATGGATATATCAGAATATAGTGTAGATATCATTGGAAATCTCAAAAATGGCTCAAAAAGTGATTTTTTTTCAATTTAATATCATCTAGTTATTAGAATAATAAGTAACATACAAATAACCCCGCATAGACATGAAGGAGGAGTATTTAGCACATCAACATGTTACATCTTATACTATGTATATACCTAAGCATGAGTGATACCGAAAAGCAAACAAGCAAACGAGGAAAATAGCATATAGATTAAAAAGTACATCATTCATGATAACCCTAACTTTGGAAGAAAAAAAGACAGATACAATATAGATTAGACTAAAATCTATACATGAACTAAAGACTGACAATCAATATCAACTATAACCTGACTTGGATCTATATCGATAGAATACTAATACTTAGTACTTATCATAAACTCGGTTATTTCGTCAGTATCAGATTTGTATTGAAACATGTTAATACATGGAATGGCTAAAGAAATCATGAACAAATCGACCTATAAAGCTTAAAAAATTTACCATCCAAGCTTCTTTCCTAATAAAAACAAGTATAGAAATCAATCAACATAGTTGCTACTGATGACAGAGCGTCAATATTAACACTATATTGACTATATGGATTTTTGGCGAAAAGTATGCACCAAATCTTCAAATTTCATTGATATCGGTAATATGGGATTATATATCGATATATAAGTCGATATCTAGGAAAAACATATCCAAGGTGACATCAATATCCTTGACTTGTTAATATGGATATATCGTCGATGCATCATGATATTCCAATCCATGCTCCCAAAAGAGGAAGGGATTCATCCACTCCTAGGGTTTCGTTGTTCTCAAACCTACAATAGTGGTAAAAGCTTTAAGGTGGCAAAGCAGTATATGTCATGATCAACCATGCATTGAGATTATGTGAGGTTGTTCCTATGACTAACATGTAGAACTGTGTTGTCCTACATTGATATGTCATGAGGATAGTTGGTAACCGACAACCGATCATGCATGGGTGATGCACACAACTGCATGAGGATGGGTGAAATGGTGTTGATAGCGGAAGTAACAATGAGTCATCAATCGAACGAAGCAGCGAGAACATGGTTGTAGAGCAGCTGAGGCAATATGCATGTAGCAATTATGATCGCATAAAACCTGGTCGGTGATGGGGATGGTATCAAGGAGCCCTTTGCAGATAGACTCACAAGGATGTCATTTAGATCGGAGCTTATGTGAGAACAGTAGAGTTGTGATTATGGCGAGGTAAGAGCAATGTGTGATTGTACATGTGGTTACCCAACATAACCTTAATGATAGTGTATCCTTCTCGACATAACCTTATCACAAATCATCGTATTATTAATATATGTTTATGTAAATCGACATCCAATATTAACATTAGATAGTAATATTAAAAATGGAATTCAGATGAGCTGCGAGCTAAGTTGCGTCAAGTAATCTATTCCATAGGATAGCATGTCATTTAACTACCAGAGAGCTTTGTTCCACTCCATGAACTATTATAGAAGATATTTGAGAGTGAATCACCAATACTATACAACTGCAACATCAAGAAGTGAGTCAGCAATTTCTACATGCTCCTTCATATTTCACAATTGAAATTTCCTCCTTTTTGAACCTATCCACAAAAGGCATTGCAATGCATCCATATGAATCTTAAAAACTCGATGAAATCAGCAAAAGGAGAACCAATGAGCATAAATATATAATCGATTCATATATGCACATATAATGAAAGGCAACGCAATTTACAAAAGAAAGTATAGCCTTTTGAGGAGTACTAAAAACATCCAAGTATGAGAAAAAAAGGAAACAATGCTCAAGGAAGAACCTCATTTAACATTGAGAAATAATATAGTAGTTGAAGTATTTTCAAAAAAAATAGTAAAAGGATCCCCGAGGGAGGGAGAAGGATTCGATGAAAGGCCATTTGTAGTATTGACAATTGCAATGAAGGTACTTACGAGGGTATCAATGGGATATAAGTTTTTTTTAGGAATGGGATATAAGTGTTAGTATAAGATCTTGACTCTACAGAGTTAAGGTAAACATCAATTTCATAGTAGTAAGGTGTTGTCTTCCTATTGTTAATCCCAAGCCCCGTTAAAGTAGGAGGATTTCAATAGAGAACCAACAACTAACTTAAAAATATAGCAATCCTTTTAACATGGATTATTGCACACAACCAAAACTTGTTGAAGCATACCTACCTAATGGTGTTATGGCATGCTTAAATACAGCGATAAGTTGGCGAAGGTTGCTACAATATCATATGAAGTGCAAAGTTTGAAAGGGTTCTGGCATGAGAGGCGCATGCGAGGAAAGAAGCTTATCTTGCTAATTCAACGACTGGGTGTAGCTCAAATAAGGTAAGGGTTTCCACATATTGGCGGATGGCCATGGGAGGTAAGCAAGCTAGTCCATCATAATAAGTTGCAAATAAATACTTGGAATTTAGGTACTCTCACCAGCAAGCTAATTGAGATGTTGGATACATTGTTAGGAAAAACATAAATATTTTATGCTTGCGAGAAACAAAATGGAGATGGGAAAATGGTAAAGAGATTGAAAGAAATGATTTTGTTTATCATATTTAAGAAAGGAAAACTTGAAACGAAGTTGGCATTATTGACAGTAAAGAATTAAACGAGAATGTGGTTGAAGAGGTTTAAAGATCGAATTATGACTATTTAGATGATTTAAGAGAAGACGTTAAATGTCTTTGTGTGTACCTCAAGTAGGCATAGTTGAAAGGATTAAAAATAGTTTTGAAAGGAATCGTGCTTGTATTTCAGGGAATCACATAAAGAGAAATGATTTGTTTGAGTAGAGTTTGGATAGACGTATAGGAAAACATGCTCTGGAAATCTGAATTATAAAGTACGATCACGATTATGGTGATAGAAATAAAGAAAGAAAAGGTTTCCTTGATTTTGTAGTAGCATAGATAACCTTATTGTTGCAAACAGTGTAACAAACGACGATATTCGATACTCAATCAGAAAGGTCACTAAATAAAGAATAAACGGTATACATGTGACTAATCAGAAATATTTTGTTAGAACTTTGAACTATTTTAAATAGAATTTATGTCTATTACATATTATAATAATATATATTTATACATGTCTTCAAAAAAATCATCTCCTGATGAAGTGCTTGATCTTCGGATTTTGTGCATGGATGCTCGATCATGATGCTTTTGAACTTGTGGTGAAAGAATAGATGAGGTGTATACGACATGGCCCAAGTTGATATGGCCCTACTCGAGTTGTCATCAATTCGGATATGGCCATGATTGAAGAACCAATGTGGTGTGTGTGGTGGCGTCCATGTAGATGATGCAATCCTCCTAGAATCATTGTAGATGATCATCGAATCATGGTTGAAAATTTGATGCGGCAGCTTCAACTAGGGCGATGTGAAATTTGAAGGAGCACATGCAAAGGCACGAGGATGGGAAGTGCGGAATACCTCCTTAGCCTTAGCATCCTTTTATAGGATATTCAATTCTAATAGGAATGGGATTTGGTTCTCTTTTTTCCTATTTCGGGACTTCTTTTATAATTTTATGCACTGGGAGCATACACGTAATTTTTCTACCCATCAATGAAATAATCTCCAACCCATATGCAATTATCATCTTTCACCTTCAGATGAAATGCTTTTAGAGGGGCTTGTTTAAAACATTAACAACCCCATATCCCTATTTTTTATGGGATTTGATTCCATAGTATGGTTTCTCTTCTTCGACACCCATAGCAGCAATGAAGCGGGAGAAGCCAGCGACGCGTAGGTCACATGCGCTCGTCATTGCACGAGACCGCATGGAGTCGAGCGCACTTCATGGTGGATCAAGGTGGTTTAGGTCTCAAACGAGGGCACTCCACTCGACGACGATGGCAATCCCACTTGTGGAAGTGGCCCCGGTGGGTCATGATGTTACTGGATGTTGCATTTTCTCAAGATAACGATCGTTGGGAAATGTCTAGCAATGGAGAACGTGGGTACGAATATCAACTTGCTTACTAACATATTGCAGCATGGGACGATGGGGAATCAACTCGTATTGGACAAGGTCATTGTGCATCAGGTGATGTGCTCCGCTCGTGCAAACATGGTAGGAGGGCCATTGTCTTATGGTGGCGATTGCACTAGACTTGTTGCACACAAGGGTAGCGTGCAACTATGAAGTTACGAAGCTAGGGTTGAAGGACGCCAAGGATCGAGCAGATTCACTCGAAGCATCGTGTATTTTTGGTGAAGACAACTTATGATTTGGTGGTGGTTGTGAAGAGCCAGAGATTTGTTTTATCTATTGTTGTCTTTTTCATTCTCAAGTTCTTCAGTCGTTGCTTGTACTTATAGGTTTGTAGTCATTCTTGAAAACACAACTTATTTTGAGTATCGTTTGGCACAATCATCACCTTTATTGTACTAACTATTTTAGTAAATGCTTCTTCAACCTTCACTTTCACTTGATGATACTGTGAAGAAACTCTCTCGCCATATGCTTCCTCGATCACCTTGATGGGTCGTCAAATCGTGTGAACGACAACATGTACAGCATGCTCTGATACCACTTGATGCAAATGAGGTTTTAGAGTGGAGAAAAAAATTAGAGAATGAGGAGGAGGAGGGAGAAGAAACACGCCAAATGTTAGGGATTTGGGAGAAGAAGTGTAGAGATATGCGGGGGAGAGAGATGGGGAGAGGAGGAGAAAGGATATAACTCCAATTTTAATTTAACTTAGATTGTTCGTAACAACGACGATTGTCTCCTTTATGTAGGAGGGAAGAGATTACAAAATGAAATAAAAAGTAAACTAATCCCTAATTTGACTCTCTAAAGTAGTCATTCATACATAATTAGAGATCACATGTGATCTCGTTATTAAAATAAAACTGGAAAGTGCAATGGACCCAAATTGGTTAACCCTGACCCTAATTTATTTGACAACTCTCGATCTATTTGGACAAAAGTAAAACGATGACAAACCCTAATGTGTGCCGCATCACGATAGCACAAGGAACTCATCTGTGAAGCATATGGGAGATTATTGACGAGAAATGTATACATTATGAATCTATAGTGCAGGCTGGAATTTAAAAATGAGAAAAAGTAGTAGTAAATTTGACAAGCTTTGCAGGTTGTGGGAGGAACAGGGATGAAGGAATTGGTAACTAGAAAATATAAAAGAGTCAGGGGGATATATGAGTCATACTCTAATTTTCTATCAACTCGTAATGTTTCCCTTGCAAAAACATACTAACCTCTTTTTATAGCAGGGGATAGACTTATAAAAAGAATTAACAAATCAAAATCAAACCTATATTCGCTCCCAGCAGATCCCCGATTTAATTAAACTATCTAGATCCATAATCAAAACTAGAAATCAATAATAGATAGCAATTTTTTTTTATATAGTGAACAATAACAATGGATAAAAATTATGATTAAAAAACATTGAAGTCCTGATATAGCAAAAATCACTACTTTGAGATAGCATTATACTAAGACGGCATTAGGCTAATAGTGGGAATAAACGTGTGTTTGAAACATTGTGGTTTAGTTAATGTCGGGTAAGTAGTACAACTTCCTTTCTTCCAAACCATATATTGGAGATGTATTCACGCATCGAGTCTATTTTCACCATTAGCACTGTTTTATACCGTAACAAGAAGTAATTAAAATCGTTAGTCCTCTCAACTCGACACGTTCCCCTACAATTTTGTTGCGTTCGTAAAAAGCGTCTTCGTCAAAGCCTCTGGGGCGGAAAAAGAAGTCTATTTTTAAAATGATGGAATTTTTTCAATGACGAATAGTTCCAAAAAGAGAATCAAAAACGAAAGGGGCGTCCTCCGAACCTCGACTTGGGGATCGCAGCGGAGGCGGCGGTCGATTTCCTCGGCGGGGACAGGCTTGGTGTCCGGGTACGTCATGGGCAGCGGCAGTGCGTCAGAGTCGTCGGCGAGGTAGCTCTCCCCGTCGCGCGACCACCACCACCATTTCCTCCTCCTCCTCTTCTCCTCCTCCGGCTTCCCCTCCTCCTTGGCGTTGGCCCTTACCGCAGACCGCCGGGCGTCCTGGGGATGGAGCCAGTCGGAGGCCGTGGCGGCGCGGGGAGGGCGGAGGCGGACGGCGGGAGGAGGGGGCGGTAGAGAGCTTACGGTTTGGGAGCGCCATGGAATCGGAGGAGAGATGATGGTTGGAGTGGGAGGCAGCAGCAAACTCATCTGCGCTCTCCTCTTTGTTGGAGAGAAATCAGTGGAGAGCTGTGAGAGTGAGATACGCTCGCTCGGGCACTTTTAGCAAATATCCATTGAAGAAAGACTAGAAAAGTAGCGTGTGCGTCTTCATTACGTGGATAGGGATTTTTACAGTAACTTTACAAACTTTGTAAAGTACTTTTTCGATCTTTGAAACAACAACGTAATTTCCCTCTCAATCTTCTAATTTTGTTCTATTTTACTTGCACAAATCATGCCATCAGTTTTAACTTTATTGAATCAATTACTTGGATTAGTCTTGAATAAATCTACTCAAAGAAATCCAATGATGGATATTCCATCATAAGACCTCCTCCATCCCCCATCTCCCCTCTCCCTCCTCCGCCAACCCACACCCACGCCCTCCTCCTCGCCCCTGTCCTCCTCCTCCCCTCCCCATTCTCCCTCCTCTGCCGTCCCCACACCCACATCCTCCTCCTAACAACTGTCCACTTCCTCTTCCTCCCCTCCCCATTCTCCCTACATCGGAGATGCATATAACGGTATTGGGGATGATGTAGTCCTCTCGGTAGCAACATCGCGATCGAGGACGATGTAGTCAAACACGAGCTCAAGGAGGTGGCGCTCGCTGACGAAAAGGATACGGACGGAGGCAGAGGTGGTGCAGATCCAGCGGCGGTCTTCGACACAACGACGGCCCAGGGCAGGGACTGGAAGTCGATGCCGAGCTTCTCGACGCTGAGGTCCATCAAGGCCTGACGACAGCGGATGTAGGTGCGAAAGCACTCAATCTCTAGCCAGAACCGTTGCTGATTTCGTTCTCGTATAGGAGGCTATCATACCTCCTGATCCCACTATCGATTTGTTCTCGTACAGGAGGTCAAGCCGTACAGGATAGAGGCGACTACGCGCGGGGGAGGGGAGCCGGCCTTTGCTCGCAGGGGATGGGGGTCGGCCTCCAAGCGGCGCGTGGGGAGGGATCAGCCTTTGGGTGGCCCGCGGGGGAGGGGTTCGGTCTTCGAGCGGCACGGGAGAGGTGCTGAGGATGGGTGAGGGTGGTAGGGGGAGATGATGCGAGGAGGGTGGGGGGGAAGTGGGAATGATGGTATTTTTCATAAATTTGCTTAACAAAGAGGGCAACGTGCACCTCTTGTTAACGGAATCCGATTAGTTTTAATGGGTAAGTGGATGGGAGTTAACTACAGGATCTGTGGCGTAAGGGTTAACAAGTTTACGAGGTCGAGGAGGGAATTACGTTGTTTCAAGGTTGAGAAGGTAATTTACAGAAGTTTATAGGGTTTCTGGAATAAAAATCCCTAAAGAGTGCTAGATTTTCAAGTAGAGACAGAAACCATACAACAAACCATGAAAGGTGTTGAAACCCCTGCTAGAGACGGAGATATATTATATGTACAAAACCCAAGAGTGGTAGATTTTCAAGTAAACAAAATATCACAAAATATTTTGCACATAGGGAGCTAGAAGGCAGAGAAAATGAGTTGTCAATTAGTCAATGTCATCCTTCTGCACATCTAACTTTAATGTTTTTCGTGCAACCTTAATTCCATATTTTAGACTTTTCTTGCAATCCCTATTGAAGTCAATCATGAGAAGATAGTTGAGAAATATAGAACCATTTCAACTAAGATACCACATATATAAGACTGTGAGGCATATATCCGTGTAAAAATACAAGATACGAGATAGGTGTCGAGCGATTATATGAATCGGATCATGATACAATTCGAGATACGATTTTCGATCAGACTCTCAAGTACTTGCGTCCACTTCTTTTTAGATTTCGGACCTAACCTTATATCCAAATGAATGTGAGAAGTTTATTGCGTATTACTCATCGAGATCTTTCCAACGGTACCAAGAACATACAAATCGGACATCGAGCGAGAAAGTTACGGTCAATCTACCATCGTAAGTCAATAAACAAACCCAGACCCGAACCGTATAGGAACTCGGATTCGTTTAACGGAACCCGAGTATGTAAAGGGTTGAACACATGTCACCACCAAACCTTATTTCATCGTCAGAGCTCAGCTCCAGGGCCCGTCGGAGTGGTCCGATCATGAAGCCAAGAACGCCACAACATAGAGATCGCCTCGTGGAGCCCGCTCTCACTGTTGCAATGGTATAGTTTCCCTTGCTGCTGGATTTCACATTTTTCTTCCTACAATTGGATGTCGATTTTTGTGTCCTCGAAACCACATATCATGCATGCACGTGCACGGATATGCGCATGCAGTGATGTTTGGTGCTTGTAAAGTTGGTTGGAGGTCGGATCCTCTAGGATTTTTATTTGGGTTTTGCTTGGATGGATGGAGGAAACTAGAATTGATTGGCAATTTGTCGAGATAAGTACAACTTTTAAGTAGTTGACTTGTAGGGTCTATTCCAGCAATAGGGGCACATCTTGTTGGATGGGTTCCACTCCTTGTGGGAACCTAGTCCATATGTGTGTGTGTGTGTGTGTGATATTGATACCCCTATTTGAAAAAGGGAAAATCAATTACTAATTGGAGGAGAAGATCAATTACCTTGTAGGATTAAGAGTCGTTTTTCCTAATCCTATTGAAAGTAGAAGTTCATGTTTTCTTATTTGCTCGTATCTATGGAGTATAAATAGGGGGCATGAGGTGCATACCAGGATCATCCCAACACAAGCTCTCCTATTACAAGAAATAAATAAGAAAGAGAGTGAGAAAAAAGAAGATTAGTGGTTGCTGCGAAGTTTGGAGGGAGTAATCCTTGAAGCAATTATTCTCCAGAATTCTTCCCTACAGTTTGGTAACAGATTTATCATTTTGATGATATTTATCCTCTCTACTATTCTCCATTATTTAGTGATTTGTAGCATCGTATAGAAGGTTGGTATTTTGTAAGCCCCTCGCTGGAGATTATTCCGGTTATATTGCTTGGTTTTGGGTTGCGATCAACCATGTGATTTTCCCCCCTCACATTGAGGGGTTTCCACGTTAAAATTCCATGTGTATTTGTGGTTATTTTTATTCTTCCATTTGTAGCTATTTGGTTGCTATTTGGATTGTTCATGATTCTTCTACCATTTGATTTACAGTTAATCCGTCAAGTGGTTGTTTTGATACGCTTCTGCAATATTCGTGGGATTGATTGTTCCCAACAAGGTGGTATCAGAGCATGTTTAATGGAAGATTACAAGATGGAGTTTGATTCGAGCCAGATGACTAATCTTAATGGGACTAATTACAAGTTGTGAAGAACAAGATAAAGGATCTCTTATATGTGAAATCTATGCACCTTCCGGTGTTCTCCAAGCATAAGCCTGAAGCCAAAACCGATGAGGAATGGAAATTTGAATTTAAACAAGTTTGTGGCTTCATGAGACAGATTGTTGATGAGAATGTCTACAATCACATCCAAGATGAAAGCTATGCTAGAAGTTTGTGGTATGGGGATAAAATTTAAAGAGTAGTTATTGTGACTATTATCGTTTGTTACTCTACTAGATTCGTGGGGGACTTTTAGAGTCTCACTTACTGACTTTGTAGTTAACAGGGTTGTTTCTTTGGAGGTTGTCAAGTCTGACATTCTCAATGAGGAGATGCGGAGAAAAATCCAAGAAAGCTATTCACAATCAGATGTTCTTGTCACTAAGAATAGGGGGAGGAACTGGATCAAGACTAATATGAGCAGAGATAATAGTAGAAGCAAGTCCAGATCTAGATATCAGAATATGGAGTGCCACTATTGTAAGATGAAAGGATACATCAAGAAGTACTGCTTCCAATTTAAGAGAGATAACAAGAATGGTGACGATAAGAAAGAGAAAAAGAATGAACAAGTTGCTACAACTGCACACCATGAGCTCCTCGTTGTCTGTGATGAAGAGATGGTGAATGTCACACATGATGGTACTTGGCTCGTTGATAGTGAATCTGTTTTACATGTTACATGTTATAGAGAGTTTTTCTCTTCATATTGACGAGTCCGTAAACGCCGAGTTAAAAGTTTATTTTTATCTTCGTGTGTGAAAATAATTAATGTCGTTCGTTGTAGGCGGAGATCGGAAACAGTCAAGAAAATAACCACAAATTTTTAATCAATTTTAATCAAGTGGTTTTTATGTTTATTTAACTTGGGCAAGTCCCAAGGTCGATCACAAGGAGGCAAAGGAACAACCTAGAGATATGTCTATCTAATTTCGTGTTCGGTTTTCAAGGCGGTCTTTTTTTGGAATTTTCAATGCAATAAAGGGATGCAAAATGCAAAGTCGGCCTATTTTAGGGACTAAAATGTAAACTTCAATCAAACAATGTTCGAAAAATACGAAACTTGGCCGAGATGATATTTATGACAAAATTAATGCACTGTAATTTTTTTGGAATTTTCTGATGCAATATGAATTTTTTATGAATTTTTAAATGCAGAGAGAATGATTTTCAATATTTAATTATAATAAATATTAAACCTATTCATTTTCAAGAATTATAATTATCTAAGATCTATCACTAGATAATGGATCTTAGAAAAATTCTAAATCTCAAAAATGTGGGGTCTAATACCTATTAAAAATTAAACAATGAGATATGCAAAATGATTTTTACAGAGCAAATTATGCATGCAAATGCAAAGATTTTTAGGCACAATATCAATCAAAATAATCTCTACAGTATGTGATTTTTTGGAAATTTTAAGAGCAACGGTTAATCAAATATAAATTAAAGAGCATAAAATGGGAAAAGTTTGCAATTTTCCACAAAATCTTTATTTATTAATTAACTGTCAATCACAAAAATAGCCACAATATGTCAATGTGTAGAGAATTAAAAGATGAACATGCTATTTTTTTAATAATAAACTAATGTCTAGAAGAGATTCAAAACAGAGGGAGAACACAAGGGTGTAAATGCAGTAATTATAAATAAAATAAATAAAGAAATGCATTGGGGGGCATACGCGTAATTACCTAAACAAAATGGGGTGTCTCTACAAAAATTCCAGATGGGCACGCGCGCGGCACGTGCCCTCTGGAGGCAGGGCTATGCGTGCAATACAGTGGAGTTCCAGGGGGCCCTTTGTAAATTTCCCAACGGGTCACGTGCTACACACGCGACCCCTGGGAGCTGACGGAGGCTGACGTCCCCCACGCACGTGCGAAGTACGTGCTAGGGTCTCGGGCCTGCAGCCCGGCCTGGCGTGGCTGGTGGAGCTCGCAGCGGGGTTGGCGAAGGCGGAGAGAGCGGGGCAGCTCCTGTAGCGGCCGACGGTGCGGCCAAGGCGGGAGGAACTGGAGATGACGGCCGAACCTCTTGCCTTTGTCGATGAAGCAGGCGGAGTCGATGGCCGTGGAGGCTCTCCTGGAGGGTTGTCGGAGAAGGTGAAGTCGGGGCGGAGAAGATGACGCTATGCGGTGGAGCACCTGCAGTGGCAGCTCCGGTGGAAGGTGGCTGTCGGAGGTGAACGTCGTAGGGGGGGTGCTCCTGGCGGTGTCGGTTGTGTCTACGGCGGAGGAGGAGACCTCTGGCGGTGGCTGTGGTGAAGATCGGAGCTCTGGGAGATGGTAGCTGTCGACGGTGGAGTGTTGTAGTCGATGGAGAGCTCCTAGTCGGAGGGGCGCTCGACGATGAACGGAGATGACGATGTTCCTGGATGGTGGAGGTGAAGACGAAGGCTGCGTTGGCTCGGAGGAGTAGCGGTGGAGTAGGCGAAATCAGGCGGTCGACGAGCAAAGAAGGCGATGGCGAAATCGTAGTTGTTGGCTCTACGCTGGAAGCGGAGCTGGGCACGACGGCGATGAGGGCCGTGAGGCGACGAGCTTCTTACAGCTCGGATCTCGCCGCGTAAGAGGCTCGCCGGGCTGTCACCACCGACGAGACCTTGATGAAGTTGATGTATCGGCGGATGGCTTGGGACGAGGGTGTCGAGGCCTTTTAAATAGGATACGAGGTCGGCGATGGTCGTTGCGGGGTTGACGGAGGCGGAGATCGCGGGGCGACGGTTGGCGAGCGAAGATCACGGGCGGCCGTTGCGGAGGGCCGATGCGGGAGGTAGGAGGCGACGGTGGTCGCAAGGATGGGGGAGAGAGCACCAACCTTTCGATCAGAGAGAGAGAGATCGAACGGTTGGGAATGGGCCACGTGGCAAGGGGTGAGAAGACAGAGGCGGCGAGGCACGTGCGGAGCACGTGCTTGGGAGGCATGTGCGACACACGTGCGTGGCTTTTATTTTTTATTTTTTTATTTTTTTAATATTTTTTTATTAAAAATGATAAAAATAAAGGCTAAAAAACGCTGGCACGTGGCGGCCTCTGGGGCTGCCACGTGTCAGCACCAGAAAAATCGAAGAAAAAATCTTTTATAAAATAAAAAAGAAATAGCAAATGACCTCGGATCGAAAAAGTTCCTTCACGAAAAATGCTCGTCTCGATGAGATCTACAACTTTCATGAAGACATCAAAGCCTAAATCGGTCAAATGTAAAAAGTGAAATTTTGGGGTATCCCACGTACATAGAATACCTTGATTTTTGGTTTTCAATTTTTTTGTCATTTTTAGACACGATAAAAATTCGAAAAACTATGGAAAATTCAAAGATAAATAAAAGACACTTAATTCTATTTTTTTTGGATTTTTAATGATAAAGAAAATATATGCACAAAATACAAGGTCAAAAGCCGCGAAAATATACAATGTACAAAAGAGGCTCAAAACCCAACTTTCACATACGAGCTCCGATTCACTTGAACTTGATCTTGTTTTGAAGGTAATTGAATGTGCATTAGTTCAAAAGTGAGTAGGATCAAATTGGACACTGATGGGGAAGATATATGGCTTTTAGTCCGAAAATCCTGAAACTAGGGTTTGGGTTTTTGGTCCACTTAACAGGGTTAGTGATTTTTTTGTATTTTTTACTTATTCTTGTTAGTGATATGTACACAGTGGAGGTGGTTTTGTGTCATGCAGTGTTAGCATGGAGGTGTTAAAAATAGGGGAAGTTAGGCTATTTACAGGTCATTTTTGGCTTGGATTTTTGGCTTCTTATTTTATGCATAAATTAATGCTAAAATGCAATTCTTATGAAATCATGCATAAATGCTAATTATGTGAAATAAATGCAGAAATGCCGTTGATTTTGAGGTACTTGAGCTTAATTAATGAGACAGAGTGGTGAATCCGAGATTCGTCATCCCCTATACTTAAACCATGCTCGTCCCTGAGCATCAAAAAGAAATGTCATGAGGTGAAATGAGATTGGGTTCCGTACCAAGACCAAGAGCTGAAGGTGAAAATGAAACTAAACTCAACCTTTGGATTAATAGTGTGGCGGAACTTATGTGAGACTTAGAATTTTAAAATCAACAGCCCTCAAGTTCTACACATCATTGTCACAGTTTGGGCTCAGAAGTCATCTTAGATCAATCCTCTTCCCAAAGTATACCCTATGAACATTGAACAACCGACTCATGTATGTGAAGGTTTTTAGCTCTTCCCATTCAGAATGCCGGACTACCATGCTCCTCTCCTCTCCAGTAACTCGTCCTCGAGGAGTCAGGTATTTCCTTCTAAGGTCTGTCGCGCTGTGTTCACAATCGAATGAGGGAGAAGTTAGAAGAAGAAGAAAAGAACTAGAGGGTGGCCAGTGTAGTCACCTCTCCTTGTGAAGATGGCCAGTGTAGCCGAGTCTCCACCAAGATTTGCAGGTTCTTGAAGCTTGGACCTTTTTGGTCAGATTTTTATTTGGTAGAATGCTTCTTTGTATTTGGAATTTTTGGTGGTTCTGCTTGAATCTTGTTATGCCCCTACGGATATAGAATCTTTTTGTTCCGTACATTTTTTGGGGTCTTGGAAAAAAATTATGCCCAGCCGCCCATCCCTTTTCTGAAGCTTTATTTCAACCCGTACTCCGGTCTTTAGATTTCCACGCTACCAGAAAAGAGACTCACACAGTCTTCCAACATCCCGTCTGAGTTGAGCTAAGTGCATAGTGCGAGAGTGCGAATTAATTCCCTATTCCAGAGTTGTACCCAGAATGAAGAGACCAGGTTAGACACTAAGAGTCAAACGCTGCACATTGTCATGTGGAACTTAAAGAATTAAGTCAACAGAACTGAAGTTCTTAAAATCTTATTTCTCGGTGAAGTTCCTCTGAAAATTAGGTGGATTAAGGTCAAGTCCAGACCACTCTCGGTTTCTACTCATAACTCGGTTCAGAACCCAATGACTTTTCACAGATGCAAATGCATGTGATGTTGGATGAAGTGCAGGTGTGTGTAATGCAGACACATTTTTTTAAATTTTTTTTAACATTTTATGCAAGGGATTTTTTTATGCAGAAAATGGAATAAGAAGCCTTCTTTTTTTTCAAAAATTTTAGACACGGCTAGTGTTAGTAGAAAAACCTTTTTTTGAGCTTATTTGTTGTTGTTTTTTCAAGTTAGTACCCACCCCGTAAATACATATAGACTTACGCGAAAGTACGAGATATGGGTAAAATATATACAAAGTATATATACAGACCCCCCTATACTTAGCGAGTGATGTGTCCTCAGAGCACAAGAAGCGGAAGACATAGCTCGGGCTAAGCGTAAGGGAGTGGAAAAAATGAAAAGAAAAGCGGTCAGGAAATGAGGAGAGTATATACAGATGGGTGTTGGTTCCCCCTATACTTAGGCTCTGATCAACCTAAGTATGGAAGAATGGTGGAAATGGAGCGATCGAGAGTTAGGAGAGGAATGATATATACAGATGGCATCGGTCCCCCCCTATACTTAGGCCTTGTCCTAAGTAGAGGAAGAAGCTGTACAAGGAGACCGATGTGGTCGGGAGGGAGGGTGGGTAGCCGATGATTAAGGCGGTTTTCGGATGATCTTCTTGTGAGCCTGTGGTGGGGGATCGTAATGATGAGACGGAGATGAAGCATATGATTCCCAGCTGTGATCAGTGTCATCCTCAGAAAAAACATGATGGATAATAGATGAAGTGTTTGAGTCAGATGAAAGATATCCATCATCAGAGTTATCCTCAAAGGAGTAGTAATTGAAAGTGGACATACTCCAAGTATTCTGGTCTTTTTGTTTCTTTAGTTGTTTCCTCAGACTTCGTTCCTTCTTGGGGTCAATCGGTTTGTCCTCAGATGAATACTCAGAAGCACCGGTCCCAGTCAGCTCATATGAAATAATTCCAGTGTACTTGAAGAGTGCAGGAGCATCAGCTTTGGATGAGTAGTAGTTAGGAACGGGAGTTATCCAACGAGAATTGAATTTTGGATCCTTGCAAAGATATGGCTTTAGAGCTGCCGAACAGACTTCACTCATGTATACTACCTTTTCCGGATCTGATGAGGGACCATCAGATGACTCCTCTTCCAAAAAGATTACTCTCTTTTTATTTCGTCGTGAAGGTGTCGGTTCACTTGAGTATCCAGATGAATAGCCATTGGAATTCTCCTTGGTCGGTGCTCGGTCTGCGTGCTTGTTCTTAGTCTCCCGAATGTTTGAGCACTCTCAATTTGGGATGATTTGATCAAGATATTCAGAGAATGTTGCTCCAGGGTGCGACCATGCATATGTTTCAGGATCGTAGTAGAAAGATTTGTCTATTTTGAGATCCGTGGGAATTGAAATACTGGGGAGAGTCTCTGCATGTTCTTTCTCAATTGATTCGATGTTGGCGCATTCCTGTGTCGAGTTGATGTAATCCATGTAGTCAGAGTAGGTTGACCCAGGGTGTGCCCATGCATAATTCTTCAGATCATATGATTCATATACATGATTCTCCATGGTGAGAGCAGCTGGGAATGGAGCAGGGGTGAGATTTTCTAAACCAATAATCTCATCAACAACCGCTATCTCAGGTGTGGCTGCGGGGTAGAGCTCTTCTACCGCTTCATAGTTACGGTTGTCGGGGACTTTGGGGGTTGCCTCAGAAGATCGTGGTTCCTCAAAGATATGGTAAGATCTAAGTGTTTCCAATGCTGTGAAATTGATTTCCCGAGTCTCACAATCAATACTTGCCTTGGCCAATGCCAAGAATGGCTTTCCGAGAATGATTGGAGATTGGGTGAATTCTCCTTGATGCTCAATATCAATGATCGTGAATTGTACTTTGAGCGGAGCACCTTGGAATTTCATGATGACAGAAATGATTCCTCTCGGCTGCTTTATTGATCGGTCCGCTAATTGAACAATCTCTCGTATCTTCCGAATCGGTCCGAGTTTGAGTTCATGGAATACAGAGGTCGGGAGGATATTAATTGGTGAATCGTCATCAATCCGAGCATGGGTGAAAATTGTATCTTTGATTTCACAATCAAATCTGAGCAACCGCTTCACTATGCGGCTCTTGGTTTTTCTCCTCAACACCAAGGAGGAGGCCATTGACAAGATATGTCTTTCAGTCTTTGTTCGTATCCTACCCGACTTTTTGTTCATTAATTTCTCTGTTATAAATCTTTTAAGGTCGGGGAAGTGTTCAATGGCCTGTATAAAGGGAAGTTCAAACATCAACCGTTTTTCCCGTGCTTCCCGTATAGTCGGATCCAAATTTCGCAGATCGTCTTCAGTTTCAATTTTTATGAAATTTTCTGATTTTTCAATTTTTTTGTGATTTTCAAACGTTTCCATTTTTTTGGTATTTTCTGGGTGGTATGGGGGTGTGGTGTGTTCGGAGTGATAGTTAGTGGCATAGTCATCCCTAGGGGAAGAATATGTGAAAGTGATATTATCAGAATCGTCCCTAGGTCTTTGAATTTCCTCAAAATTTTCAGTCTCGGATCCAATCATTTCCTCATTCATTTTCATGTCCGAGTTACCAGAGATTAGTCGATCGGCAAGTTCTTGAAATCTATCCTCCATTAAACCAAACTTCTTATTGATCCTCAAAATATTCTCCAAAATCTCTTCATGACCAAGCATGAGAGCAGTTGGGATATGTTTTTGTAATTGAATATCCTCTTCCATTTTTCTATATGTACTAGAGGAGGAGTCTCTTGAAATATCCGGTACATGATCATCGTTTTCTGAGAGTACCTCCTCAATAATCATGGAAGGTGGCTGCTCATATGGTCTAGGTGTGTAGAGTTGGTCCGAGGAGAGTTCAATCCTTTGAGTGGTCGAACCTTGATATTGTGGAGTCAATATACAGTGTTGATGTGTTCCTATGTGATCGGTCCAATCCTCTGTATGAGTGAAGAGGGGGTTGTTATGTTCAATCCAAGATAATGATTGTTCATCGGTGTTCAAGGGGAGGGTCGATGGAAGAGGTGAAGAAGTGTTCCATTGGATCATGTGGTTATCATCTCCCATAAATGATGGATTGACATTTATTGAATATGAAGGATGAATTGTATGATTAGCGAAAGAGGATTGATAAATGAAGAAGTAGAGCCCTCAATCATTTGTTGGTTTGTCTGCTCTGAATACAAAGGGTTGTTATTCATGAAACATGTCGGATTAGCAGAGGGAGATGGATTTATTGGTGGTTGATGGGGAGGTGTTTTGGGTCTAACCGATACGAATTCATTTTCATAGTATAGCTCTGATGGATTCTCGGATAAACGTTCGGCTATTTTTGAAAGAGCTGAAAGGAATGAGGGGTTGGATCTGCAAGAGTTATTGGAGAAGAATTCCATGGTGAATTTTAAATCAAGAAAGGAGAGAGATGATTGCACTGGATAAATAAGAGAATTTTTGTCAAATGTGCGGATGTTGATCTTTAATATCGGTTCACGCACACCAATGCAAACACAATTCAAACCCTGGGTTTACCAACGCATAAAATAAAGCCATAAGAGTTCGGCTATTATCTTTTCAATTTTAGTTGGTTATAAATCAATCTTGGCAAAAATTTAGCGAGCTGAGATTTCGGATTTGGGATCTAGCCTTAAGTGTCGTCTCTCACTCACTCAGAAAAATAAAATCATCCAAGGTCGGGGTTGCTCTCCCGCAGAAATTCTTGATTTTATGGGTTATTTTGAAATCGGCTATATTTAGCAGTCCCGATTTTTAATGAAGTGATCACTAAAGAATTTAGATGAGCACAAATACACGTCTACCGTCCAGTCCCAAATTCTTTTTAAAATTATGTGATAAAACAAGAGGGAGGAGTTCAGGAAAAGCCGATGCACGCGAAAAACAATGATGTATGCTCAGTTAGAAGACTTACAGTGCCTCCTCGCAATCTCCATGTGGGATGCAATACAGAATTGAAAAATTTATTCTAAATGAGCCGATGAAAACCACACATAAGCAGAAAGTTCTATTATCGGGAAGAATTGAGTTAAATTTGGCTAAGTTGAACGATCTAATGTGCGTCTTGATTAACGTACAGTGTGGCTTAAGATCCTACGAGCATAATCAAAAAATAAAAATGCTCTGAGAGCTGTATGTGCAGGTCTATCCTAATCGCCACTCAAGTCGGGCCCCACCCTCACCGGAGAGCTGTATGTGCGTCTTGTTTTTATCTTTGTGTGTGAAAATAATTAATGTCGTTCGTTGTAGGCGGCGATCGGAAATAGTCAAGAAAATATCCACAAATTTTTAATCAATTTTAATCAAGTGGTTTTTATGTTTATTTTACTTGAGCAAGTCCCAAGGTCGATCACAAGGAGGCAAAGGAACAACCTAGAGATATGTCTATCTAATTTCATATTCGATTTTCAAGGCGGTCTTTTTTTGGAATTTTCAATGCAATAAAGGGATGCAAAATGCAAAGTCGGTCTATTTTAGGGACTAAAATGTAAACTTCGATCAAACAATGTCCGAAAAATACGAAACTTGGCCGAGATGATATTTATGACAAAATTAATGCACTGTAATTTTTTTGGAATTTTCTGATGCAATATGAATTTTTTATGAATTTTTAAATGCAAAGAGAATGATTTTCAATATTTAATTATAATAAATATTAAACCTACTTATTTTTAAGAATTAAAATTATCTAAGATCTATCACTAGGTAATGGATCTTAGAAAAATTCTAAATCTCAAAAATGTGGGGTCTAATACCTATTAAAAATTAAACAATGAGATATGCAAAATGATTTTTACAGAGCAAATTATGCATGCAAATACAAAGATTTTTGGGCACAATGTCGATCAAAATAATCTCTACAATATGTGATTTTTTGGAGATTTTAAGAGCAACGGTTAATCAAATATAAATTGAAGAGCATAAAATGGGCAAAGTTTGCAATTTTCCACAAAATCTTTATTTATTAATTAATCGTAAATCACAAAAATAGCCACAGTATGTCAATGGGTAGAGAATTAAAAGATGAACATCATGCTATTTTTTGAATAATAAACTATTGTCTAGAAGAGATTCAAAACAGAGGGAGAACACAAGGGTGTAAATGCAGTAATTATAAATAAAATAAATAAAGAAATGCATTGGGGGGCATACGCGTAATTACCTAAACAAAATGGGGTGTCTCTGCAAATATTCCAGAGGGGCACGTGCGCGGCACGTGCCCTCTGGAGGCGGTGCTATGCGTGCAATACAGTGGAGTTCCAGGGGGCCCTTTGTAAATTTCCCAACGGGTCACGTGCTACACACGTAACCCCTGGGAGCTGACAGAAGCTGACATCCCCCACGCACGTGCGAAGCACGTGCTGGGGTCTCGGGCCTGCAGCCCAGCCTGGCGTGGCTGGTGGAGCTCGCAGCGGGGTTGGCGAAGGCGGAGAGAGCTGGGCGGCTCCTGTAGCGGCCGGCGGCGCAGCCAAGGCGGGAGGAGCTGGAGATGACGGTCGAACCTCCTGGCTTTGTCGATGAAGCAGGCGGAGTCGATGGCGGTGGAGGCTCTCCTAGAGGGTTGTCGAAGAAGGCGAAGTCGGGGCGGAGAAATGACGCTATGCGGTGGAGCACCTGCAGTGGCAGCTCCGGTGGAAGGTGGCTGTCGGAGGTGAACGTCATAGGGAGGGTGCTCCTGACGGTGTCGGTTGTGTCTACGGCGGAGGAGGAGACCTCTTGCTGTGGTTGTGGTGAAGATCGGAGCTCTGGGAGATGGTAGCTGTCGATGGTGGAGTGTTGTAGTCGATGGAGAGCTCCTGGTCGGAGGGGCGCTCGACGATGTTCCTGGATGGTGGCGGTGAAGACGAAGGCTGCGTTGGCTCAGAGGAGTAGCGGTGGAGTAGGCGAAATCAGGCGGTCGACGAGCGAAGAAGGCGATGGAGAAATCGTAGTTGTTGGCTCTACGCTGGAAGCGGAGCTAGACACGATGGCGATGAGGGCCGTGAGGCGACGAGCTTCTTACAGCTCGGATCTCGCCGCGTAAGAGGCTCGCCGGGCTGTCACCACCGGCGAGACCTTGATGAAGTTGATGTATCGGCGGATGGCTTGGGACGAGGGTGTCGAGGCCTTTTAAATAGGATACGAGGTCGGCGATGGTCGTTGCGGGGTTGACGGAGGCGGAGATCGTGGGGCGACGGTTGGCGAGCGAAGATCACGGGCGGCCGTTGCAGAGGGCCGGTGCAGGAGGTAGGAGGCGGCGGTGGTCGCAAGGTTGGGGGAGAGAGCAGCAACCGTTCGATCAGAGAGAGAGATCGAACGGTTGGGAATGGGCCACGTGGCAAGGGGTGAGAAGGTAGAGGCGGCGAGGCACGTGCGGAGCATGTGCCTTGGAGGCACGTGCGACGCACGTGCGTGGCTTTTTATTTTTTATTTTTTATTTTTTAATAATTTTTTTTACTAAAAACGATAAAAATAAAGGCTAAAAATGCTGACACGTGGCGGCCTCTGGGGCTGCCACGTGTCAGCACCAGAAAAATCAAAGAAAAAAATCTTTTGTAAAATCAAAAAGAAATAGTAAATGACCTCGGATCGAAAAAGTTCCTACACAAAAAATGCTCGTCTCAATGAAATCTACAACTTTCATGAAGACATCAAAGCCTAAATCGGTCAAATGTAAAAAGTGAATTTTTGGGGTATCCCATGTACATAGAATACCTTGATTTTTGGTTTTCTATTTTTTTGTCATTTTTAAACACGATAAAAATACGAAAAACTATGGAAAATTCAAAGATAAATAAAAGACACTTAATTCTAATTTTTTTTGGATTTTTAATGATAAAGAAAATATATGCATAAAATACAAGGTCAAAAGCCGCGAAAATATACAATGTACAAAAGAGACCCAAAACCCAACTTTCACATACGAGCTCTGATTCACTTGAACTTGGTCTTATTTTGAAGGTAATTGAATGTGCATTAGTTCAAAGGTGAGTAGGATCAAATTGGACACAGGATGGGGAAGATATGTGGCTTTTAGTCCGAAAATCCTGAAACTAGGGTTTGGGTTTTTGGTCCACTTAACAGGGTTAGTGATTTTTTTGTATTTTTTACTTATTCTTGTTAGTGATATGTACACAGTGGAGGTGGTTTGTGTAATGCTGTGTTGGCATGGAGGAGTTAAAAATAGGGGAAGTTAGGCTATTTACAGGTCATTTTTGGCTTGGATTTTTGGCTTCTTATTTTATGCATAAATTAATGCTAAAATGCAATTCTTATGAAATCATGCATAAATACTAATTATGCGAAATAAATGCAGAAATGTTGTTGATTTTGAGGGACTTGAGCTTAATTAATGAGACTTAGAGTGGTGAATCCGAGATTCATCACATATACAACTGGTGATTTTGGCACATTGAAGATGAGGATTAGTTCTTTGTCCTCTGTTGTTGGCATTGGTAATGTTGCTTTAGAATGTCAATGGAGCAGTGTTGACGCTCAAAGATGTGAGACATGCACCAGGCATGCACTTAAGTCTCATTTCTATAGGTAATCTTGATAATGAAGGATACCTCAAAACTTTGGTAGCGAGCAATGGAAGCCTACTTGGGTATCCTTGGTTATTGCTCATGGTAAGAAGTATAGCAATAATCTTTACATCGTGAATGCATCCATTTCCCATGATATTGCACATGTGACTGGAGATGCAAAATCCATTGAGTTGTGACATCGACGATTGGGTCACATGAGCGAGAAGTGATTGCAGTGTTTGGTGAAGAAGAATATGCTGGCAGATGTCAAGAAAGAGAAGTTGGAGAGATGAACACATTGCTTGGCTGGAAAGCAGATGTGAGTCTCCTTCAAGAGTCATCCACCTTGTAGGAAGATTCAACCATTAGAGCTTATTCATACAGATGTTTGTGGTCCTTTTAAAGTGAGTTTTCCTATTGGTGTACTTTATTTTGTTACATTCATTGGTGATTTTTCCAGGAAAGTTTGGGTCTACACCTTAAAGAAGAAGGACCAAGTCCTTGGTGTTTTCAAAGACTTCCATATGCTAGTGGAGCGACAATCTGGAAAGGAACTTAAGTGCATCCGTAGTGACAATGGTGGTGAGTATATTGGGTTATTTGATGACTATTGCAGATCTCGTGGTATTAGGTATCGTAAGACTCTACCCGAGACATCACAGTTGAATAGCATAGTAGAGAGAATGAACAAGACATTGATGGAGTGAGTCGGATGTCTCCTTTCTGAAGCTAAGTTGCCTATCTTTTTTGGTGTGAAGCACTTTATACTATTGTTCATGTTGTTAATCTATCTTCACATGTATCTTTGGATGGTGATGTTCCTGACAAGGTTTGAAATGGAAATAATGCCTCCTACAACCATTTGCGGGTCTTTGGATGTGACACTTTTGTTCATATCCCCAAAGATGAAAGGTCCAAGTTGGATGCAAAGGTGAAGCAGTGCATTTCTTGGGATATGACCAAGATGATTTTGATTATAGGTCGTACGATCCAGTTGAGAATAAGCTGGTGAGGAGCAGAGATGTGGTCTTCTCTGAAGATCAAACCATTGAGGACATCCAGAACGCAGTTAAGGACTCTCCTTCGAGCAGCCATGAGCTGGATGATGTGGAGCGGATTTCATTGTAGAGTACTCCACATGCGGTGTCAAATGATACTGATGAACATGTGTCAGATGCAAGAGATGAGGAGGATGTACCACAGATCTCTACTCATGATGCATATGATGATGCATATGATGATGGTGGTGGGCAGGATGATGAGATCTCTTCTTCTTCTAAAGCTCTCCCACCAAAGAGACCTGTGAGGGAGATGCGACCCTCAACCAGATATTCTGCACAAAAATACATTTTCTGACAAATAGTGGCGAGTCTGAATGTTATGAAGCTTTACAAGATGCAAACAAGGAGAAATGAGCAAAAGCTATGAAAGAAGAGATGGAGTCCCTTCATGATAACCATACATTTGAACTTGTGAGGTTGCCCAAAGGCAAGCATGCATTGAGAAACAAGTGGATTTATATAGTGAAACATGATGAATACTTTACAAATCAAGGTATAAAGTTAGGTTGTTGTGAAAAGTTTTAACCAAAGAAAGGGGGTTGACTTTGAGGAGATCTTTTCTCATGTGATGAAGATGTCTTCTATTAGGGTGGTTCTGAGCTTGATTGCTAGCCTGGACTTGGAAGTTGAATAGATGGACGTGAAGACGGCCTTCCTCCATGGTTACCTTGAGGGGGAAATTTACATATTGCAACCAAAGGGTTTCGCAGTTAGGACAGGAGAGATTATGTTTACAGGCTAAAGAAAAGCCTCTGTGGCTTAAAGCAAGTACCAAGGCAATGGTACAAGAAGTTTGAGTCATTCATAGGGGAGCATGACTATTCCAAAACTACTTCAGACCATTGTATTTTCATGAAGAAATTCTCAGGTGACGACTTCATCATTTTGTTACTTTATGTTGATGATATGTTGATTGATGGCAACAACAGTGGGAGAATCTCTTACTTGAAGAAAGAGTTGAGCAAGTACTTTTTTTATGAAGGACCTGGGACATGCAAGTCAATTTTTTGGCATGAAGATCACAAGGGATTGAAAGGTAAGGAGGTTGTGGATTTCCCAAAAGATGTACATTGAGAAGGTACTTCAGATATTTTATATGGAGAAGGCAAAGCCAGTTAGCATCCCTCTTGGAGCGCATTTCAAGTTAAGCTCCAAAACTAGTCCACAAAATAATGAAGAGAAGAAAAACATGGAAAGAGTTTCCTATGAATCAGCCTACAGGCAATCTCATGTATGCCATGGTTGTACAAGGTCAGATATTGCTCATGCAGTTGGAGTTATTACCAGGTTCATCTCAGATCCCGGGAAACAACATTGGAAAGCAGCTGAATGGTCTTGAGATATCTACAAGGTACCAACAATTATTCTTTTTGTTTTGCAACAGAGAGGCCTATTCTTCTTGGATACACAGATCCAGACATGGCAGGTGACAGTGATGGGATAAGATCTATATCGGGTTACATGATGTCCTTTGCAGATGGCGCAGTTTCTTGACAGTCCAGGCTTCAGGTGAGTGACACTATCAACTACAGAGGCTGAATTCGTTGCAGCTACATATGCATGCAAGGATTTGTTATGGATGAAGAAGTTCATTTAGGAACTTGGTTTTCATATGAAAAAGTACGCGCTATACTGTGATAGTCAGAGCGTTATTCACCTTGGCAAGAACTCTACATTCCATGCAAGATCAAAGTACATCGATGTCAGATATCATTGGATGCATGATGTCTTAGAATCAAAGCAGCTTGTACTTTGACAAGTTCCACACAGATGACAACGGTGCAGATATGATGACGAAGACTTTGCCGCTTGGAAAGTTCAAGAGATGTTGTTCCCTCACAGGTATGGAGCAATTCCCACATTGTCGATGAGGGGGAGTTTTGTTTTTCCTAATCCTATTGGAAGTAGGAATTCATGTTTCCTTATTTGCTCATCTCCGTGGAGTATAAATAAGGGGTATGAGATACATATCAGGATCATCCCAACACAAGCTCTCATATTACAAGAAAGAAATAAGAAAGAGATGGAGAAGAAAGAAGGTTTGTGGTTGTCGTGCAGTTTGGAGGGAGTAGTCCTTGGAGCATTTCTTCTTTAGCATCCTTCCCTACAGTTTGACGACAAATTCATCATTTTGGTGATATTTCTCCTCTCTACTATTCTTCATTGTTTGGATATTTGTAGCACCGTATAGAGGGCCGGCATTTTGTAAGCCCCTAATAGGATTATTAGATTATAGTGCTTGATTTTGAGTTGCGATCAACCATGTGGTTTTTTCCCCTCACATTGAGGTTTTCTGCGTTAAAATTCCTCGTGCACTTGTGATTGCTTTTGTTCTTGCATTTGTAGTTATTTGCTCGCTATTCAGATTGTTCATGGTTCTTCTACCATTTGATTTACAGTTAATCTTGTTAAGTGGTTGTTTCGATAACGCTTTCGCAAATATTGTGGGATTGATTGTTCCTAACACATCCGAGCCCCTTCTGCTAATTTTCTTTAGAATGTGCATGTCCATGTTTGGGTACAGTTATGTCTTCACTATCCATGTTCCTTAATTTACTTCCTCGTCGATCAGGCTCTGATGTCTCGTCTTGGCTTTTGTGCTTTGAGTGATTAATACTGTTGCTGCCTTCTTGATTGATTTTTACACTATTTTTTCTTGATATGGTCCATCGTTGACTTTACAAATGCTTTCCTTTTTAGTTTTATATATAATCATTATTTATTTTGGTCTTGTATAGTATATATTTCTGACCGTATTATATGATGCATGCATCCATCTTGGTATCATGATACTGAAAGTGATACTGATGATTTTGTTTGCATATCACATATTTGTTTTGATTTAATAAAATAGAAATCCATGAAATATATACACAATTCCAGTGGTGTAAAAGGATGTTTCCAATATTGGAGATGTAGCATTCATAACATAGTCCCAAATCAAATACCTATTAAGTGTAAGAATGGGTATTGTTCCTGGATTTTTGTGAGGTGTTGGATCTGTGCGAGGTGCTGAATCCGCGATTGAAAATGTGTATTGTTTCCGGATCCATGAGAGGTGACAGATCTGTAGTCACACACGAGTATTGTTTCTGAATCCGTAAGAGGTGTCGGATTCAACGGTGGCAAATAATGCGTTGTCGGATCCTTGATGAGAATGCACATGGGAGCACATTCTACGTGTATTAAATATGTGATTTGCGGTCAAGAAAAGATAGGGGTTGTGAGATGAGTAAAGGAAGAGAGAGAGAGAGGAAGAGAGGAAGGCTTATTCATGGGAGAAAAACTCATGTATATGTACGTAACTATGCATTGAATAGAAGGTGCATTGTATGAAATAAAATGACCTTTTCAAAAAAAAAGTATGAAATAAAATGAGAATAAGCGTGCACCATTATCCTTGATAACCTTTCAAATTATATAAAACACATGTACCCCATGTCATGTCACTTTATGTGGTAAATAGTGCAACCCTTATCCTTGATAATCTTTCAAAATGTATAAAACCATCGTTCCATGTCATCTACGTTGTGCTTTAGCATGGGGGTTGAGGGACTTTCTTCTACGGGTGTCCATGGGGCGGGTACCCGTCCCATTTGATCGCGACCTGTCCCGCCCCGTCCTATTGGTATTGGGTCACGGGTCGACTTGCCCCATTCCAACGGGTACTCAATTGCATCGGATACCCGGTTAATGCCAATAGATGTTGGCTACCCACGGGTACCCACAGATACCTGTGGGGATAAAGAGAGATACTTCAAGTGAAAGGTGGCATATATTAAAATGCAAACGATATGTCCAACTATGTATATTTGTATCTATATCATATTCATAATGATAATGCCAGATACGAAAATCTAAATGGTACGGAATGCATTCAGATAGAGACATATAAACATAGATAAACAAATTAATGAGGATATACAAAACTATGCAATTATTGTAAACCATATGAATACATGCTATTGGAAGGAATACTATCGAATACGGATCTAATAATGACACATTCATGTAGGTTCATCGCCATAATGAATCAAATACAGATAAAAGAGATGCAAATATATATATAATCTGAGGACAACATGACAAACAATATAAGTATATAGTCCTATTTGTAAATGGTTATATTAATTATCATCGTAATTGGTTATTGCGATGTGTGTGTGCACGCTCTTAAGTGTGTGCACGGTGCACGTGGGTGTGGGCGTGGACGCATGCACGTGAGCATGTTCATTTGCAACGGATGAGGACGCGAATGCACGTGTGGCATGCGTGTGCGTACGCAAGTGCGTGTGCGATACAATTCGTATTCAGTTGTATTCATTATCATCATGTTTGGATGCTAGGATGTATGCATATCGATTTGGATCGTATCCGCAGACTCCTTGATTACTATTGTAATTATTCGGGACAAAAGGTGAACTATAGCAAATCCTCGGGGGACAACCTAGCTGCAGTTCTATCGAACGTGTTCCTACACATTGCGGGTACCTGACCCATCATTTTCAAACGAGTACCCGATGATTTTAGGGTCAAAATGAACGGATCGGATCGGATACACATTGATCCGGACATTTTGAAAACCCCTACTTTCTTCCGATGCAAAGTCCCCGAAGTTTACACTAATTATCATATCAGTGTTAAAAAATTGGGGAAAATGGGGGTCCAATTGCTATATCATTGAGTTGTGATTTTCATTCCTACCACTCGGTGACTTCACAGATGATATAAAGTTGTTGTAATAAATAGAATTGTGGTAGCAAATAAATCCGTGGAGAGCGAATCCATGGGAAGTAAAATACGCAGGTGCATACATACGTATACGGTTGAAATAATAATAATAATAACAAGCATGGCTCCGCCGTAAGAATACTACTATTTTATATATCCGATCCCATTTATCTACTCACAACTGATTGGTATTAGTGGTTTCAATTATCAAACTTTGTGAATTCTTAGTGGTTTTAATTTACCTTAGTAGGTCGGATTATTGGATTATCTAGAAATCTAATTGCATTAACGGATCAAATAACATAATGTGGTCTGCATTACTTTAAAATATTTGAGGTGATGGTGAAAGTGATGGAAGACTTGATGGCCTCAACCCTTGGGATCCCCTGATAGAGACCTCGATCTCACTAGCTTGTGTGGGTTGGAAGGCAAGTAGGTCCGCATGCGCCTCAATGTAGTTTCTGTGATCGCCCGACCAACATTCGAGGATGCGTTGTAGTTAGTCTGGTCTTCACTTTTAGTCACAGTATTAATACGGGAGGTCAATCAGGGTCTATCAGTGGAGTTGGTTTATCGTATTGGTTCAATGAAGGGAGTTCATCCATGTGGTTAGCGAAGAAGGTGTTTTACCAACTTGCACATAGCAAGAGAAAATCAGAAGGCATTCATGGATTTTCTTGACTACAGTAAGCGAGTAGTGAATCATATCCTAAATCAGATCGTGTACTATAGTTTGCGCCCTATCATCATGGACTTTTACCGACAAGTAGTAGATCTTAGTTGATCATTGTTGAACTCAATTGATTATCTCATTTGTATTTGGATGGAATCATAGAAACATCAGAGTTGCTAGAAAAAAGATGTGTTGGGAACTTAGCTAGGATGCATATAATTAATAATAGTGCTTATGTAACTTAAATGTGATAACCTAAATGACAGAGCTATCTTGCAGAATGTTCACCTCCCGATGAGTACTTATTAATAGTTCCTTCCTCATTAGTATTGATTCCTTACAGTTACAAATTCTTGTGCACACTTTTACCCATTTTTAGTTATTATTTTCTATCTGTATTGGGCGCTTTGCTCATAAACTCTTTTATGTGAAATCGGTAGGTTTCGCAGGAGTGGCAACTACAGCAGTAGGCGGCTTGTAGGTTGACTTTATACAGCTAAGACTATGGGTGCAATGGCTTACTTTCTTTTTATTTTTTTTGCATGTATACATGTTTTTGAGGGTCATGATGTGTATGTACATGTTGCTATACATTTTGATACATTTTGCATCTTTTATAGACATTGATGCAAGGAAATTAAATAAAAATGTAGTAGTTTTTTTCTTTCTTTACTATTCTCTTGCATGTATTGTAGAACTGGGTATTTCGAATGTAGAACATATATGTGGACATGTATTGCTGAAGGTGTTACAACAAAATATATAGTGACAGTTAGAGAAGCTTCTTTTGTGTCTTTATTTCCAGCAAGTCAATGGTAGGCTGAAACTTTTAGACGTTATTCTAAACAATGAATTCATCAACCACGCAGATTTCTTGGTTGTTTATCAAAGAGTTTATGGTCACTAATAAGGATGGTCCATAATTGGTGTAAAGGTTCGCGATATCTTTAAT
This sequence comes from Ottelia alismoides, assembly GCA_037367405.1. Taxonomy (NCBI): domain Eukaryota; kingdom Viridiplantae; phylum Streptophyta; class Magnoliopsida; order Alismatales; family Hydrocharitaceae; genus Ottelia; species Ottelia alismoides. The sequence continues at coordinate 384,533 of JAZKJV010000300.1, read as the reverse complement.
GAAAGCAGACGAGGTACGAAATACTCACACGATTCTTTATTATCAAGGCAAAGGTAGCATTTGTTGGCCAATTGCACACCTCACTTTTTAATACTATAAAAGTATTAGATTTTTATTTTTGTATGGTAGCCAACAAAAGGAAGAAATCCTTTTTGCGATGGATTTTGACCAAAAGAAAATTGCTAAGCAAGCATTTTCAAATCTATTGTAGATGAAGGCGCGTTGCCCTCCTGATTTTGCAGACAGTGATTCTAAGTTCTAACTATCTTTATATACTACTCTTGAGCATTTTCCTTGCAAAAATCGATCTAGAATTATTTCCCTTTTTTCTTGGGTCCATCCTTGTTCTTATGACCTTGTATAAGGGACTTTGAAATGTTTATATGCCTCTTGGATAGATATATGCTTATGTAACAGGACAACGGCCGATCGAATAGTGTGACTATCCTCATGTTACCCATTAGAATGATTACTACCAAGCTTAGAAGTAAATAATTATTAAAACTAAGTAGTTATACGGATATATTAGTCGGTAAATATTTCCATGATGAAATATACTCGAGGATATATTGATGAATCGAATCAAATATTTCAATATCAAGAAGCAAGGAGGCCAACGGTTAGACATAGAAATCACCTTATTTTAAATATGATTATCGATATTGTTGACTCAAATAAAGGATTTCTGTGAGTAACAGATCTTCAACAATTTGTATTAAACAAATATGGAAATAGATCAATGGATAAAAATGATTATATAATACATGTAATATTAGTCTAAGATGAAAAGGGTGAAAGCATGTGAATTTAACAACATGATAATACTGGTGCAAAATATTATCAGTAGGTTGGTGGGATTTATATATAGATATACAATCAACATAGATCTTCTCATATCTAACGAAACATCATTATTTATTAATTATATCCTAAGGGAGTGGAATCCAGATGGAAGAAAACAAAACCCTGGTTATAAAAAAAATGCTAAGTGTAAGAGCATGCAAAGAAGAATGCATGCATATGATATCTAAGTTACATGATGGATACAAGGCACAAACATTATTATATATTACGTAAGGTTGGTTGTAATTGGGAAAGAATTGAGCATTATACTCGTGAGATGAAAATATGATCTTCACGTGTAGTGTTGCATGATTTTCAAGAAGGATGTAACTTAGTATAAGTCAGCAAATAAAATATAAAATACCACCTTTATAAATAGTCATCCACCTCATCTATGTTAGTACCTTGATTGCATAAATAGTGTATCGTTATTTTGATGATAACAAATCTTTGTGAGAATAGATAAGTCTACAAATTTCGTGACAAGTTCATTTTAAGTTTGAAGCATAAAAGCTATAGACAAGCTAAACGATGTGGATATAGTGAAGAAGAGAAAAAAAGACTTTTGTAACAGGCTTATGTAAAAGGTCTCATATATATATATATATATATATATATATATAGAGAGAGAGAGAGAGAGAGAGAGAGAGATACATACATACATGTGTATCATGCAGACATATTAATTTAAAGCCTTATTGATCGATCAACCTTCATGATCCAGTCGATCAACTACCTCTGATCGACCAAATTAATTGACTTGATCGGCCATCACTGATCGATCAACCCACTTGATCCTATCGATCACCCTTGATTGATCAGTTGCCTTTTATGATTGATCATGATTTAAATTTAACTTCCCTCGGTTATATTATGATCACTCACCTTGATCTACATGATCGTTCAACTTGAGATGATCGATCATCTTCCTTATATGATCCATCATATATCAAATCCTGATGACTTCTTTCTGGAGTTGTTCCAGCGGCTATATTGTTTAAGTCGTCTCCAACACTGTAAGTAGGACCATAGACCCCATTATCGAGAACATGCATTCTAAGATAAAGCCTCTCTTTCTCTCTCAAAGCTTTATTCGAGGCCGGCTATCTTGCTCTCTGCTTCAATACCACATCTTGAGAGCTAGTCTTATACATGCTCGATTTACAATTCAATTATTTTATTATACCATGCATTTTCTTAGCCTCGTTATTCGCATTGCATATTCATGTTTAAGGCTTTTTTATAGTGCTGTAATTTTTACATTACTGATGTACTGTAACACTTGGTATTTGATCCAAGATGGACAAAGGACTTGGTATTTGATGCAGTTGTGGAAAAGACGATGTGCAATCCAAAATACTTGTAAACGGTTGAGTTATCCGTGGAGAAATAACTCGAGATAGTGGAATAGTTGATTGACTATGTCAATTGGGAAATCCCGAGTTAGTTGGCTTGGGTCATGGTTTTTACCCAATGAGATTTCCACGTTAAAATACATGTCTCTTATGCTTGTTCTTGATATTTGGATTGATTTCTTATTTATGTGATGATTATCATCAGTTTATTGGCTATAACAATTTATTTAGCTATCTGGAATAACTCATATTTGGTATCAGAATCTAGTTCATGCAGAGGATGTAATTGAAATCCGTGCAATGACTACCATAATTCACAGTAAGACCTCCCTTGTTTGATGGTGCTAAGTTTTCCTATTGGAAGATCAGCATGTGGATTCATTTAGAAACCACATGATATGAGAAATGGGACATCATCGAGAGCAAATATCAAAGGCTTAAGAAAATCATCACCACCAACAAGGAGAGAAGCTGGCAATAAAAAACTCCAAGGTGATGAATAGTTTATTCTGCAGATTGAGCATGGAAGAATTCAACAGAGTATCTGTTTGCAGATCCGTCTATGAAATCTGGAACTGACTCACCGTGACATATGAAGGTACATCAAAATTGATAAAAATATAATCGGTCTATTACAACAAGGAAATGAGATTTTCAAGATGAAAAAAATGAGAAAGTACCATGAAGATCTATTACTTGTCTCACATAATTGTGAACGCACTCCAAAATTTGGATATGGAGATAAAGGAAGCAATACTCATTAAGAAGCTCCTAGATTGATTATTGTTGAACGGAGGAACACAACCGCAATGATTAAGGAGGCAAATGTTACTGACAAAATTCCTTTGGATGAGGTGATCGGAAAGCTAACTATGAAGTTGAGAAGGAACATAAAGTGGAAGCTAGTGCATATTCAAATGATATAGCAACTTCAATCTCCAATGAATATAAAGAGGAAGAAGAAGTTTTCATCACTCGCCATTTCAAGAATTATTTGAAGAGGCAAAATGAATCGAAGAGAAAAAGGACGGATACAAAAATAATTATTAGTTACCACTACAAGAAAAGATGACACGTCAGGCAAGGCAACGAAAAGAGATGATCACACAAAGAAAAAGTCTCTCATAGTATTTCAAGAGAGCTTGAATACAAACAACAATGAGGTCCATGTTAAATTTTGTTGCCAATTACGATTCCAATGAAGAGAAAGACAAACGAGATGACAATGAGGTAAACTTATCTTATGATGAATTATTTACTGCATTTCAAGAATTGCATAACATTGTAGAAAAGTGATTAGTAAAAATAAAATTTTAAAAATCTAGTAAAGAAGAAAAAGAATCTCAACATAAAGAAATTAGTTTTTTTAAAGATCAAATTAGCATGCTTGAAAATGACAACAAAAAATTAACGGATGATCTTGCTAAGTTTACTAATGGAAAAGAAAATTTAGATAAACTATGAGATACTCTCACACAAAACTCCACTAAATTAGCAATAGAATATAACCCCACCAACCTTCATCATGAATCTAGATCTTTTACTCCTAAAGAAAGAAAGATACAAACTCTTACAAGTCGGGTTAGCAATTACAAGGCCAACCATGTCGGATATAAAGAAAAAGGGATATTTACCCAGCAGACCCTAAAATCTTTCGAAATTACCTCTATGACCTTTGAAACATCATAATTCCTCCCACGACCCCGTAATCTTGCTAACTCTTACCCTACAGACCCTGCGGTTAAGCCCCGTTAATTGACCCGTTAAAATTAACCAGATTCCGTTATATTCATTTATATTATACCCAATTTACTTATTAAATTTACAAGGAGTGCCACTATCTGAGATCCCCCCCCCGGCCGACGATGGAGGCCCCTCCTCTCCCGCTTGCTGCCCCGGCCGATGGTGGAGCCCCTGCTTCGCCCCCCCTCCCCGCGACCTCCCCTGCTCCCTCGCCTTCCACCTGCGCCCCCTCCCCCAGACCTCCCCTGCGCCCCCGCCTCCACCTGCAAACCACCCCCCGACCTCCCCTGCGCCCCCGCCTCCACCTTGCGAACCACCCCCGACCTCCCCCGCGCCCCCACCTTCACCTGCGAACCACCCCCCGACCTCCCATGCACCCCCGCCTCCACCTTGCGAACCACCCCCCCCCCACCTCCCTTGCGCCCCCGCCTCCACCTTGCGAACCCCCCCCCCCCCCCCCCGACCTCCCCTTCGCCCCCTGGAGCCCCGCCCGCCGCGCCCACCTCCCCGGAGCCCCGCGCCCTCTGGAGCCCCGCCCTGCTCCACCATGGCGATGGAGCCCCCTCTCCCTGGAGCCCTGCCCCCTGGAGACCCCCCTGAAGCTCGCGCCCCCTGGTGCGACCCACCCACCCCCCTGGAGCCCGCGTCCCCTGGAGCCCCGCCCGCCGTGCCCACCCCCCGGAGCCCTGCTCCCTCCTCGGCAATGGAGACCCCCCCTCCCCGCGCGCGGATGCTGCTACCTGCTTCCCCCACCGCTGCTCCCTGTGCCTGACAAGCTTCCTGTTTTTTTTCTATTTTTTATTATTTTGGCTAATCCTAACTGTTGGATGGTAAATTGGTTAGATTAACTCAATATTAACTCAAGCAATTGACTCAAATATAGTTAAAATTGACGGCAGGGTTTGTTGGGTAAGACAGAGCAAGATTACGGGATCGTGGGAGGAATTATGATGTTTCAAAGGTTGTAGAGGTAATTTCAAAAGATTTTAGGGTCTGCTGGGTAAATATCACAAAGAAAAATAGATATCAGAAAAATTTATGCAGGTAGAAGGAGATCAACAAGAGAATAACCATCAAGAAAAAGCTACAGGAGTGCTCGAAATTATGTGTGACAGTATACAAGAAGACCTCAAGTAACAATAAGTAGCACCATGACTTGAAGAAACTACAAGCAAGAAGATAGAAGAGATCCCTATGGATCTTGACACAACCTTAATGGATGGACACTGCCACTGCCGTCATACCTTGGCTACCCTCTTTGGTCGTATGGTACAATCTTTCCTCCTTGTGATTTTTACTGATGGTTATGCAACATATTGTACAATAAAAAGAGGAAGAATTACTTTTTAAAATTTAAAATATTTTCAAAGGGAAAATTTGTTAACAGGAGAGATATGTTTTTAAAATAAATTGGATGAAGCTTTTATTATTTTTAGAAGGGGGAAATTTATTTTCAAATTTTTTTGCGAAATCTTTTTGATATGTCAAAAGGGGGAGAATTAGTAGATGTTAATCTCGCAGTTTTATCTATTTATCATCATCAAAAAAGGAGAGAATGTTAGTATATTGATTGCATACTAATTGTATCATTATATTGATGATAAAAGATCTTTATGAGTACAGATAGCTATACAGATTTTCAAATGACAAGTTCACTCCAAGTTTGAAGCACAAAAGCTATAGACAAGTTAAAAGTTGTGGATAAAGTGAAGAAGAGGAAAGAAGACTTTATAATAGGCATACATAAAAAGTTCAAATATATATGCATGTCTATCATGCCGACATATTAATTTCAAATCCTATTGGTCGATCAACCTTCCTGATCTGATTGATCATCTGCCTCTGATTGACCAACCTAATTGACTTGATCGATCATCAATGATAGATCAATCCACTTGATACAATCGATCACCCCTTAACGATCAACTGTCTTTTATGATTGTTCACAATTTGAAATCAACCTCCTAACATCTATATTATGATCAATCACATTTAACTACATGATCGATCAACTTGAGATGAACGACCACCTTTCTTATATGATCGATCATGTGTATCAAATCTTGATGATTTCTTTTCAGATTTATTTCCAATGGCTGTATTTTTGAATGGTGTCCCCCGCCACTATAAATAGGATCTTAGACCCATTGTCGAGAACAAACATTCCAAGGCAAAATCTCTCTCTCTCTCAAAGCTTTATTCCTGGTTGTCTCACTCACACTCTAATTCAACACGTCTTGAGAGGTAGTCCTCTACACGCTCGATTTGCAATATAATTATTTTATTATAATGTATATTTTCTTAGCCTCATTATTCACATTTCATATTATATTTGAGGCTTTTTTATAGTGTTAATCTTTACATGATTGATGTATTGTAATACTTAGTGTTTGATTCAAGGTGTACAAAGGACTTAGGGTTTGATCCAAGTTGTGGGAAAGACTTTGATGTGTGATCAAATGGAGTTGTAAACAATTGAGTTATACTTGGAGAAACAACTCGAGATAGTGAAATAGTTGATTGACTCGATCAATCGGAAAATCTTGAGTATGGTGACTCGGGTCGTGAGTTTTACCCAGTGAGGTTTCTATGTTAAAATACTTACCTCTTGTGGTTGTTCTTGATATGTGGATTGATTGTTTATATATGCGATGATTGTTATATGTTTATTGGTTGTAACATTTTGTTTAGCAATCTAGAATAACTCACAATCTATTCCATATCAAGTTCTTGTTGAAGCCATCTATACTGAGAGAGATTTTTTAAGGTAAGCATAGATTTATAAATAGTAATCCACTCCGTCTTTTTCATTCAAGTTCTTGTTGAAGCTGCCTATACTAAGAAAGGATTTTGAGGGTAAGCACAAAGCTTGAAGCTTATAAAAATGTAATCTTTTGAGTATCTCTAGGATGGTTCCATACTTATATTACTTTCATAGTTTCAACTATTATTTACATTGCTTTCCATCCCATGAATTTATGTGGATAGTAAAAATGCATATGAAGTTGTATTCTAAGTTATCTTCCATTCAAGTAAACATGTTTGATAATATGAGTATATTCCTATCATCATAGTTTATTTCTGTTGCAATATATGAAATACTAGTGCAAATTATATTTTATATTTATATTGTCCATCTAATTGTTTATGTTGTAAGATATCATACATAATGATCTAAATCATAAATTTTATGTTTTTTTAATGTGATAGCTTTGAAATAAAATCACATATATTTTAAAAATAGATGCATGCCAAAATCACTAAGCAGAAAAGTCGTGAGTAAAGTCAGAAATATGGGTAGTAAGAGGACATTGGATTCACATTTCATATAAATGAAAGGCTTTAGTCTGTATAACGAGTGTCTTTTGGCCTTTGGGTCCATTTGTGCTTATTAGAGTAAAATAAAGTCCTAGGTGAGTTCTCTCTCCTAGGCAGTTATATGGCTATCAGATGGGTAAAATCTCCCCTACCAGCATGACTCATGAACTAAGTAATAATGTTAGGGGTGGTTGTGCATGAATAAGTTTATTTGCAAACATTACTACTTTATTCTTAATTTTTTTACACATACTTTTAGCTCAACGAATTACGTTTGTCTTATTTACCAACTTTAACAAGTTTTTACTAGACAAAAATATATAACCATTTATTGATCGATTCTACCTCTCTTAGTTTTTGAAGTATAGTGAGATTAAAATCGATTTATCAAAATCACAAATTTAGTGAGTTGTCATGTGGCCAAAATCTTTTTACTTGTTAAGTTCACCAAGTCGAATTCAGGGTACGGTGATTCTCTAGTTGCGCAGTTCAAATTATTTATTGTATTTAATTATTTATAATAATAAAATATGTGTCAGAAAATATGTGCAGAAAATGAAATGGTGCAATGCAAGTGATAGGAAGAAGCAATGTAACTATTCTGATTTTTTCCAGAATTTGTATGTAAGGTAAAAAGAATGAAAGACACCAAAAAAAGACGTCTCTTCCCTTTTTCTGTGGGAGCCATCTCTGTATCAAACTCTGAATCTGAGAGAATTTCTGGCTCCAGATCGGGCTCGTGATCTGCATATGGAATGTTGCCGTGATCAATCTGAATAGAAGCGCCAGATTGGAAAAATCATTCTATGTCAAGATCAAGACATAATTTCATTAAGGATGGAGAAGTATAAGGAGTGAAATCAATTTTCACCCAAAATGGGAAGATTTCGAGATAAGAGTGATCTCGATTTATTGAAGAAGGCGGGGAGTCTGGAGAGCATTTTGCAAAGTATGAACCATAATCTCGGGAATCGCCCCAGATTATTAGAGAAGGTGAGTGCATGGAATCGATATGGGTGTCAGTGGAGTCCCGACCAAGCCATCCACGAGTCGCCATCTCGAGGGCGAAGAGGAAGATCGAGAATGGATGAATGATACGGTGATAAATAAGAAATAAATGGAGTGCAAAATAATAGAAGGCTCATAATGAGTGGCGTTCAAAAAAAGAAACATTTGAAAGAAAAAGGTACAAATGTGTGGGATTGGTCTTTGAACTTATATAAAATAAAATAAACAAAAAACAAGTTGCGGATTCACCAACACAACACAAGTGAAGCTGTAATAGTTTGTCTATTTTTATCTTTTCAATTTTGTTTTTTATTCATGCTAAATCTTGTAACAAGTCCTTATGAGGGCTATCTCTATAGGAGTGTGTATACTATAAGGAAAGTACCCGGTACTTCTTCCACACTCCTTTGTAACCTGGGTCTGTGCACTTTGAGGTCTTTGATCTTGTGCCCGAGCAACTACTCAGCCAAAGAATAGAGAAATGAAGCTAATAAGCAAAAATACTTCCCTCGCAAACGAGGTACTCAGTCACATGACAATGAGACAGACACCCTCATGAGGGCGTGGCTTATGCTCAATACTTCGGACCAAGTCAGATGCTCCACACAAGGCGGGAACACCATCGTTGACAAGGCCCTGATCGCCCACATACGATAGAAGCGCCAATACTTCGTCAGCCCAGGTGATAATCAAGGTTGCCACAGATCGGATTTTTGACTTTAATCCTTAGGGGGTCGTGCCTCACTCAGTCTGGAATGTACTTGAAAATAGTGAGGGCTTTATGAACTCAAAACAAGGATGTCCATTACGAATTTTAATTAAGAACAAATTTTTATTAGCAATTCCCTTATTTTAATTTTCTTGTTTTTCTATTTTTTTGAGTATTTTTCATAGCAAAGCACCTTATGATTTTTTGTATTTTCTTTTCAGTCCTAAGCGATATAAATACAGGGGAGAAGGTGAAAAGGCAATGCAAGTAGATACTAGAGTGGAAATCTCACTTTCGTATCAAATGATGCACGGAAAGTAAGGAGACTTACAGTGCTTCCCAGCTCTCTCCATGCAAGATGCAAAACAAAATATTTAAATATCTATACTACATGAGCAGTCTGTAAGCGATAAAGCATCCTAAACAAGAATTTCTATTATCAGGAAGAATTAAATTCTAATCACTAAAAATTGGATCATAAGTGTCTGGTCATGGAGACTCCTCGGTGCCCACCATAACGGGTCCTGCAAGCGTTGTGTGGACTCTCTCACGGCTCGTGGTTACAAATTCAAGCAATTAGCAATTAGTTTTTGACTAAGTGATGAATCTACGATTCATCATCTTTGTTCTATCATTTTAGCCTTAAAAACCCTAGTAAATGCGTGTAAAAGGCGTTAATTCCCGCATTTTAGCATTCATGCATGTGTGTGTAAATAGTGTATAAAATATAGTTTTTAAAGCCAAAATTATAGAATAAAGAAAAGAAAAGAAAAAGAATAAAATATTTTAAATATTTTATAACCCGAAACTCCGAGACCTAGGCATCTAGATGAATAGGTCGACAAGGAATAAAGTAATGGGAGATAAGGGCCAGAATACAATGAAAATTCCCTTTTATTTAATTCATTCTTTATTCATTTTGGGACCTATTTTTGGTTCTACTTTTTATACTCTAAATAAAGAAACTTTGAACATGCAAGTTGTATATAATTAAATATAGAAAAATACAAAATTGATTTCACTCAAAAATAATGTACATATAAAAAGTTATGATCTGAATAAGATTCCAGAATCCCAACTTCCCAAACCTGTATCTCTCAAATAAAAACTTGAAATATATCAAAATCACCTTTAATAGTATATAACTTTCAATAAGCTATTTTATGAAGGTGGTTTCGTATTTTTCGGAGCTACGGTTTGAAAAGTTGAGTTTTGGACCCCTTTTGTATACTTGTATAGATTAAAATAATCAATTTAATTATTATTCATTATTTTATAATTTCTTATTTTTAAAATTTTCTAAATATTATTTATAATATATGTATATATTAAAATAAGAATAAAACACTAAAGAAAATACAAAAATAAAATACTTGTATAAAGCATATAGGTATGATACCTATAACTATACCTATATAAACAATTCATCTATTTATTTAATTATACAAAATACTTAAGAAAAATAAAATAAAAATATATTTAAGAGTATAAAAATAAGTTATAAATTTATAAAATGACAAAAAAATAATAAAATTAAATATACAAAATAAAAATAAAATATTAAAATATATAGATAAATATACCTGTATAGATCCCCTAAAATATAACTTGTAATTATAAACCTCTAAAAAATAATTAAAATTTATAATAAAATAATTAAGAAAATAATAAACATTTTTTTATTTTTTAATCTAAAATTAATAAAATCATTCATTATTTTTAATCGATTTTCTAATTATTTTTTCCAACGATTTTTCTGGTTGGTCCACGTGGACCAACCAGATTCAACCGTTGGTTGATCTCGGTCAACTCTCTGACCGAGGTCTACCAGTGCGTCAGACCTTGTTTTTGTCCATTTTGCATATTTTCTAGGTCGTATCTTTCCTCCTTTCATGATGCTTTCTTGCGATTTTTCTCCCCATTAATCCACGATACACGCCCCATGTTAATCTTGGGGATTGGACCACTGAAACCTCTGGTGCATCTCGTTCTTCTAGCCTTGTTCACAACTAGTTCAAAACACCCCCCGTCACCTCCTTCCACTTTCGAATCCTCCTTTGACCTTTTCCGAGCTCCTTGACGTCGTGCTCCGGACCGGAGGTGTGACAGACCTCCTCCAACCGACGAGGGAGGCCCAGGCAAAGGCTGAGGCGGTCGTTCCACCTTCATCTCCGACCTTGACCGTGAGGTCTTATCTCTTGGTATTCTCAGCCAATCGAGGTTGTTTCTGTTTGTTTTCTCGTTGTTTAGTTAGCCTCTAGTTTTAGATGTTGGTTCGTGCATTTAGTTTGTTGTTCTATCGATTAGTTGGCATAGATTTCGCGATCGAACACCTCGTCAGAGCTCTAGGGCTTCGGCCACCTTCACCACTCAACGTCGCCTATCTTTCGCCAATAAACGCTAGGTTCTGCACCTCCTTTTGCTGTTGCGCTTTGTTTGTCACTTGCAGGACCCAAGGGAGGCATCCGAGACTCATCTTTTTGCCCAAAAAGAAGCTCCAGGCGCGTTGAAGCTCTAGGGCTCCACCACTGAGCCCCGGACACATTTGACTCCTCCAGCTGACACGGATTCACCTCATCATTCCTCCGAGCATCTCAGCTGCTTGGTTGGAGGTCGGAGCAGAGAGATCGAGCCGATCGAAGGTGCGTAGGGCCGTGTTCTTCCTGTGATCTTCCAGAAGCCCTCTGTGCCGTCGATCTTGGTGGAGTTCTTCATGAGGTACAGATGACGTCCGATTGAATCGAGCCGGTGCCGTTGATTCCTTTGCAGGGATCTAATCTGGGTCGTTCGCGCGAAAGGGTATCGGGCGTCTAGGCGTCGACACGTGGCATAAGTGGATATATCAGCGTCATCGGATCACGCATGAGTCTGGGTATTTTGCACTCTAACCCAGACATTTTTTGTATTTTATAATTAAGGCATAAACTTTCCTCTGCCTTTTAATATTTTTGTAAAATTTATAATTGGGACCTTGTAGTTTTTGTTATCGCATCCAGTCCCCTACCAGGCTCACGTGCGGGGTGCGTGAGCTCTGGATTTTTGCACGTCTAGACATGTTCTTGTGGGTATCAATATTTAGTCCAGGAAGTTCGTTATTGCGTTATAAATTTTGTGGAGAAATTGCATATTGGCTCCGGAATTTCTTCTAATTACACAAAAACCCTTGCCAGTAGTGTAGTTTCTCTCTGTTGTTGGCATTTATTCCATGCATCTATAAAAACTCAAAAATTCCCAAAAAAATTAACATAACTTCCTGTATTGCTGGTCTTTCACGCTATATTTTTATTTTGCATTTTTGTTGCATTTTATTATTTATAAAAAATCAAAAACATGCATTTTCAGCTCTGTTTGCATTAGAAAATACATAAAAATTATCAAAACCCCTTGAAAATTACAAAAAAAAACACATTTTATTTGTTTATGTGTGTTCAACTTCAATCCAAAAATCATAAAAAATACAAAAGAAAATCCCTAAAAATAGCAAAACTCTTAAAAACTTCATAAAAATATTAAAAATTCCAGAAAAAAAACTAAAAATACATCTTTTATCTCTGAATTTTCTCTGTTTTATTCTCTTTGTTTTAAAAATAATTTGAGGAATTTTTTGTTGTATTTGACATTTTTTATCCTCATTTTAGTTTCAGCCTTTAGATTGTTCACTGTTTTCAGTATTTTTGCCTTTAAAAATACCAAAAAATTAGGAAAATATAGAAAATCACAAAAATATTAGAAAAATATAAAAAGTCTAAAAATATTTTATTTCCTGAATTTCGACTATTTTTACCCCTTTTTATAAATACATTATCTCCTCTTTCTTATATTGTATATTTGTCTTATTAAAAGAAAGGTAAATATAAAAATACAAAATATAAAAAGAAAATACAGAATAAAAAAATTAAAAATCAAAATATAAAATTATAAAATCAAAAATTAAATAAAAAAATTAAAAATTAAAAACCCACAAAAATAGCACACTTGCAGGCATATACATCACTTTCACATTTTTGAGCAGTATTGCCCCGCTCTACCTGTCTGCTCCTTGTGTTCGACCTCTACACATACTTACACTATACACACCTTTGTTGTAGAGTTATAATAATTTTTAACTCCACACATTTACTTTCATTGCTTGAATTACTTGTGGGTTAATTGTTGATTTATCCCGGATCTATCGAGGGTCGCCACAACGACTGTGTCTCCGCCCTATTTGAGATACATTTAGACCCCGATATATCTGTGTTAATAAAATGGCGTTGTTACCTGAGAGCAGCAGTGCTTAGTTTGGGTTTTTGCTTGATTGTGATATTTGTTTATATGTGTCCTGCATTTATTTTCTTTATTTTTGATATTGATTGTTGAGTTGTCTAACCTCCTCTCTTCTTGACTTTGTGCGAGGAACCGCGGATCGAGGGAGGCGCTCTACCCTAGGCACCTGGGCACCCATGTGAAGCTGGCATCTGCCAGCCAGGCACCAAGGAGACGAAGAGGGATTTTTGAAAACCAAGCTCCATCTTTAGTTGTAGCATTTTCTTTTCTTGCATTTATTTTTGTAATTTTAGTGAGAGAGACCTTCTATTATTGTAATAATACAGGTACTCGAACTTTGGACTCTTTGACCCAATTTCCAAATGATTGTTCACTTGGGGGCTCACCGTGGTTTTGTCGGTTTTCATCGCAGTTTTTATTTTATTTCTCGGTTTGGTTTTATTTCTTTTGTGTGATTGAGCCCTTAGTTTTAGGAGTTGCTTGACGTAGTATTAGGTCCAAACACCTAAGTATATTTGCCTGTGCCTATAGTCTATGTTTGGATCTAGTCAAATCTTGAAAATCGTGCTTCACGCTAATAGCAACATCTCACACTAGGGCGATTTCATCGGCTTGCATCTGCATATAGATTAGGTTTCAATTCTGCTGAGCATCTTTGCATGTAGAGTGCTGGAGGCAAGGTGAGCATTTACGCTTTAGCATACATCATCGATTTGTCGCTTGCATTGCTTTTCCGACTCTCCCTCTGATTTTGCCAACCTAGGTGCTTAAAGGAATTGACTCCTCATTAAGCACGTGCATTTCTCACTAAAAATCCAAAAATGTGATAACCAATAAAATTGGGACTGCTAATATTACTTGACCCTTAAAAAGATCAAAAAGAAAAATTTTGTCTTGCGACGAGTAATCCCCTCATTGTCTTCGCTTTTACTTGCTCATGCACACACTAAAGACTAGTGCCCAAATCCTATTCAAGCCTCCTAACTTCTCACCTAACTCTAAAACAGACAAGATAAAAAGGCCACATTTGTGGTCTTCACCGAGTTGAGTAGGTGAATTGAGGGTTTGTCTTGTTTTCATTTTTGTGTGTGATTGTTTTGTGTGCATTCTAGATCGTCTCTGCGCATTCGCACCTTTCTTCACACTTCTCTTGACTTGACCATCGTGCTCTCCTGAGTATCATTTTCCTTTTTGTTTTCGAGATGGCCGACTGGAGCGTTTTCTATCCGGATTTTGTGAATCCCTCGTTCACTCCATCCAGTTCACCTCCTTTTTTCTAGGAGGACTTTGCTCATGATTTCTGTACATATCCGATCAACCCACTATTTCAGGATTCGGACTTTGACCTTCACCAATCATTTCCACCACCATCTCCTACACATTTTGACAACCCGCTCTTCCTTGAGTATCCTGATCTAGAATGTGATTTTTGTCCACATCCACCGCCCACACTCTACACACCCGATCCTGAGATGTTGGAGTCACCTTTCATGGTATCCACACTTGAGACCTTGAATCAGATGATGGAGCATATGAATTCGAGGATTGCCGACCTTACTAGTTTAAATAAGAACCAGAATGTCACTCCATTCTTTGAGGATTCAGATTCATTTGAGGACTTCCATGAGAGCTTGCAATCGCCCAAAATACAAAAAAATGAGAAAAATTTAAAAACACAAAAAGAGTTCGGGAGACCTTTGGCCGATTCAGACTGTGAGGAGACTGCCCACTTGCCAGACCATTTGACCACACAATCTCTCACACCCTGTCCCACCTTTGACCCCGAGGATGTCGCTGTACAGACTGCTCTTGGCATGCCTCGTGTAGATGTTGATTCTGACCTTCTCCCTTATATGGAGGAGGTCCAAAAATTCAAAAAAAAAATGTTGACTGAACTCGAAGTGGTGGCCACCATTCATGAGATCATCCGTGCCCCACTTCAGTAGGCCATGACCGATTTATCTTCTCCTCTTCCCAAGAAGAGAAAGCGGAGGAGCAGATCTGAGCATCATATATTGACCATGGCCACTGCCCACGCCATCACACACCATCCCATTCCTAAGAAAAAGAACACTGCCATACCTTTCATTAGCTGCACCATCTCTGACTTCACATGTGATCACACTCTCCTAGACGGCGGTGCTTCGATTAGCATATTACCCTTCTCGCTGGTACAGTCTCTTCACTTAGGACCTCTGAAGAAGACCAGGATGATAGTATAGTTTGCTGACAGATCTATTAAGAGGTCGAAGGGTATCCTTGAAAACGTCGTCATTTCGATTCAGGGCACGAGCTACAATGTTGATTTTGTCGTTTTGCCCATGGAGACCTCCACTACCGAGCACTCTCCAATCATCTTGGGACGACCATTCCTCGCCTCTGCGAGGGTCGTTATTGATTACGGATCAGGAGAGATTCGCTTCCGTCCTGTTGACGAGCGCGATGTATTGATCGCTGCACCCATTGCTGACGAGAGACCTGCACCTGATGCGACCACATTTATCTTGGTTGACCTCGAGGACCATGTCCTTGATGAGACCATTAGAGAATTTTGCTGCCTATTGGATTCAACTGAGACCCCGAGAATTCCTTCCCATGGAGGAAGACTTGGAAATCATGGACCTCGGAGTTCCTTCTTCTGGGACTTGGCGTTGCGTTGATGACATACGCGGGATTTACACGATCGACACCATTGAGCATAGGGTGGATGTAGAGACTAGACAGGACGACCATGACTTGAATTCTTTCACCAATGAGTCCTCTCCTGTTCACTTAGATTCAAAGGAGACAAAGGTCGAATTTAATTTGATTGCTTTTATTCGGGAGTTCAGGCCTTTTGATGAAAAAAGTTGATCCGGTTGAGATTATATAGGACGAACAGAGTTCGACTACTTCCACTGATGAGTTTGTTCCTTTTGGTTTTGACCTGGACAAGACCTCGCAGGACGACAGTGAGTACACTACTTCAGATAATGATGAGTTCGTCCCTTTCCACTTTGCTATCAGCGAGACTCCCAAGGTCGGACCTAGTCGTACTTCTTTCACTGATCCGTATGTGCCTCTTCACCCTAGTGCCACTGAGGACCTACACCCCGTCGACCCTGATCGGTTTGTGTCATCTGAGGACCCCGATGTCGACCTGCACCACACCAGATCCATTCCTCAGCGGTCCCGCAAGAAGGTTCGCTTTCAACCTTCTTGATCCTGTGTACATCCATTTCTGTTGTATATTCACTTTCATCTCCGTCCCTCTCCTGTATTGCTCATCCACCCATTCTCGTGTTTGCCTTGCTTAGGACGTACCTTGTCCTAAGTATGGGGGGCGGATGAGCCGAGTGTTCTTTCTTCATTCCGTTTCATTACTCCTGTTGTTGCCTGTACTTAGGGTTTCTTTTACCTTAAGTATAGGGGGAGTGATGTGTGCATCCTATTCTCTATCTTCTTCCATCTTCATCTCTTTTCTTCTTTTTTTCTTTTCTTCTTTTCCTTTTCTATTTTCTTTTTTTTACCAAAAAGGTGTCGCCCCTTGTTGACAATCTTCTAAACTTAGGATGTACTTTTCCTAAGTATAGGAGGTGTGCACCTGAGTTTCTCTATTCTTTGATCCTCTCCATTGTCTCCTCTTCTTGTCTATACTTAGGGATATCTTACCCTAAGTATAGGGGGAGATAATCTGAGTACGAACTGTTCATTCCCACCCTTGACCCTCCCTGCTTTGTGTACAGTCTGTTATACTTAGGATTAGTTGATCCTAAGTATAGGGGGGCGGTCGACTTCTCATTCATTTCTTCATTCGTTCCTTATTCTTAGATTTTCCTATACTCAGTACGAGTTATGTCTTCTCTTTTTTTCTCTCTGATCTTTGTATATACTGCATATATGCTTTAGCCATAACTCGTACTTTCGTATTTTTATTAATAATTATGGTTAAAAATTCATTAATAATATTAATAAAAAGATGTTAATTATCCCTCAAGTTCTTTTTGTATTTACTGATTAATAAATCAGGTGAAAATATTTTTTGCAAAATGTTTGCAAAATAATTTGAAAACCTTTGTGAAAAATCTTTTGAAAACTATTTGGAAAACATTTTGTTACATGTTTTCAACCTTTGTAAAAAAATTTTGATTGTAAAATTATTTTCTTTGTGTGAAATAGAATGTTTGGAAAATGATTTGCAAATGGTTTGAAAAATGGTTGCAAAAATATTTGAAGAATCTATAGATACTGTTTGGAAAACCTTTGCAAAATAATTTTCAAATGTGTGTACAAGTTTGTAAAATTGTTTGCAAAAATTATTTTGGACTATAGTTTTCAAAATTGTTTGAAAAACCTTTTTCAAATAAATTTGAGGAATATAAACATCACCCTAAAATTCTTTATATATATGTATAAAATTGACCACTTACCCTTGTAAAAAATCCACTTCTTGTAAATATAAGAAGCATGCCCGTGTAAATATTTTTAACCTACTTTTTAGCCAAAATCTTTTGTTTTCAAAAATCCAAAAACTTTTTAAAAATATTTTTGAAAAATACAAAAAAAAATGCTTATGCGTCATCTTTTCAAAAATCCATAAAAAAATTATAATCCTGAAAATTGCATCACAAAAATATTTTCTGCATAGCATCCACATTTTTCGGATTGAGTTTGATGGTTGAACAAGTCTAAATAAAATCTGAAGATTGGAGCTTGGTTGGACCTTAAAATCTACCTAATAACAGGAACCTTATAGGAGCTGGAATTGAGGTACTTCAGGTCAAGTTGACTTAATTCTTTGAGGATCACGAGACTTAATTAAATGGATTCTTGACTGCCTAAGTAGAGTATTTCAGAGCACACGTACGACTCTTGTTGATAATGACCTAACTTGGACACGTGCACCTTTCACGTGGCTCAACTCAGTTGGAGTGGTGAGGGGATTGGATTTGCCGGTATGAGACGCACACAAGTGGAAACACTTGTCCTCCTCTAGGGAGGGAAGTGCACCCCAACCCGTCCAATGATGAGGGATTCTAAAGACAGGAGAGTGTGGGTTGCAATAAAGCTTCAAAAGAGGGATAATTTACTGGCTCAAGAGGAAAAACCCCCTATGTAAATGCTGTTGTATATAGTATTTAAAAAAAAAAAGAAAAAACGAAAAAAACTCCAAAAAAATGGACATGCATGCATAAAAATAAAATGCATGCCGGAGTGTACATATGATGTATAGAAAATAAGCAAAAGCTTGAGCACCAAAGCAAATCATGTGAGCCTGTAGCTGGATGACTTGACTACACTGGTCTTGCATCCTAGGATAGGTAGCTACACTGGCTACCGTCCATTCTTCTCTTCACCCCCTCCTCTTGAGCTGGTTGCCACTTGAAATTAAAAGGGAATACCCTGCTCCTCGAGGAAGGAGTCATTGGATTGGGGAATCATTGGGTTGTCATACTGGAGAAGTCAGTCTCTTTATCATTCTAGTTGGGGAGAGCCGCCATCACTTACACTATACGAGTCATATTCATAGTCGTAAGGGTTTGCGTATGAATTGAGATATTTCTAACCTGGCTATTGAGGAGACTTGAGCGGAGTTTTGGGATTCTCAAAGGCTGTTGGATTTCAAATCCAGTTCTCATTAAGGTTCCGCCCGCACAAAAATTCTGAAGGTTCGACTTAAGCTCCATCTTTCTTCTTTTTCTTTTCTTGGTTTTTCTTTCTGCACTTATTGCATAAGTGTTTGCTAAGGACTAGCAAAGGCAAGTATAAGGGGATGATTCATCATCCTTATTCTATCATTTTGGCCTTAAAAACCCTATTAAATGCGTGTAAAAAGCGTTAATTCCCTCATTTTAGCATTCATGCATGTGTCTGTAAAAAATGTATAAAATATAGTTTTTAAAGCTAATATTATAGAATAAAGAAAAGAAAATAAAAAGAATAAAATATTGTAAATATTTTATGATCTGAAACCCCGAGACCTAGGCATCTAGATGAATAGGTCGACAAGGAATAAAGTAGGGGGAGATAAGGGCCAGAATACAATGAAAATTCCCTTTTATTTAATTCATTCTTTGTTCATTTTGGGACCTATTTTTGGTTCCACTTTTTACACTCCAAATAAAGAAACTTTGAATGTAGATAATTAAATATAGAAAAATATAAAATTGATTTCACTCAAAAATAATGTACAGATAAAAAGTTATGATCTGAATAAGATTCCAGAATCTCAATTTCCCAGACCTGTATCTCTCAAATAAAAACTCGAATTATCAAAATCACCTTTAATTATATATAATTTTCAATAAGCTATTTTATGAAGGTGGTTTCGTATTTTTCGGAGCTACGGTTTGAAGGTTGAGTTTTGGACACCTTTTGTATACTTGTATAGATTAAAATATTTATTTTAATTGAATAAAACACTAAAGAAAACACAAAAATAAAATACTTGTATAAAGCATATATGTATAATACCTATAACTATACCTATATAAAAAATTCATCTATTTATTTAATTGTACAAAATACTTCAGAAAAATAAAATAAAAATATATTTAAGAGTATAAAAATAAGTTATAAATTTATAAAATGATAAAAAATAATAAAATTAAATATACAAAATAAAATAAAATAATAAAATATATAGATAAATATACCTATATAGATCCCCTAAAATATAACTTGTAATTATAAACCTCTAAAATAATTAAAAATCATAATAAAATAATTTAGAAACTAATAAACATTTTTTATTTTTTAATCTAAAATTAATAAAATCAATTATTTTTTAATCTATTTTCTAATTATTTTTCCAACGACTTTTCTGGTTGGTCCACGTGGACCAACAGATTCAACCGTTGGTTGACCTCGGTCAACTCTCTGATCGAGGTCTGCTAGTGCGTCAGACCTCATTTTTGTCAGTTTTTGCAGATTTTTCTAGATCGCATCTTTCCTCCTTTCATGATGCTTTCTTCTGTGATTTTCTCCCCATTAATCCATGATACACGCCCAATGTTAACATTGGGGATTGGACCGCTGAAACCTCTGCTGCGTCCCGTTCTTCGAGCCATGTTCACCACTCGTTCAAAACACCCCCCGTCACCTCCTTCCACTTTCAAACCCTCCTTTGACCTTTTCAGAGCTCCTAGGTGTCGTGCTCCGGACCGGAGGTGTGACAGACCTCCAGCCGGCGAGGGAGGCCCAGGCAAAGGCTGAGGCGGCCGTTCCACCTTCATCTCCGGCCTTGGATGTGAGGTCTTATGTCTTGGTTTTCTCAGCCAATCGAGGTCGTTTCTGTTTGTTTTCTCATCGTTTAGTTAGCCTTTAGTTTTAGATTTTGGTTCGTGCATTTAGTTTGTTGTTCCATCGATTAGTTGGCATAGATTTCGCGATCAAACACCTCGCTGGAGCTCTAGGGCTCCGGCCACCTTCACCACTCCACGCCGTCTATCTTTCGCCAATAAACACTGGGTTCTGCACCTCCTTTTGCTGTTGCGCTTTGTTTGTCACTTACAGGACCCAAGGGAGGCATCCAAGCCTCATCTTTTTGCCCAAAAAGAAGCTTCTGGCATGTTGAGCTCCAGGGCTCCACCACTGAGCCCCGGACATGTTTGACTCCTCCAGCTGACGTGGATTCACCTCATCATTCATCTGAGCATCTCAGCCGCTTGGTTGGAGGTCGTAGCAGAGAGATCGAGCCGGTCGAAGGTGCGTAGGGCCATGTTATTCCTGTGATCTTACAGAAGCCCTCTGTGCCGTTGATCTTGGTGGAGTTCTTCACGAGGTACACACGGCGTCTGATTGAATCGAACCGTTGTCGTTGATCCCTTCACAGGGATCTAATCTAGGCTGTTCGCATGAAAGGGTATCGAGCGTCCAGGCGTCGACACGTGGCATAAGTGGATATATCAGCGTCGTCGGATCACGCATGTATCTGGGTATTTTGCACTCTAGCCCATACACTTTTTGTATTTTATAACTAAGGCATAAACTTTCCTCTGTCTTTTAATATTTATGTAAAATTTATAATCGGGACCCTGTAGTTTTTGTTATTGCATCCAGGCCCCTTCCAGGCTCAGGTGCGGGGCACGTGAGCTCTGAATTTTCGCACGTCTAGCCCTGTTCTTGTGGGTATCAATATTTAGTCCAGGAAGTTCGTTATTGCGTTATAAATTTTGTGGAGAAATTGCATATTGGCCCTGGACTTTCTGCTAATTACACAAAAACCCTTGCCAGTAATGTAGTTTCTCTCTATTGGTGGTATTTATTCCATGCATCTATAAAATCCCAAAAATTCCCCAAAAATTAACATAGCTGCATGTTTTGTTAGTATTTCACGCTATACTTTTATTTTGCATTTTTCTTGCATTTTATTATTTATAAAAAATCAAAAACATGCAGCTCTTTTGCATTAGAAAATACATAAAAATTATCAAACCCTCTTTAAAAATTACAAAAAATCACATTTTGTTTGTTTATATATTTTAACTTCAAATCAAAAATCATAAAAAATACAAAAGAAAACCCCTAAAAATAGCAAAACTCTTAAAAACTTCATAAAATTATTAAAAATTCCAGAAAAATTCTAAAAATATACTTTTTATCTCTGAATTTTCTCTGCTTTATTCTCTTTGTTTTAAAATTAATTTGAGGAATTTTTTTGTGTTTGAAATTTTTTATCCTCATTTTAGTTTCAGACCTTTAGATTGTTCACTGTTTTCAGTATTTTTGCCTTTAAAAATACCAAAAAAATAGGGAAAATATAGAAAAATCATAAAAAACATTAGAAAAATATAAAAATCCTAAAAATATTTTATTTCCTGAATTTTGACTATTTTACCCTTTTTATAAATACATTATCTCCTTTTTCTTATATTGTATATTTGTCTTATTAAAAGAAAAAAATATAAAAAATACAAAATATAAAAAGAAAATACATAATCAGAAAAATTAAAAATCAAAATATAAAATTATAAAATAAAAAAATTAAATAAAAAAAATAAAAATTAAAACCCACAAAAATAGCACACTTGTAGGCATATACATCACTTTCACATTTTTGAGCACTATTGCCCTGTTCTACCTGTCTGTTCCCCGTGTTCGACCTCTACACATACTTGCACTATATACATCTTTGTTATAGAGTTATAATAAATTTTAATTCCGCACATTTACTTTCATTGCTTGAATTACTTGTTGTGGGTTAATTGTTGATTTAGCCCAGATCTATCGAGGGTCGCCACAGCGACTGTGTCTCCACCATGTGTGAGATACATTTAGACCCCGATACGTCTGTGTTAATCACTAAGTCCAAGCAAAGTAATCTATATGAGCATGCTTCTATTTAGAGCTTTGGACCTAGTTACCGAGTCAAGCAAACCTAGACATAAGGGCTCAATCACATAAGAAAAATAAAAAGAAAGGTAGAAAACTCAAAACACATGAAACAAAATAAAAAAGATGATGAAAACAATGAGAAATCCGGTGAAGCCCCATGTGAACACACACACGGGCACTAGACCTTGTGAAGTATGAAGAGTTTGAGTGTCTAAAATTATTGCAATTTAATTTACAAAAATAAAATAAAACTCTCCTCACAAAATAAAAAAAACTATGCTACTGCTCTTCTCCTTCTCTCCACGTCTCTTTCTCTCTCTCTCTCTCCTAGTTGGCTTATAAGTAGAAGAGCCAACATCCTCGTGGCTCGGGTGCGTCCACCTCCTAAGAAGCGGTTTTTGCCCTACGGTCCCTCACAAGAAAGATCAATAAAGAAACAAGTGGTCTAAACAATCAAATAATTATCAAAAATAAATAACAGAAAATAAAGAAAGGAATATGTAGTGTAAAGTACAACTAAATGCTACACTCCGTTGCTCCCCAGCAACAATGCCATTTGTCGAATCAGAAGGACACTGAGAGGCGTCGTGAGGTCACACAAGGCGGACCTCGATCATTGAAGTGGTCGAACACGGGAGCCAACTAACTCAAACAACAATCATCCCACGACAATATAATAGTCAAGCAATCAAAGTAGATGAAGTTGATCGAAATTTATTATATAAAATGCGCATAGTGACAAGCAGAGTCGGATGTCAAACTCAACGAATAAGTCGGTGTAGCAGATATATTATTTATAAAGAAAAAATATATGTATCTATGCATGATATGCACTCACTTATTTACTGATATTTTTTGGGGTTTTATTAATTAATTTATATTTTTATTTATATGTATTTTATTTCTTATTTCTTATTTCTTATTTTATAATTTTTATTTTTTCTTCATATTTTCTGATTTTTTAAATCCTTTTATTTTTAATATATAATAAAGGTATATATAAGAGTACACATATGTAATATATATAATATAGATAATATATAAGAATATTTATATATAATAAATGCATAAAAATCCTTTTTATTTTTTTAAGGATTAAAAATATTTATAAAGTATTTATAATAATTAATAATAATATTAATTATATATAACTATATATAGGTATATAATACAATAGAGTATTATAATTATAAATATAAATATATAGAATAAAAAATTACAAAAAAATATTTTAATGTTTTTATATTTTTCTTTTGTCTTTGTGATTTTTTTGGATATTTTTGCTAATTTTTAGATTTTTTTAGTCTAAAATATACAAAATCAGAGGCTTAATAAATAAGTATAATTGTTTTGAGATTTAAAAATATTAAACAAATTCAAAATTTCTCAAATTATATTTTATATGTAGAAAATAGTGTATACAGAGAGAATAGAGTAATTTTGGAGGGGTTCTGAAAATATTTTATAATTTTTTAAGGTTAGCTAGGGTTTGTGATTTTTAGTGTTCTCTTTTAAGATTTTTAATTGATTTTTGCTATAGCGATAAAATATAACATAAGAAATTACAATATTTTTTTGGGGATTTTTCAAGGAGTTTTTATATTTTTTGGAATTTTCTAAGTTAGATAATGAATAAATAGATCCTAAATTAAATTTAATAAATGGAAAAATCAATCAAATGCATAATCTAACAACATAACATAAATAAACATCATGAGATGTTTTTATCATAATTTTTCCAAAATTAAATAAAAAGAGGAGCTATTTTTAATAAATAGATAAAGAAAAAGTACAAATACATGCATAACGAGGACTTGTATGCTAAAGTTAAACTTTAGAGCATTTCATAACGAGCCCACAAACTACAAGGGCATGAGTGTAATATTTACAATAAAACATGTGCGGCCACACATGAAGCATACATGGACCTAAGTGCAAATAATTCAAATTTCGAGAGTTCCCTTATAAAAGATCTGATTTAATTTACAATAACTGACGAATATTAAAATAAAACGTATAATATCCAAAAAACTATGGGAGTTCGATGACAATTACCCACAATAAGGCACGAGCCAACGACGAATGGAGATCCACGTCAACCCCACTTAAAGAGCTCGAACAACGGGGGGAGCATAATGTTTTGCCTGAGATAGACCCTCTAGATTAGATCTGGAGTCTCCCCTTTGATCCGATGGTGTATGGGTCGATTGGAAGAACACACACGAACAATGTGCTCCCCTTCCTGCAATATTCGATTGCTCCCTCCTCTGAGCTCTGTTTGCCACTCCAACACATTTGAAAAGAAGAATTTTGCGAGGGTCGTACGATCTCACAAGGCGAGGTTGTTAGCAATGTGAGCCCGAGGTGAACCATTCCTACAATAAATGTTATTGTAATGAATGATTTATCAATAAAAGTATTGATTATATTTCACTCCCTTTCTGATATTGAATGAATGAATGCACTATAAGGTCCCTCTGTACAATATGGGCTATGTACCATGGCCAACTTGATAATCATACAGCTGTTGATTCATTGATTGAATTATAGAGGCTGGTGTTTGGATGAATATCTAAGGAGTTAGATAGAGGATTCATCAAGCATCATCAATGATTGACAAGTAGTGATCTCCAGCCTGAGAAGGAGATGGCAATCCTTTCTCATTAGGCTGATATCTGATCGACCTCTTGATGCAGGTCCTCTGCATGGGAATAGTGATTCGGAGGTATCAGATTAGTTGAGTCAATGAGTTGACTTAACGAGATCGAGATAACCAAAGACCTATGTTGAATGCTGTCACAACATAGGCACACATCCTCTGACCAGAGACAAATGTGTTTCTATATGTCATGGAAATAAATAATGGAGAAATTCAAGGAGGCATGCAATCTCATGGAAATCCATGAGATTGCCTGTACAAGGAAGGTGGTGGGCGGCACCCAATTCCTATATGGAATGGGTGGTTGTCCCCCCTTGAATGTACATGGAGATGTAATCTCCATGTATATTCTCTCCTTATTTATTGGTGTAATTTAGGATTGATTTATATTTGATTTTGTCAAATATATTTTAATCTAAAGTTGTTGGTTTTTACCAACAACAATCTTGACCATTGGATTGACATAAATCAATCTCACCCATTGATTTTATATGTCCCACGGATTGAGATCCATGGATCCCA
Source organism: Ottelia alismoides (assembly GCA_037367405.1). Taxonomy (NCBI): domain Eukaryota; kingdom Viridiplantae; phylum Streptophyta; class Magnoliopsida; order Alismatales; family Hydrocharitaceae; genus Ottelia; species Ottelia alismoides. The sequence continues at coordinate 358,795 of JAZKJV010000300.1, read as the reverse complement.
AAACCCTATAAATAAAGAGGCATACTTTGCTCTCTTGTACATGCTATTGGTAGCACATCTCTCTCTCTCTCTTTTCTCCTCACACTCCAACCCTCTTCCTCTCTCTCTCTCTCTTGGTGGCCGACCACCATAACCCTAGGGGAGGATCTCGTCGTCGCCTACGCTAGCGCGCCGCCGCTTCGACACTCTGCGGTTCTCCATCTTCTTGGAGTGCTTCGCTCACAAAGTAGACGTTCGATCTCGTACGACGAGATCAGGAGATCACCGCGCTTGGATCAACCTGTTGGATTGCGAGGACAACACGGTTCATCTCCGCTCTCGCAAGCCGTTTCTCCGACGATCGGACTTGAGACAGGAGGTCTCTTTTCGTAGAGACTCGATCAACCACGCTTCAAGAGGTATTGCATTATACTTGTTGTGGTTATAGATGAAACGATCCGAGAATTGTTCTTGGATCATGTGGTTTCATCACATGAAAAATATTAAATTCTGCTACACCGAACAACTAGTACGACTAGTCGTTCTTCGTCGTATTTGATACGACGTTCACGCTTCTGTGATGCGTTTGAGGATTTTACCATATCCTTCAAGTGGTATCAGAGCCTTAGGTCGATGGTTTTTGGATACGATCCACAAACCGAGGATGACTTGGGTTCGTAGAAGTCGCAAAAGTTTTTATCGCATTTGTTTTTTCGCACTTCTGATTTGTGAATAAATTCGGCCTTGTTTAAATTATTTAAATACGAATTAATCACATGGATTATGTTCCCCATTAAATAAGGAAACCAAAGGATCTGAGTTTATGCAATTTGGATTCCGTTTGCTCGAGATATGGTTGTTTTAATGAACATGTATGCACTGTTGCGGGAACTGCAAATCTTAACATGATTAATGAGTTAATTACTGTCTAGACTTGCTTGAAATGCATGAAACATCACTTAGGTTCTGTCCTAAATCAAATTACCAATCTTTTAAAATTAATTTTGTCTAATTTGGATTTAAATTGATTGAGATATGCTAATTTTAGTAAGCGGGGTCACTGTTGAAATTGCAGTCCTAATCAAGAACCATGTGATTGTTAATTAATGAAATTAATTGTTAATTTAGAGAAATAATTATGGAAAATATTTGAGAAATATTGGAAGATGTTTATTTCCTTAATTGACTTAGCCTCAACCAATTAATTGATTAGATTTGATCTAAATCATAATTGGAATCACAATCATCAAACTCCTTGCTTGAATAGGATTGGGAATTTGTCTAGCAAATTTCCTTATAATCAAAATTGTTTTGATTACTATATGGTATAATTTAGGTTGAAGAAACAATGATTATCTCAAGTACAAATTGATCTATTTGGCATTATCCTTTTCCGAGGCGGATATGGTGTCTAGTCGGAGATCATTGGGGTAGCGGGTTGCAACATATGTTGTCCGTCCCACTCTCGTCGGTACTGGCCATGACAGCAGGTAGGGACTTGATAATGCCGAAGAAATCAAGATGTATTTTTCTAATTATTAAAATACGAATTAAAACGTGCTTTGAGATAATACCATATATATTCAAGTATAACAATCAAGTTTGATTGATTGAATTGGATTGATAATTAATTTAATATGATTGAATTAATTATGTCCAATTAAAAATACTCTATTATGAATAGAGTTATTAATTCCCTTGGAAGAATTAATTATGTGAATATGATTCATGATAATTAATTAAATTTGAATAAGAGGTGGAGGATCACATAAATGATATCCATGGTCTCCCGTCAAGGTGAAGGGTTTCCGTCGTCAGGGATTGTATATAGGAGACGCATGTACGTAGTGACAGCTCCTATATGCAAGCGCATCTGGATCGGGTTCTTTGCTTCTCGAAAGAGTAAGGTCGTATACGTAGTGACCCCAATATCGGATCCTCATATTATTGGGGCGATATTGGATTGCGCACAGCGAGTTCTATTCATGTTGACAGTTGGTTCAATTAATGACGGGTCAACATCACCTTAGGGGTGGTGGACCCCGATATTAAAGACTAAATTGGGAAATGCAAGTTGGACTTGTAAGGCGGAATGTGTTCCCGCTTTTCTTTATTGGAGTTGCAGTTTCTCATATTATTGGGATGTAAAAAAGATAAAGAGGAGATCCCAATTCTTGTTAGGGATATAGCGGTAAGTATATCTCTTACTTTGAAAGTGATTAAATGAATGAACTTTCAAAGTTGACAATGTAAGAATAATTTGATTTAAAATACCTTAATCAAATATCATAAATATTATGTTATAATATAGTGCATTTTCGATTTCAGAAAATGAAGTCCATGAACCCACTAAGCAGGCTTCTGGAGGTCAACCAATTGACCGGATCAATTACTCAGATTGGATTCGTAATTTAAAGCTTGTTCTCTCAGTCGAGCGCATAAGTTACGTGCTCTCAGAAGATAAGCTTGAAAACCCCTAAATCTAAGGAAGAGAAAGCATACAATGACAAGTATGATGAAGATCATGTCTTGGCTAGATGCTACATCTTGGGTTCTCTATCCAATGTTCTTCAGAAACAACATGTGGAGATGAGTACTTGCCAGGAGATTATGCAGAATCTGAAAGATATGTTTGGTGACATTAACCGCACCCAGTGATACAATGTTATGAAAGAACTCGTTCGCTGCAAGATGCAGGAAGGGACCTCGGTCTGTGAACATGTACTCAAAATGTTTGGGTACTTATCGGAGCTGGAGACTCTGGGGGGAACTATGGATGCAGACATGCAATCTGATTTCATTCTGCTATCATTGCCCAAATCTTTCAATAACTTTGTAGTGTCATTCCACATGAACAAGCTGGAATTGACAAATGCTGGGCTTTTTGCTGCATTAAAGTCTACAGAAGACGTGATGAAGAAAGATGGTCCTACTGGCACTGCAATGGTTGCACAGGTCAGAGCATGGAAGGACATATCGATATCGATATCGTTTCGATATCGTCTCGATATCGATATATCGACGATATATCGCCAATATATCGCCGATATATCGCTATATCTTGGAATCTTTCTGAAGAAAATGCCTGAAATCGGATATATCGATATATCGATTTCGATATCGGTCCCATGTCGGTATCGATATATCGCCGATATATCGGGATACGGCCTTCCATGGGTCAGAGGGAAGCGCGGTCGGAAGCATGGTTCTCGGAAGGGCCCGGCCCAGAAGAGAAAGAAGAAGGTACAAAGTGTTGGCTCATCTTCCAATGCATCCACTCTAATGGCGTCGAAGAAAACCGACGTCTGTCACCACTGTAAGAAGCCGGGGCACTGGAGGCGTAATTGCCCGGATTACCTGAAGTCGGTAGATAAAGGTAAAGCCCCTGCAGGTATGAAATCTACTTTTATCATTGAAACCAGCTTTCTCGTTGGATGAGAAGGAAGTTGGGTTATTGATTCTGGTGCTTCTGTTCATGTATGTAATTTGTTGCATTTGTTTCAGGAAACTAGAAAACTTGAAGAAGGGGAGATAGTCATCCAGATGGGATCTGATGCAAGTGTTGCAGCAGGCGCCGTCGGGACTTGTCGGCTATCATTATCTAGTGGGAGAGTCCTAGTACTTAAAGAGTGTCTTTATGTACCTGAAGTTAGGAGGAATTTAATATATGTATCTAAGCTAGTTAGAAGTGGATATTCATTCCTATTCTGTAATAAATTAATCATAAACCGTTATGATAAATATATTGCAGATGGCATTTTGACTTCTGGAGGACTCTATGAATTGTGCATTGATAAATGTGTTATGAATGTTACATCCACTAATAAAAACCCTAAAAGATCCAGGGAGGATGAAAATCATTCGAATGAGATTTGGCATCAAAGGCTTGGTCATATATCTGTTGATAAGATCAATAGATTAATAAAGGATGGACCTTTAGAATTTCTACAGGTTCAATCTTTACCTACTTGCAAGAATTACATTAAAGGTAAAATGACCAGGATGCCTTTCCGTGACAAGGTTACAAGATGCGAAGGTATTATTGAACTAATACATACTGATGTATGCGGTCCCTTCAGTACCGCGACTCGAAATGGATATCGATATTACTTGACATTTATTGATGACCATTCGCGATACGGGTTTGTCTTCCTATTACGTCATAAATCTGAAACCTTTGAAAAGTTCAAAGAATTCAAGGCTTTGGTTGAGAACCAAATCGATAGGAAGATTAAACGGATTCGATCTGATCGAGGTGGCGAGTACCTCTCAGATGAATTCAAGGAATATCTTAAAGAGAATGGAATTGTCTCCAATCTCACTCCTCCTGGAACTCCCCAACTTAATGGTGTCGCTGAAAGACGCAACAGGACCATTATGAATATGGTCCGTTCAATGATGAGCAAAGCACATTTACCGCTTAGTTTCTAGGGATATGCAGTAGAGACTGCAATGTATATCCTGAATAAGATTCCTAGCAAATTTGTACCTAAGACTCCTCATGAGCTCTGGTATGGAAACAAACCTAGTATTAACCACTTGAGGGTTTGGGGTTGCTTAGTCCATGCAAAGAACGTGGACGCAAGTAAGCTGAAATCTCGCTCTCGTGAGTGTTACTTCATAGGGTATGTTAGAGATGGTATTGGATACCAACTCTATGACCCTGAGACTCAAAAGGTTTTTGTTTCTAGAGATGTGAAATTTCTGGAGAATAAGGTCAAGATAAATATGAAGTAAAGGAACTCATTGATTCCCCGGAGGATTATGAGCTTCCTGAGCCAGAAACTGAAGAGATAAATAAAGATGAAACACCCATACCTCTTCAAAGGAGTTAGAGGGTGGTTGCACCACCTGAAAGGTATGGATTCCATGTGTCATGTGAGACTGACAATGATCCTACTTCATTTGATGAAGCACTCGCGGATCATGACATGGATAGATGGATGCTACCAATGAAGTCAGAAATTGACTCCATGTATAAGAATGGTGTATGGACCCTAGAGGATCCACCTAAAGGGATAAAACCCATTGGGTGCAAATGGATCTTCAAGAGAAAGAGGGGACCTGATGGGAAAGTAGAGACTTTCAAGGCACGGCTCTTAGCCAAGGGCTACACACGGAGAGAAGGCATCGACTACGATGAGACATTCTCTCATGTGGCTATGCTTAAATCCATCAGGATATTGCTAGCTATAGCTGCATATCTTGACTACGACATCTGGCAGATGGACATCAAGACGGCTTTCCTCAATGGGTACCTCGAGGAGGATATCTATATGGAGCAGCCCCATGGCTTCATAACTGAGGATGGCAAAGCTAAATAAATCCATATATGGGCTCAAGCAAGCTTCTCGTAGCTGGAACATCAGATTTGATGAAACCATAAAGAGTTATGATTTTGTGCAGAATCCTGATGAACCTTGTGTGTACAAGAAGCTTAGTGGGAGCGCCAATATGTTCATCGTGCTTTATGTAGATGACATCCTTATCATTGGGAATGATACTGGGATGATGACCAGTGTGAAAATTTGGCTATCCCATACCTTTAAGATGAAAGATCTTGGAGAAGCCTCTTACATCTTGGGTCTAAAGTTGTTCAGAAATCGAGAAAAGAGGATATTGGGATTGTCACAACATGGATACATTAAGAAAATTCTTGAACGATTCCGTATGGATAGTTCCAAGAAAGGATTCCTACCCTTAAGACATGGTATCCACCTGTCTAAAGGAATGGCTCCTCAAACTGTTGAGGAAAAGAAAGCCATGGCTGGATGCCCTTATGCATCAGCTGTAGGAAGCTTAATGTATGCTATGATGTGCACTAGGCCAGATATCTGCCATGCAGTGGGAATGGTAAGTCGTTATCAATCCTGCTATTGAGAACAACACTGGAATGCAGTAAAGAACATATTTAAATATCTGAGACGGACGCAAGATTACATCTTGGTCTATGGAGATTGTGATCTCCAAGTCTTGAGATATACATATTCTGACTTCCAATCGGATATTGATGATTGAAAGTCGACATCAAGGTTTGTGTTCCTGTTGAATGGTGGTGCTGTGAGCTGGAGAAGCAAGAAGCAGGACACTACAGCATATTCAACAACAGAAGCCGAATACATTGCCACATCGGATGCTGCAAAGGAGGCGGTGTGGTTGCGCAAGTTCGTCGAGGAGCTTGGCATAGTTTCCTCTGATACTTCCATCCCGCTACTCTGTGATAACACGGGATCCATTGCCCAGGTGAAGGAACACAGATGGCATCAGAAGAGCAAGCACGTAGAAAGGAAATACCACTTCATTTGGGAGATTCAAAAGCATGGTGACATCATCATCACCAAGGTGGCCTCTGCCGACAACGTTGCTGATCCTCTTACCAAACCTTTGACACAGAAGGTTTTCGACCAGCATGTAATGAGTATGGGTTTAAGGATTGTTCCTGAATGGTTCTGAGGGCTAGTGGGAGATTGTTAGCAATGTCAGCAGGAGGCGAACCATTCCTACAATAAATGTTATTGTAATAAATGATTTATCAATAAAAGTTATTGATTATATTTCACTCCCTTTCTGATAATGAATGAATGAATGCACTATAAGGTCCCTCTGTACAATATGGGTTATGTACCATGGCCAACTTGATAATCATACAGCTGTTGATTCATTGATTGAATCATAGAGGCTGGTGTTTGGGTGAATATATAAGGAGTTAGATAGAGGACTCATCAAGCATCATCAATGATTGACAAGTAGTGATCTCCAGCCTGAGAAGGAGATGGCAATCCTTTCTCATTAGGTTGATATCTGATCGACCTCTTGATACAGGTCCTCTGCATGGGAATAGTGATTCGGAGGTATCGGATTAGTTGAGTCAATGAGTTGACTTAACGAGATCGAGATAACCAAAGACCTATGTTGAATGCTGTCACAACATAGGCACACATCCTCTGACCAGAGACAAATGTGTTGCTATATGTCTGAGTATGTACATTTGGCAGACCAATAGGTTGATGACCTAACCAAGGTCTATACACCAGCGAGCTGGTATGCATGTAAGGGCGTATGAGTAATACGATCTCTCAAAGGGATCATACAGGTTCACTTATGAACTGGGAGACATGAGCTCACTCATGAGGTATTGGGACTGATCAAATTCCATGCATGGTCGTCATGCTTTAGAAGCATGACATGAATTTGAAAGATATATGCTTTGTGAAAGTATATGATCTGTACCAAATCCCAAGAACCAAGATTGAGAAACTTAGTGATCAAACCCTGAAGATGACAGTGTAAAAGTGATCTATATCTTCAGGATGATCATGAGTCTTCCAGTATGCATGATGCACAGGTATTAGGAATACCTGAGGGTGATTTGATCATAAACGATTGTATAACCATGACGCTTCCATTCCGAGGGAGTGATGAAATAGGTCTGGATTTTAGTGACTCCTCTCATTAGAGAAGTGACCTAATATTAGTCCATATACTGGACATTGATCTGAATGAGATTCAGATGCAGTGAGAAGATTAGGTTTACGGTCTTGATTTAATCAAGCATCTATGAGAGGTCCATAGGATCTGAATTTGAGATGTGATCTCAATATCCAAGTCACTATACGTGGAACAATACAATTGCCATGTCCTTATCTCCAAGTATCTGAGGAGAAATAGCATTGTTCTTGAATGGTTCAAGAATAATTCCATAAGATCTAAGCATTGAGAAATTGATAATTAAATGTGATTTAATTATCATGATGTTTGAGGAATTATCCAATATAATTAAATAAGATTTAATTATAAGAATAATGTGGATAGAAATATCTAATTATTCATAATATATTATAAATATGATTTATAATGTATTAGAGAGAGCTAATTATAATTTATATTTGTTAATTAATTATTAATGTGTATTGTATACACATTGTCTAATTAATTGAAAATGTAAATTATATTTTATTTTGGGTTGTGAATGTGATTCACAATTTTCCAATGTCAAGATTGCAATATTTCCAAATTAATTGTGAATTATTTTGGTGAATAAATCCCAACAAAAAGTTGTTGGAAATAAATAATGGAGAAATTCAAGGAGGCATGCAATCTCATGGAAATCCATGAGATTGCCCGCACAAGGAAGGTGGTGGGCGGCACCCAATTCCTATATGGAATGGGTGGTTGTCCCCCCTTGAATGTACATGGAGATGTAATCTCCATGTATATTCTCTCCTTATTTATTGGTGTAATTTAGGATTGATTTATATTTGATTTTGTCAAATATATTTTAATCTAAAGTTGTTGGTTTTTACCAACAACAATCTTGACCATTGGATTGACATAAATCAATCTCACCCATTGATTTTATATGTCCCATGGATTAAGATCCATGGATCCCAAAACCCTATAAATAAAGAGGCATACTTTGCTCTCTTGTACATGCTATTGGTAGCACATCTCTCTCTTTTCTCCTCACACGCCAACCCTCTTCCTCTCTCTCTCTCTCTCTCTTGGTGGTCGACCACCATAACCCTAGGGGAGGATCTCGTCGTCGCCTACGCCAGTGCACCGCCGCTTCGACACTACGGTTCTCCATCTTCTTGGAGTGCTTCGCTCACGAAGGAGACGTTCGATCTCGTACGACGAGATCAGGAGATCACCGCGCTTGGATCAACCTGTTGGATTGCGAGGACAACGCGGTTCATCTCCGCGCTCGCAAGTCGTTTCTCCGACGATCGGACTTGAGACATGAGGTCTCTTTTCGTAGAGACTCGATCAACCACGCTTCAAGAGGTATTGCATTATACTTGTTGTGGTTATAGATGAAACGATCTGAGAATTGTTCTTGGATCATGTGGTTTCATCACATGAAAAATTTTAAATTCCGGTGCACCGAACAACTAGTACGACTAGTCGTTCTTCGTCGTATTCGATACGACGCTCTCACTTCCGTGTTGCGCTTGAGGATTTTCCCATATCCTTCAGAGGCCGCAGTCAATGTAATGACCGCTTAAAAACTCAACTAATTCAATAATTATCCAAAATATGTACAAAGCAATGAAAAGCAACATATGTGGAGTTAACATTTATTATAACTTTATAAATGATGTTTATAGTGCAAGTATGTGTAGAGTGTCAAACACAGGGAGCAAATGGGAGATCGAGGTAAATAAATGCACAAAAATCGTGTGTTTTTCTTATCTATTTGTTTTTATGGATTTTTAATTATATATATTTTTAAAATTATGTTTAATTTTAATTTTATATTTCTTTTTATATTTCATTATTTTTAATTTCTCTTTCTTTTTAAAGATATAATATAAGAATATATAAGGCTATATACACAATATAGGCTAATATATATAAATACTAATAAAAATAAACAAAATACAGAAAATAAAATGTCTTTGGTTTTAAACAAAATTTACTGTTTTTGTGATTTTCAGTTAGTTTTGCTAATTTTTATAGATTTTCAAGTTAAAAAAATATCCCAAATAAGTGATTAATAAAATAGGCCAGATTAATTTGGAAATTAAAAATAGCAAACAATGTCCAAACTTTCCAAACCAATTTTAATATGTAAATAATAATATAAAAAATACTAAATATAAATGAATATTTTTGGGAATTTTGGGATTTTTTTAGATTTTTATACAAAATTTGGAGCTTTTTAATTTTTATGTATTTTCCTTTTCAATTTTTAAGTTTTTTAGGTTCTGGAGTTGCAAAATAACTAGATAAATAAAATAAATATTTTTTTCGAGTTTTTCAGAAACTTTTTATATTTTTTGGTATTTTATACTATAAACAGGGTAAAATCATGCTCTTTTGATTTTTAATAAATACTAAACATGCCTAAAATTAAAATTTAAATATGGCGTGAAAGTTCAACATATCAAACACTTGATCATATTTTTGTGATTTTTTTGGGCATAAATAATATTTTTAAATATAAGATAACCATAAAATTCAATGTCCTAAAAAGGGGCATTTATGCAATTAAATTAATGAGCAAGGTTGTTTATGCAAAATGTCCAAAATATTATAATTGGGGATGAAAGTTTCTATACTTAACCTAAATACAAAAACTTACAAGGATATCCACACAAAATTCCCACCTCACGTGGGATGACACATGAGGTAAGCTGGATAGGACCTAAGTGCGAATAACAAGAACTACATAGGTCCACTTGCAATTTTACCAAAAGTTTTTAACCCAGTAAAATAAATTACATGAACAAATAGTAAAGTGCGACAAAAATGGGGCTAAATATGCAAATACCTTAACACATGCATGAGGCGAACAGTCAAATGGTGTTCACTAAGACACGTGTCGGCCTTCGGATGACGGATATTGATTCGAGAATGAACATATGGAATTAGATCTCTGAGCGAGATCCAACAGTGAAGGCTCGATCAGATCTGACGCTTGCCACTCGTTTGGAAGAACTCGACCCAATTGAACGATTGTAGCTCGTGAAGAACTTAGGCTGGATGAACTTCTACTAGATCTATCTCGATGCTCCTGCACTCCCTGGATGTGTCAAGATGGGGAAAAGCTTGTTGGGCATGTTCTGCCCCTCCTAGAGGTCTCAAATTGCTCAGGGGTCCATCGACGGGACCCTGGATGCCTTCAATGCCTAGAGTTGGTTCTTTGCTTCAGATAGGGTTCAGACACCCCTTGAAGGCCTACAAGTTAGATCAAAACTAGGACGAGGCTGCGGCGAAGGCCTTGGTCTTTATTGGGTGGAGATAGGCGGTGGAATGACGGGGGAGCAGTGAAGTTCGACGATGTGGTGGAGGTGGACTTCGATTCATAGACCCAGAGTGGATCTAGTTGGAAGGAATGGAGAAATGGAGGGGTAAGGAGATGAGCGTGACAGGTGGGTCGGACAACAAGTGAAGCACGATGGGGATGCTCGTTGAAGCTAGCCTCCGGCGAACTGCGAAATGGATTAATAACGCTAAATCAAGCAATTTAAGCATAAAATAAATGCATAACCTAAATCTAAACCTAGAATCTAGCTAGAAAGCAATGAAATGAATCTCGAGTTGTCGTGGAGCCACGAGATACTACCTCAAGGCGGTGCTTCACCAGAGATGGTGAAAATCTGCCTTAGAGCCGTTTCTCGATGCGTCCACGAGCTGGGCGAAGAGGCTGTCACCCTCTTCTAGCCTGAGAGCTTCAATTGGAGCATAGAAATGGCCAAAAGGAGACTCAAAAAATGGAGGAAGATCGAGGAGGGGATTATGTACAGGTTGCGAACGAATGACTTTCGAGGGGAGATCACAGGTTAATCGAAGCAAGATGTGAGAAGGCTTCGATTCGGTGAGAATCAAGGATGATCAGAGAGGAAATCTTATGAAGAGTGTACAAACCCTCAAGCTCTATATCGAGGGGGGAAAATTGAGAAGTCAGGTGTGTACTAGGTTCTGTCAGAAGCTAGGGCGTAGGTCAGCTCGTTGACTGAAATCAACCATCGGAGCAACCTGGTCGGTCCACGTGAACCGACCAGGAAAAACACGACTCTGAATTATTTGAAAAATTAATATTAAATAATAAATGATTCCATTAAAATAAAGTTATAAAATGAAAATTATTTTCTTATTTTCTGTAGTATTTTATTATTATTATTTTGAACTTATTTATTACAAGTTAGTTATTAGGGTTTTAATTAGAGGTATATCCATCTATGTTTTGCATATTTTATTTTTATTTTATTTGTATTTTTTTATTTTATTCTCTTATTTTATAAAATTATAACTTATTTTTATATGCATAAATACATTTTTATTGTATTTTTATGGTATTATATGTATACTTAAATAAATAAAGGTATATAATATATATGTATAAGTATAGGTATTGCATCTATGTATTTTGTATTATTTTATTTTTATGTATTATTTATGGTTTTATTCTATATTAAATATGTATAAGTATTATAAATAATATTTACAAAATTATAAAAATATAAAATTATAACAATAATAAAGAATAAATAAAATGAATATTTTATATAGGTAAATTATATAATAGGGGTCCAAAACCTAACTTTCACACCTTAACTCTAAAAAATATGAAACCACCTCTATTAAATAGATTATTAAAAGTTATATACAATTAAATGTGATTTTTATATATTTTTAGTTTTTATTTAGGAGATATGGGTCTCGGAAGTTGGGATTTTGGCTTTTTGTTTAGAGTATAACTTGTGCACCGTATATTATTTTTGTACAAACTCAATTTAGTAGTTTTATTTGTATATTATCTACAACTTTCATGTGTAAAGTTTTTTTATTTGATTATAAATAATGAAGAATAAAATAGGTCTGAAAAATGAATTATTGATGAATAACAGAATGGAATTTTTATTGTGTATGTGGTCTTTATCTCCCACTACTTTATTCGTTGTCAATCAATTTAATTCCTGACTTGGTCTTGGGATTCAGGGTCATAAAATACATTTGGTATTTTATTCCTTTTCTTTGCTTTCCCTACTTAATTGTGGGAAAAGGCTTTGTTGTTGTTGTTGTTGTCTTTTCTTTCCTTTATTCTATAATTTTGGTATTAAAAACAATACTTTATATGTAATAAATAGAATAAATGATGAATGTTAATTTGTAACAAATAATGATATATACATGCATTACCTACGTTTTTTAAGGCCAAAATGACAGAACAAAGGTGATGAAATGGAGATTCATCATGGACCGAATCATTTCTTGGTGAAGCTCTGCAACTGCAGGTGGCAGCCACTTAGTTCCAGGTCCTGGGGTTCGATCTAGCTCAGGCATCCTAGAGCAGCTACCGAGGATCAAATCCTCACTCCAGGTGCTTCTCGACGTGCAATACATGCACAAAAAGGTAAAGCGATTTGAGGCGAGTCGTCTCGATTCTAGATTGAAGCTGAAAGCATCGTGAGATGGTGGGATGGATGAGCTCTGGTAGAAAGTATTGGATCGAGCTAGATGGCTTGATTTCGAGTAGGAATCAGGGGGATGGGCGATTTGGATGGAGAATGTGTAGAGGAAGGATATAGAGGTGGAGATGCGTTGAGATACTGTCGGAACACGATGGATTTGGGCCTGGAGCGCTAGCTCCAGGTGTACGGAGATATTGGAAATTACTTTATTTTAATGCCTAAATGTATAAATTAAAGACAAAATTAAATTGCGGGAGAGAAAACTACCCTAATTACGCTAAGAACTGGCCTAGGATCATTCAACACCGATGATGTTTCATTTCCTTTTCTTTTCTTCCTTTATTATTTTATTTTAGAATTAAATATATTAAATAAATAATATTTTATACAGTATTTTGTATATTTTATACAATATTTATTTTGACAGATTAATGATATATATGTATTAACTAGGGTTTTAAGGTCAAAATAAAAGAATAAAGGTGATGAAGTGGGGACTCATCAGTGAGTTCCCATCTACATGACAGACTAGCATTTAGTTGAGCAATCAATTAAGGATGCCATTCTACGTGATTTGGAGGTAATTGAAACTATTAACAAATTAAAATTGTATACCTGTTATACATATGTAATTATGACTATTACTTATTATATCCATTATATTTTCAGGCTAGTTTTTCATGGGATCGTGACCAGGATATGGATGCTCTGATCTTAGGGTATGCCGTAGAATTACTGTGTAAATATCAGAGTCGTCTGAAGGCCCGAGTAAGTAAAATTGTAATATATATTGAGCTCTAATATATCATATTTTTTCATGTAAGTAACTTGTGTAAATAATTTCATTACTTCAACCCGACGCTTCCATTGGAGGCACTTTTGGCAAAGTGTTCTCCTGATGTATTGTTGGATACTGGAGAGCTTTGATATATATATATATATATGTGGATGGAAGAAGAACGCACGGTATAATATATATATGTGATTATGTACGAATTTCTGAAAGTACATTATTTAATTTATTTACTTCTTACATTGTATCTCAAACCATATAATGGATAGAAAGAATACAAATCAGCTTAAGGCCGTCTTTGTAAGCATTTTAGTATACACATTATATTTTAAATTCACCCATTAGTGTATCTTAAAACCATACCATAAGTCTTAATTAATTATTTATATTAGCAATTGGAGAACAATCATGTGGCTAATCGGATGGAAGTTTTTGAGAAAATCAAAAGGTTGGGATGTAGGCGGGGAAGTTCACTGGATAGATCCTGCCCATGGTCCAATTTATGTAAGAAATTTATAATAATTTTACATTTGTTATAGTGATTTATATGGTTTATGAAGTATGAGTTGAATAATATTTCAGGAGGAGATGATCAGACTCACAACATCTGGCTCTTTAGACAGCATATGTACGAGTCAATCTCCTCTTATTCTTGATGTGACCTTCATCCAGGTGACCGGACCAGAGCATCATGGATGAGTTCGTTGTGGTGGATAAGGTGCTACCCTTTGAAATTGGTATGGAGTAGGGAGCAAATCGTCCTCCACTCAGAAGACACAAAGGGAGAGGGAGTTAGAGAGTTAGGTGATGTCCATGAATGTTGAAATCCATGATTTGCCAAACAATTGGCATTTTTTAATGCATACATGCACACCAAGCTGGAGCATCGACTAGCCAATCGACACAAGCGGGTAATCAATGCATGAGGCTAGACGATGATTATGAAGGAGAGGAAGAAGAAGAAGAAGATGATGATGATAATGAATACGAGGATGAGGATGGGATGAGCATGATGACGAGTAGTTTGGATTTTTTTGTTTTATTGTGTGATTAATGGTATAGTTTACTATATTATATAATCTGTTTGGACAATTGCTCGTAAAGTAGTTTACTTTGTTGTTTAAATGGTTTGAACAATTCAAGGTTGAGTAGTTTATTTTGAATTTCTCAACATTACTTCTTTCAGAATATTTATTGTAATTTAGTATGTGGAATGAATGTAAATTTTGTTCTTGATCATTGTCCTTACGGTGAAGAGTTTATCTTTATAAATGTAATGAATGTAATGAGTGTTCAATGTTATTTGATGCAGGGTAAAATGAAGGTCATAGCAGCGGGTGACCAGACTTTTTGTAGCAAAGAATCAACGGGGACGGTCCATTGAAGTATCAGATATGGTCACGACCGCCCCCCCCGCCAAAACGAATGGAGATAGTTGCGACCGTCTCCAGTATTTCTCTCCATTGTCCCCTATGATTCTCCATGAGGGGGTAATTATGCCTTAGGGGACGATCGCGATCGTCCCCATTGTCCTTCGGAGGGGATAGTCGTGACCATCCCGTTTGACTTGATTGTAGGGGATGGTCATGACCATCTCCTTGGCCGGTAGCAGAAGGGACAATCGCGACCGTCTTCGAAGTGTAATTATAGGGGACATTGGTAAATAGTGTCCAATATGGCAAATGGGACGTGACCTGTAGAGATGGTCATGTGACCGTCCACGTTGTTCAAATGGAAAAGTCATCCTCTCAGAGGGAATGGAAGACGATCGTCACTTGTTATATATTTCTATGTAATGGTCATTGAGTTCGACCATGAACTTCTCAGGTTAAAAATTATTTTTATTAAAACCGAGCCACTCCTCACGGATATACCCCATTCTCGGTTTCGGATGCGTTGTGAAGTCTGTCGTGCTACAACTCGACCAAATTAACGTAGCCAATTTTGTATTCATCAACTGCCCAAGAGGTGGAGCCACCCTACCATAGAGTTAGAAGGAAAATGGCTACCCAAGAGGTGAAGTCGCAACTACTAATGGGAACATGTCATGGACCATTACACAACGAGGACATTGTGAATATAAGTAGGGGTGATTGTAGCGCTCCAAACATAGTACCACATCTAGTAATCGCAAAGTGTGATAGCAACTTATAAGTAATAGAGGCTACTACTAAACAATACAAGCTTAAGCATTTTGGATTGTGGTTGATGGCTCTAGTTGGGTCCAAGCTCAACAATTTTTTAGACCAGTAATCCTCAATAACGGACCGGGTCTAGAGCCCGAGACGTTATACATCGCTACTTGGAGGTTGTGCCATCAAAATACAATGATCTTTTGGTGAATTTTTAGACGTTCCAAGTATATGTTTTTAATAGGTCATTTCGTTATAAAAAATTTGCTCAAGGCATAATAACAAATGTTCACAGTAGAATAGGAAGCCAACATTTAGATACATCTGGAATTAATCTTCCATAACAAAATAAAACTAGAACAATAACTATCCAAAAGAAATTCAAAGAGTCCATAAGTTCTATTCGCAAGAAAGGAGCCAAAAAACAACAATCGGGGCTAACATCAATTAGTAGCAAATTTTACGCGGGCATGTTGACAATGAATATGCCACGACACGAGATTTTTATTGGCGTGTCTGCATTGATCAAAAATGAAAAAAAAGATAAGTGGGAAAATGATAATGTGAGTATGTCATTAATGAATTAAATTTGATTATAACAATTAACTAATACTACTGCTTATAAGATGTTCATAGAAAAAGTTTGTCCCTTGGATGGTTTCGAGGGGGTGGGGGGGGATTTCATGAACAATTCTCATACATCATCCCTTCTAGATCAAGTACCAATTTGATACCCTCACTGATGTTATATACCAACATGAGGATAAATTCGAGAAGCCATTAATACAATTAAAAAGGTTTCTATGACTAACATGTGGGTGACCTGAGGGTTAAGGGGGTGAGTTCAATACTAGAGAATGGGAGAGTTTTATAGTGAAAGGGGATAATCGAATTCCGAGGTAGTTAGTACGGAATCCATCCAAACTCCATCTCACAATGGAAGAGATCAAAGTTTACTCTCCATAAGAAAGATCAAGTTTGTGAATGGTTGACTTACCCTCATTTATCTGTAGATAGGAAATCCTAGAAAAGGCCCTTAGGATGAAGATCATGAAGTCCAAGCAACATATCGCCTTTTTATCGCATTTCGGGAAATTCAACATATCACATGTAGAAAGGGATTTTTTTTTGTGATCGTTATATCTGAGTTTGGGATTTAGAATCCCTTTGAGATTGAATTTACCTATGTTAGGTGGCACACCATCGAGAATGCATATTGTGATTATGAATAATATCAGGGAAAGAGGACCTTCTTGTCTCACACCACAAGAAAGACTAAAGAAGCCAACTATTGTTTATTTTGAGTGAGACAAGCGTGGTTCGTAGAAAGCAAGGATTTGCCAGTAATTCTTGCTGGGCAATCTAAAATTTCATGCTCCATGTCAATTAGGTTCCAGTTGAGGTTATTAAAGGTTTTTTAAGATATCGTTTGAGTATGATGGCTTAGATTTTTGAATGTCTCGATTTGTCCAAGATCTAAGATGCAATGGTAAAGCAAAATCAGTCGCTCCTTTATCCTTAGGAATGCACATCAGGATGGAGGGTGTAGATTCTTGAAGTTTGGATGCCGATGCATTTGCTAAGATTTTAGAAATTATCCTCATTAGGATGAAATTGAAATCAAAATAAGAGGAGTTTAAAAAAGGACTATATACAAATGAAAGAAAAAGGCTAAACTATTGTACATCAGGGGTCCAAAACCTAACTTTTGCACCGTAACTCCAAAAAAATATGAAACCATCTTCATTAAATAGCTTACTAAAAGTTATATACAATTAAATATGAATTTGATATATTTTGAGTTTTTATTTGAGAGATATGGGTCAGGGAAGTTGGGATTTTGGATTTTTATTCAGATCATAACTTTTTATCTGTACGTTATTTTTTATGAAATCAATTTTATATTTAATTATCTACAACTTCATATTCAAAGTTTCTTTATTTGAAGTATAAAAAGTGGGACTAAAATATGGTCTCAAAATGAATAAAGAATGAATTAATTTAAAAGGGAATATGGATAATGGAGCGATGATTCTCAATTGATTGCCACTTTTCTTGAAGATGAGAGCAACAATATAGTTGTTTATAAAGCGTATCTCTCATGTATTAAAGTCCTTGTTGAAAGAGTCTCCTGATCGTATTCATGAAGTCATATTTGATTAGAGACCGATATTTTTTGACGAATTCAAGTAAACAACCATCTGGAGGGGTTTTAATTTAAGGGTATGTTTGGTTGCTTGCTTGGGTTGGGTTGGGCTGGATTGGGGTACCCCTGTGAATAGTAAACTCTGAGGAGTGTTAGAGGGTTGGAAGGAGGGGTACACCGGTGTACCCCAACCCAACCCAGCAACCAAACAAATCCTAAGGATAACTTCGGTTTCTTCGATTTCCTCAACATGGCCGATCAGATCATTTGGCTCCTTTATTTTATGCAACACATGAATGTCATATGGTGAAGAGGGAGGGACTGTTGGTCAAGAATTGTTTGAAATAATATTTTTTTATGAGCATGTTAAACAAGTCATTATAAAAGGCTTTATCCTACCTTTTTATTTTTTATCGAGTATTACCTTCTTATTGTTTTGGATGTATTATTTTGTTGGAAAGAGATCTGTGTAAAGGCTCACCTTTGAAAGAAGGTTGGTTACCTGTGAGAAAATATAAGTGTTATATCTCATCATGGCTATAATTGATCTTGAGTGCTATTTGAATTTATGAAAAATCAAGTAGAAACGTGAAAAAACTCTCGAGATCACTTACTTAAAGGAGGTGTTCGATTCGGAAATAAGCAGGAATAAGACGAAAAATAAGGAATATAAGGGTCTATTCTCTATTCGGTTGAAAAGATAGGAATAATGAGAATAATGTGTATTAAGGATAGATAAAGTGAAATAAATATAGGAATAAGAGTAAGGTGAAATAATGTGATGTGGGTGAGAATAGTGGTACTCTTGAGAATCATGTTGGACGAGAAATTAACCCTTATTCTAATGATTATTCTCCGAACGAACATAGCCAAAGTGATGCAACCCTTAAGGCCATGTTCGGTTGGGGGGTTACCCCCCACTTTGGGTGGATAACCCCCCAAAACCCTCCCATTTAACCCACTAGTGGGGCCCACTCCCTTCTCATCAAAAAAATTATATATTATACCATCATATCATATAAAAATCATAAAATACTCAACTTCTACTCACTATTCCAAATTTCAATACAATCACATCACAACAACCACCAACTTTTTCAAATTTCAATACAATCATACCATAATAACTAACAACTTTTTCAAATTCCAATACAACTACATCACACAGACCCTCCCAACCCTTAACCCACCAACCAAACACACAAACACAAAATCGAGTTATCCACCTCTGGATAACCCACCAACCAAACGGCACCTTAACCCTCAACCAGCTTTGCTCGTGCATTTATGAATTGGAATTATTGTAACTCATCTCTTCTTTTGTTTAATATTTCTGACCGCCTAAAAATAGAAAAAAATAACATCAAACACATATTATAATCATAATAAATATAATCTCTCCGTTTCTCTCTATGGAACCAAACCCTAACCCATCCGCTCTTCCGCCGACCTCAACATCGCCTCTCCCTATTCCAATCACCGCCACCGCTTCCTCCCCCGCCACCTCCATCTCCAACACCACCCCCTCTCCCTCCGCCGCCACCTTTCCCGCTGCCAACCACACGTCTCCTTCACCACTATCACCGCCCTTTTATCACGCCGCCGCCACCCCCTTTCCACAGTGTCGCCTCCGCCGCTACTCAAAACGACGCCATCGCCCGACGATAATCCCCGTGCCCCGGATCTGCCACTGCCGCCCGGACGAAGCTGTAGCGCTGCACGCCTCCTCCCTCGGGCTGTGGGTAACGAGCGAACTGCCTGTATTCCTTTTCCCGTTATTTTTCTGACAATTAGCTGTTTTATAAAACTAGTTTGGTGAATCGTTGAGGTCCCATCCCCTGCAGACTTTTGTTCATCATTCTCTTATTTTGTTATTGATTTCTGGTTGCTTGTGAGTTCGTGGATAACAAGCAAATCTGCTATCGTATCTCAATTTGAATCGCAGTTTTATCTTCATCGTTTTTTAATGCGTTCCAGTTTCTTTCCGTTAATTTCAGAATCATGGTTAGATGATGCAAACGGGGATTGGCGATGGCGAAAAATATTTTTTTATGGTGGGTTTTTGATGGAGAAGAAATTAGAGGGGAGAAGAGAAGAAGGCGCGCCTGTCGCGCGAGGTTAGAGGAGAAGAGCCGCGAAGATCACGTGGGAAAACGAGAGAGAGAGAGATAGAGATAACAATCTCAAATTTTCATAATTACTGACTGCCTTATACATTGGATCCTCATCCCTTTATATATGAGGGATGATCTTACGAAAATAGCAAATTAGTTTAAATTGACAACCAATTTATCCTAATTGGACTCTAACTAATTAACCGACCGAATTTAAAATTAAATCTACGAATAAACGTTGGAGATCACATGCGATCTTAATTATTTAATTAGAGATACGATAATTTAAATAGACGTAAAAAAATTAACTACTAATTTTCGACGACTCAATTAAACGTAACTAAAAAATGTGGCCCTAATTTTCTACTCCATGCTGCATCAACTCTCCTCCGCTTTAAGAATTCGTCTCCCGATGAATTGCTGAATCTGCAGGCTTGGAGGTCGATTCGGCGTGCTCTGCCATCTTCTGGAAGATGTGGGGCGAATGGCGGACTCCAGACGCGGGCACGGCTGTCGTTGTGGAAGAACATGTGTGGCGCAAACGGCGGCATCTTCTGGAATTTGGCCTCCTCATTGTGATTATGGAAAAATTGATGAGGTATGAATAATATGACCCTTGGAGAATCCATAGTGAAGAAATGGCACAAGGAGAGGAGAAGAGGAGATGTGTCCAAGGAATGAAGCCATGTGGTCCTTATATAGGGGAAGCCCAAGGCCTAGTCCTATTGGGATAAGGAGGAACCCCAGATTTCAAGTTTGTAGCCTTTTTTTAAATATTCCTGCCGCCAGGGATGTGTGCGCAAATTTCACGCCTCTTCATTCCTATTCCTTTTGGCCTGTCTGTAAATAGGGGGTTTAGGGTTTATTTTATTGCAATTTTCCCCACTTGATTTTTCAGCCCTGAATTTCGGAAGTTTGGTTCTTCCCGTAAGGAAGGCTCGTGCTAGAGTTCCTGCCTTTCCCCACAAAAGGCGGCGCGACGTGGGATGGGAGATGTCGAGGACGAGGCAGTGGCGCGGGGGGTGGCAGCGAGGTGATTGGCGTTGGAGAGGAGGCGCTGTCGGGATGCGGCGAGGGAGTGGGCTGCGGGGTTGGCGGAGCAAAGGCGGGGGGCTGGGGGGTGTCGTGGGCTGTCGTGGTCGCGCCTGGAGGAGGCGGGGAAGGGGGCGAGGCGAGGGCGGCGTCGCGA